>CM024641.1:12464184-12804665 GCA_014182715.1 Eucalyptus cloeziana
ACCCATAAGTTATTCTCATTTGTAATTTAACGGAAAAACTTATTAGCTCGTATAAAGAATACTACACTATGCGGCACAATAGTAGATTAAATAATACGCCCGTGCATTTACTGACCATAAAGATGGCAGATCAAACTATCAAGTTAAAAATGCTTCGGCTCGATATTATATCGAATTTTTTTGAAAAAAAAAAATTGACTATTAAGTTGACATTGCTCTAGTTCATACCTCAAATTCACTTTCTCTTCAAAATTATTTGGATGACGAATGTTGCATTCAAAGGATGCTCGCCCCTTTTTAGTTTTGGGGAAAAGATACATATAGTTATTAAATTTTTACTTAATGTGTAGTGTCGTCATTGGATTTTTAGTTTGTTCAATATGATCCATAAACTATTAGTGAATATTCAATGTAATTCCTAAACTTTATGAACATGTTCAATACTGTCCATTTATTAATTTAAGTTAACAAAATTTGCTGATATGGCTTCTAATTTGTTAAGTTTGAATAATGAACCAAAAAAAAAAGGTTACACATGAGTTGTCTAGGTAAGGTATTTGTCTCAAATAAAAGGTACAATAATCCAAGCAATCGAGTAATGATTAACATATTAATGCTCTTATTTTTTTTCTTATTTTTTTTCCATTTTCTAAAGCATATAGATAAAAAGAACGACATGTTGGCTCATCATCTTTAAAAGTCCAGTTTGGCATATAACAATCCACAATCATCATATGACATCTGATTTGTTGTTTAAGAAAAAGGAAAAAACTGCATTAAATGTTTAGCAATAGTTGAGGGGTCAATATTGAATCAATTAAAAGTTTATGGACGACATTGTACATTGAATTAAAGTTCAGAGATTATTTACATCATTTTCCCGCTAGTATTTGGATAGCCGGGGCTATTAGGATTGGTCTTTAACCTTTACTGACTGGCCATAAAGTCCTACCATTAGCAATTTTGAAAAAACCAGTCACCCATCGGAAAGACTAGCAAATAGCATCACAGCAACCAATAACACATAAGAGTTAACCAAAATGACGCCGGAGACGATCAGGATAGCGTCAAAATCTAAGGAAGATTTACACTCTGATTGGTTTAATATTCTAGAAACATAAAATTAGTAGAATCGTGTCATTTTAATTCTTTAATGTAGCAGATTAAGTTATTTTCTTGATGCACTGCTGGTGCGTTGCATTTAATTAGGTAATTTCATCTCGAAAGACATTTGCATTATATCGCGACTTTTTTGAAGTTTACATAAAGATGAGTTATCTAATTGTTACCTAGAAGATATGGAAAGGGATTCTACTTATGTACTCGTAAATATAGTTGAATTCTTGATCGTAGAACACAGTTGAGTAAATCAAGTTTCATCCTTGGGAATTGGCTCTTGTTTTCTTTCTCTTTGTTTTCTCTCTATCCCTTTGGCTGAATTCCTAGAGTTCGTGAGGGTAATAAAACCTGTAAAAACTCAAGAGTGGGTGTCTAGTTGGGTACGAATGGTAATGTCAAAAGGATGTCTTAATATGACATCGTATAAGACTACTGCAAGTTTCAGGTTATATGAGACATACGTGTCTTTAGTGCAAATTTGTGTTCCTTTGGCTTTTTTTCGAAATATACAGGGTATAAATAAAGCAAAGGACCAAACTTTTTTTTTTTTTGGGTCATAAATAAAATTCTCATTGAAAGTAGGGCTGCACAATTAGGCCAATTCTACCTCGAAATTGGGCTCGATGACCCTGAAAATCGATATGATTCCCAATTTTGAGTGAAGAACCACTCAAAAAATGGATTGAATTTGGAATAAGTTAAACCTAATTTTTCTCTAGGCATTTTTTTCGCCGTTCTCTCTAACCTCACTCGGACACTTTACCGACTCTTTCTCGCTTGCTCGCAGCCCTCCCTTGCTCATTCGAGCCTCACAACCCTTGCTTGTTCTCGACTTGCCTTTGCTTGCTCATCCTCGTTTATCTTTTACTTGGAATCGTTTTGTAACTTATATTATCTTGCTGTAAAAAAATGAAACAAAAAAGAAGAACAAAAGGAAAATAATATTTTGAGTAGACCCTGTAACCAGACCGAAAAAACCACAATAAGATTCAGGATTGGTTTCGGATCACCCTTAATTGAAAACACCATGAAAGCAACCAAATATAAAAGAGCCCAAAAGATTAAGGATAGAGGTAGGAAATCCGATTTAATGAAAAATGCACTTTGTATGTGGGCTCTGGTAGCCCAATCCACGACTTGATTTACATCTCGAGTACAATGGTGTGAGACGATAGTATCGCTCAGTTGAATTTTTCTGTGAAAAATTTGGATCGAATACAAATACAAGTTTCAAGCGGCTATCATAGTGAAATTGTCACAAGATTTCTTTGTTAAATGGAACAACCAAAGAATAATAATAATATGGACATCGATAATATTCATTTGATTAAAAATGGAACAACCAATAAATCCCAAACCCACCACGAAACTGACGTTTAAATGACTATGGTTATTATTCGGTTTATTTCGTGTAATTTCGGCAGCCTTTTTTACTCTCCTTTTTCCATATTTACCCCTTCCTCCTCCTCCATTCGTGGCACTGCCATGTCGGCCGGGCCTTCTGCGTCCCGGCCTTCGACGGGCAGGGACTCTGTACGGGAGGGACCATGCAGTTGTACTGCAGACACAGCGAGGCGGTCACCGGAATATCCGCCGCAGGATTAATCTCGATCCCCGTCAGGAAGTTGTGCTGCAGATACAAGACCCGTATGCTGGACCCGAGCAACCGGTCCACGAAGTTCCCCGGCACCTGGCCCATGAACCGGTTGCTGTTCAGGTAGAGGCTCTGGACGGTCGCGAACTCCGGCGGTATCTCCCCCGATAGCCTGTTGTAGCTCAGGTCCACGGTCGGGATCGCAACTCGCCCTGCTGGTCGAAGCAGGCCCGAGAACGCGTTCCTCTGGAGCTGTAGGGATGTGATCGGGTAGCTGAAGACCCGTCCGGGGATCGGGCCGGTGAACCGGTTCATGCTGAGGTCCAGGTAGTTGAGCCGGCCGAGCCGGTTCAGGAGGCGGTCCACGGGGCCGCTGAGCTGGTTCCAGGAGAGCGAGAGGTACTGCAGGGAAGGAGGGAGATAGGTCGGCGGGATCGGACCAGAGAGCTGGTTGTGCTTCAGGTCGATCCGGGTCAAGGTCCAGGACAGGAACGGAGGGACCAGGCCCGAGAGCTGGTTGTGGCAGAGGACGAGGTTGGAGAGTGCCGGCAATGACCCGACCGCCCTTGGAACTGGACCGGTGAGCCGGTTGTAGCTCAGGTCGAGGTTCTGAAGGTTCCGGAGCAGCCCGAGGTCAGGGGGGATCCCACCTGACAGGAAGTTTCTGCCCAGGCCGAGGAAGCGGAGGTTCCTGAGCCCGTAGAGGGACTGAGGGATCCGCGCAAAGACGCGGCCGGGGACGAGGGTGAGCTCAGTGAGGGATGAGAGGTTGCCGAGGGCCGGGTGGAGGCGGCCGGTGAGGCCGGGGGCGGAGGCACGGGGGTCGCCGAGGGAGAGGGAGACGACGCGGTTTGGGGAGGAGGAGTCGCAGAGGACGCCAGGGAAGCCGCAGGGGTCGGCGGTGAAGTCCCAGGAGGCGAAGAAGTTGGAGCCTGGGGTGTCGTGGAGGGACTTGCCGATGGCCTGGAGGGAGAGGAAGTCGACGGGGTCGAGCATGGCGGCGGCGGGGGACGCGGCATGCGCGAGGAGGACGAGGAAGATGAGGGAGGAGGAGAGCGTGGTCGTGGAGCTCGCCATGTGAATCGAGACGGATGGTAGGGAAAGGCGTCGTTGAATTTGTAGAGAGAAGGGTCGGGGGGGAATGCTTTTCCGTGAAGGTGGCCAGAGAGGCTGGCGAAGGGGGTTTCCCGTGGGAAAAGTGAGCGTGAGAGCTTTTATGTGGCGGAGGATGGAGGAACCCATAAACCTTTTCCACCGAAGACCACGACGTGCACAAGGTGAAGATCTCAGCTGCACCGTCCCGACTACTCACGTGAGATTCATCTCATCTAAAGGCGGGTGCGATCCGATGCTCGATTGTACTTGAGATTTGATCTTAGAGTAAAAATTCATTTTCACCGAGTGCGCACTGTATTACAGACTAGGAAAATATCGATGTGTTACATTTACGTTCTTTGCGTAAATGAAAATAACTTAATAACCACGGCTCCATCAACATCGTGCGCAACCCCCCACCGGCGCCGTCTCTATCACTCACTCCTCTGCCCCTTGCTCCTCCTCCAAGGACGCCCTCGAGCCCATCAAGATCGTCCCTTACAACCTCTCCTTCTTCACCTCAATTCTCTCCTTGTCCCTGTGGGCTTCGGCCTCATGGCATCCTTTTCCCTGTCGGCTTCGGCCCCATGGCATCCAATTATCTGTTCTCGTTTATTTCCAGGCCTATTTACTCTTTGTACCATCTTCTTTGGTGTTTTCTGCAAGTAGCTATCTTTCAAATGAACGTAACACAAAAGACATAGAAAAAAGCGGTGATGATGAGGTGAGAGCCACAGTGCTTGTAGTAGTAAACAAAGAGATCGCAATCGGGACCATTAAGTGGGGGGTCTTTGCTCAAGTACAGCCCATTTGGTTCGGCTTTCCCAAAGCTTCTTGGGGAAAATATTATGCATATGGCATGTATTTTTGAAAGCTCATTTGTCCAATGTCAACATTCCCAATATTGAAAGCCCAATGCTGGTCCGGAGCTGCTTTGGGCATTGGGCATTTGGGAAATGCAAAATTTCACTGCGCATTGTTCATCTTCTTTTCCCCCCTTCGTCTTCTTCTTCCCGACTATCTTCTTCCCAGTTCATCTTCTTCTTCCCCGCCCATCGGGCTTCTTCGACAACTGCCACCGCCACTTGAGGGTCGCGCATCCCCGGTGACCACCGCTTGGGGGTGGCGCAACCCACGACCCAGGCGGTGTCGCCTAGGTCGTGCGGACCTCAGGCGGTGTCGCCTGACGCGCACGAACTAGGCGACTGGGTCTGCGAGACCTTAAGCCGCCAAAACTGGTCACTCGACAGCTAGATTTGGCCTCTGTGCCTCTAGGCGCTTGAGGTTGCGCCTCCAGGCAGCAACGGCGTCGCCTAAGGTCGCAACCTTAGGCGGCCAAATCTAGCCGCTCAGCAGTTGGCTGGCGGTTAGCCGGCCGCCGGATTTGATTTTTAGTTTTTTTTTTGAAAAATAAAAGAAAAGCAAAGGCCCATTTATAGTGTAAGTTTTGCCAAACAATATTATGCTAAAGTTACATTTTAATGCTATTTGATACTATATTTTACCAAACGGTATAACATTTCAGAAAACCCTTCTACCTCAAAGGTATTTGCATTCTCCCAAGGGTATTTCCCCAAAGCCGAACCAAACAGGCCCTACATGTGCGTCATCCTTTTCAGCATCTCTCTCTTTCGCACCCACCCTCATACAAACAAATGCAGAGCCTCCTCAAATCGGTTTTCAGATTTTGAATAAGCTACAACTTAGACTCCGAGAAAAAAAAAAACAATTGCAGCCGATTTGGGTCAACTCCAATTTGCTTGATTTGTCCATCCTCATCAATGGAGGAAACGGTTCTCATGCTCCTCTTACAGCGTTTGCTGAAATGGTTGTGGTGGAAAAACAAAAAGCTTTCTAAATTTTATAAATGTTGTTTATAGCATTTTCTAAGATTTTCAATCCTATCCTAAATTATACCAAATATATGATGGAATTTTTTACTATCAAGAAGATATTTGGAGGATTTCAAATCTCATCTTATCCAATCAAATCTTAATCGGAATTCGGACGACCAAACTTAGCCTTAATGATCTCATACCACAACCAATTTGTGAACCAAACCAATTGGACGTTACCAAATTTATACTAACGATCAACTTAATGCTTCGCAATTGAAGGGCTATTTGGTACGTTTATTCTAGCAGCGATTTCAAGTCAGGAAATTTGAATATTAAAACACACATTTATTTGACAGCTTTTCGTTTCTACATTAATTGACAATGATTCCATAAATCTTGAATAGATGCTCGATTTGGTTGGATTTTCAAAGCACATTTAAATCTTATGACTAGGGTTTTTGCGAGAGAGAGAATTTGTAGGAGAAAAGTGGGGTCGATATGGAGCTCCTTTGAGTCCAATTGTTGGTGGAGCGCCTGACTCTGCACCGGTCAACAATGGCGATGCCGACGAAGAACTGAAGAAGATGAAGAACAAGAAGAAGAAGCAGCTTACGGTCGTCAGATAGTGGTCGCGAGGTTCGAGGTTTTTGTCGTGGTGGGCTGGGCTGGTCTAAATGCAGAGTTCTCTATTAGGGCTTGGGCTTAATCACTGCTTTTGTTCAGTTGTTTAGGGTGCGTTTGGTAACGTTTTTGTTCAAAAATTGTTCATAGGATTAGAAATAGAAAAAACTATTTATGTTCCGGGGAACAATTTTTGACCAGAAGAACACATTTGGTAACTACACAAAATTTATGTTCCTGGAATAGAAAAATGTAAACTTTTGTAATTTTTTTGTTTCTTTTAATTTTTTAATATTTTTATTTTATTTTTCCTTTATTTTTTCTTTCTTCCTTTTGGCCGGTCATCGGCCTTGGCCATGGCCAGTGACCGGCCGACGAGGGCCGGCGACCTTGCCCCAGCCATGGTGAGGCCCACTAGCCCCCGGCGAGGCTGAGCTCGCCTAGCCACCAGCGAGACTTGGCCTTGTCGGGCCACCACTGGGGGACGCTGACCTGGCGGTGGCCCGGCGAGGTCATCAGCCATGGCCGAGGCCGGCGACCGGCTAAAGAGAAAAGAAGAAGAAAAGAAAGAGAAGGAAAAAATAGGAGAGAGAAAAATTGTTTCTCGAAAGTATTCCTAGGAACAAAAAATAAGTTTTTCTTGTTTCTTGTTTCTATTCCAAATTTGTTCCCGGAAGTGTAAATAAACGCGTTTCTGTTCTTTTTTGGTTCCTCGAAACAAAAGAACAAAAATTGTGTTCCGGGGAACATAAATAAAACCCAAACAAATAGGCCCTTAGTCACTTTTACCTATAACATTTCCCTTCGAAAGTTGAAAATGGTTAAAGTAAACTCCACGTATTAAAACTTATATATTAGGATAGATTTTTAAATATTTCATGATAAAAAAAAATGTCAAAATATACGACCGCAAGAGTTGCAGGTGGCATTTAATCGAAGGAAAAGTACAATCCAAACTGGCTCAATTCAACCGACATCAACCTGTCTATTAGTAGCTCATATAAAGAACGCTACATAGCCGTGGCATGATAATAGATTAACTACTATGCCCAGGCATGATAATAGATTAACTACTATGCCTATGAATTTTTTTTTTTTGGTCAGTTCTATTCTAATCCTACTCTAATACACACTCTCAGACTTTTGCCATGCCTCCTTGCAGAGCGTGGAAGTCAAAACCCACTTCTGAAATGCAATCGTCCCCACCCCAATCATGGCTTCAAAGGCAAATCAAACTATCAAGTTCAAAATGCTCCAACTCAACATGATATCTTTCCTTGCTTTCGAAACCTTATATGGAGCTTATGCCAGAACACTCTCTCGACTAAGGAAAATTTATAGAAAAGAAAGATTATATATGGTCCCATGTGTCCAATGTGCCAAGCGCATGTCAAAATCCCGGAGTACCTATTCCTTGTATGCAAGTGGTCGAGGTCGGTGTGGGACAATCCTTCACTAAATTTCAATACAGAAGGAACGGAATTCATCAGACTTTGAATTAATCTCAACTGTGCTTTTAAATATATGGAAATCGAGAAGCAAGAGCAACCTTGTCTTCAAAGGGCGACCTCCAGATCCAAAGCCCCCCGATGGATTTAGGGTTACAAATGCTCGGAAATTTCACTTAATGAGGCAACTTGAACAGAAAGGCAGCTGCTGTGAGAATAGAGAAGGAGGATAGATGGGAAATACCAGAAAAAAGGGGAGTTGAAAATAAACATCGATGCAATGCACTTACCTGGCTCAAATGAAGGATCAATTGCCTGTGTGTGTCGAAGTTCTACTAGGATTTTGATTGATGGCTTCGCAAAAAACGCACTCACCTCCTTGGCCGAGCAAGCTGAAACCCTCGCCATGGTGGAGACTTTGAAGTTTCCCTCTCTCGTGCAGTACAACGATTCACTTTGGAGTCAGACTGCCTCAACTTAGTGAACAGCTTGAAGTCTACATCTCACTCACTCTGGGAAGACCGTGCACTAATCAGTGAGGCCCATGGGCGATTGCTTCTATTCTCTAATTTAAAGATTGTCCATTTTAATAGGCCCTTGGACGTGAGCATGTCCTTAAAAGGCTAAAGGAGGAAATAGACAGGAGATCCGCCTTAGGGTAGGAGACCGTCACGTTGTCCTCTATATTCCCTCTCTATCGAGAAGATAAAAATAGACAATGAATTTAAGGGTTTCACGGTGGAAAAGGTAGACTCTGTGGTGGAAAAGATAGACTTCACATTGGGATGTGTATGCATGCCCCGACTACCACTGGATAAGCTGATATAGTAGCCATCCGCATTTATGGTAAATGAAGGTGGGTGAAATGCCCATTACATGATTAGCACGTCTAACGACACTGCTTGCAACCGTAGGCTAACCTTGTACCCCGGTTGCATGCAACACGGTGGAGACTTTAAAGTTTCCCTGTCTTGTGCGGTACAACGATTCACTTTGGAGTCAGACTGTCTCAACTGAGTGAACAGCTTCAAGTCTACATCTCACTTGCTCTGGGAAGACCGTGCACTTATCAGCGAGGCCCATGGGCGACTGCTTCTTTTCTCTAATTTTAAGATTGTCCATTTTAATAGGCCCTCTAATAATGTAGCTAATTGGGTAGCGAAATCTCGTAGGAAAAATGCCCTCCCCTAGAACTGGTTGACAAGCCCTCCGCAAGCCCTTTGCCATCTGTTCTGTCTTGATACCCTGCGAGTGGGCTCGGTCTCTGCGAGTTTTTAAAGGAAAAGATGAAGTTTAGACACAAAAAAAATAAAAAAAATAAAAAATCACATCTAACAAAATTAATGTATTGAATGTGTTAAGTTGAAAATGCTCTAGTTCATACCTCAGATTCACTTTGTCTTATCTTGCAAAATAATTTAGTTAAGTAATGTTGCCTATAGAGGATACTTAGACCCTTTCAATTTTGAAAATATGACAAAAATGTTTCATAAACTTAAGTCTAATGTGCAATATTTTCCCTAGAGTTTTAATTTATTCATGTGGTCCCTAAACTATTAGTGAATATTCAATTTAGTTCCTAAACCATGTAAACATGTTCGACATTGTCCTTTTGGTAATTCAAATTAACGAAATCTGTTGATAAGGTTGTAATTCATTAAGTCTAAATAGTGGATGCCAAAAAAAAGTCACACATGAATTATCTACGTAAGTTATTCATTTTAAATAAGGACATAATAATCCACGTTAATGATGGACATTTTAACGCTCTATTTTTTTTTTTCCTTTTTCTAAAGTAGATAGATAAAAAGATGGAGGTGTTGACTCATCATTTTTAAAAATCCAATTTTGTATATAAAAATCCACAATCATCATATAATGTCTAATTTATTGTTTAAGCAAACGGAAGGACTACATTAGATATTTGACAACAGTTCATGAATCATATTAAATAAAGTAAAAGTTCAGGGACGATATTGCACATTGAATCAAAATTCTGGGACTATTTATGTCATTTTTATTTAAGTTTATGGGGGAGCCAGGGTTGTGAGGCTTAGTCTTTAACTATTATTAACAAGCCATAAAACCCTATCAATAGCAATTTTTAGGGGGCAAGAGCCCTTGATAACCCTTATTTCCATGGTTGATAATACTCATACTTGCTAGAAGTATTAAAAACGAGTCACCCTCGGAAAAACTAGCAAATAGCATCACAATGACTCATTTGGTTCAGCTTTCCCAAGGGGCTTTGGGCCCTCAAAGCCCCTTGGGAAAAAAATTTTGTGTTTGGTTCAAAGATTTGATACTCCCATTCCCCAAATGCTGAAAGCCCAAAGCAGGTGGAGGTGGAGACCTGCTTTGGGATAGCATTTTCGGAATGCTAAAGAGGGGTTTAATGATTTTTTTCTTCCAATATTGCCATCACTGATAATTGCATTTTCCTCTTTTCCCTAAATAATTACTATTCATTGTCTTCCTTGGACTTGAAGGGTCGCCGGATCTACCCCCGCACTGCCGTCACCTGGGTCGTGGCCTTAGGCGATGCCGATTGAGTTGTGCGACCTAGGCAATGGTAGTGCGTGGGTCGCAGCCTCAGGAGATGCCGGCTGGGTCGCGCAACTTGCCGTCTCCCCACCACCATTGCCACCAGCTGCACCCCCTTGCCACCAACTCCGCTGCCTCCGATCGTTCCCCTCTCCTTCAACATTTCCTCTTCCTTTTCCCTTTTCTTTTTTTCCTTTTTCTTTATACCTTAAAGCTACTTTGCAAAATATACCCAACCAAACACACTTGCTTTCACAAAATGCCCCTTCACTCAAAGATACTTGGGGAAATGCAAAGCCATTTCCCCAAAGTTGAACCAAACAGATAACACGTAAGAGTTATCCAATATGACACGGGAGACGGTAAGCATAGCGTCAAAATCTAAGGGAGATTTTCTCTTCGATTGGTTTAGGGCTTGGTTGGTAAAATTTGTTTTCATTCCTTGGAACAAAAATTTCTATTCTTTTTTTTCGGGGAATAAAAAAAGAATAGAAGTTTGTTTGGTAAAACTTTTGTTTTCGGGAACAAAAAATCTATTTTTTTATTCCATGGGAATAGATTTGGAGAAACAAAAAAGTAGATTTTTGTTTCCGGGAACAATTTCTAGAATATATTTTTCTCTCTTTTCTTTTTTCTTCTCTTTTCTTCTTCTTTTTTTTTTCTTCTTCTTCCTTTTGGTCGGTCGCCTGCGACTAGCCAGATGAGGACCGGCAACCTTGCCACAGCAGTGCCAGCCCCCGGAGACGCCATGGCTGGGCGAGGCTCGTTGGCTTGAGCCTCGCTGTGGTTGGGTGAGGCTCATCGGCCTGAGCCTCGCCATGGCTAGGCGAGGCTTCAGTGAGCTCGCTGGACGTCGCCCAACCGGTCGCCGGCCAAAGAGAAAAAGAAAAAGGAAAAAGGAAAAAGGAAAAAGGAAAAAGGAAAAAATAATAAAAGAATTACAAATTAAAAGAAATAAAAAATCTAAGAAAATCTTACCAAACGTATTTCTATCTTAGGAATAGAAATTTTAGAAAGTTACCAAACGTGTTCTTTTGCTCAGAAATTGTTTCCGAGAACAGAAATAGAAAAAATCATTTATCATAGAAAATTATTCTCCGAAACAGAATCGTTACCAAATGCGTCCTTAGTATTCTAGCAACATAAAATTACTAGAATCATGTCATTTTTGTTCTTTAACTTAGCAGATTAAGATATTTTCTTGATGCACTAGTTGTGTGTTGCATTAAATTAGGTAATTTCATCTCAACTGGTATTTGCATTATTGTGATTTTTTTTTGAAGCTTACATAAAGATAAGTTATCTAATTGTTACCTAGAAGATAGAGAAAGGGATTCTAACCATCTACTTGTAAATAAAGTAGAATTCTTGATTGTTGAACATAAACGAGTAAATGAAATTTCATTCTAGGAATTGTCTCTTGTTATTTTTCTTTCAGACTCTGTTCATTTCACGAAAAAAATATAGTATTTCTGGAAAATATTTTTCAAGAAGTCATTTTTCAGGAAAATATAATTATTTTCCGATATTAGGCCGAAACTTGAAAATGAAACGAAAATATTTTTTACTGTTCGGTAAAGAAAATCTTTTACTTCATGCACTCTTTTTCAATAATTTTATTATTATTTTATTTTTTAAAATTGATTTTGGATTATTTTTATATTTAAAAATCGATTTTAAATTTTTATTTTATTTTATTTTATTTTTCCTTTCTTTCTTTTTATTTTCTTCTTCTTTGGCTAGCGATCGGCTGAAGGCGAACTCAAGCTTGCCCAATGCCGATGAGCTCAAGGCTTGCCAGATTTCGACGAGCTAGAGCTTGTGGCTCTTTTAGCTCGCCATCGATCAGGGGAGCCTCGAGCTTGTCGATTTAGCAAGCAGCGAGATCACCAGAGGTTGGCGAGCCTCGAGGTTGTGGCTTGCCTATGGCCAGTTGTTGGCCGTCATTGTGGCTAGTGACTAGCCAAGACAAAGGTAAGAAAAGAAAAAAGAAAAGAAACAAACAAAAAATAAAAATAATTAAAAATTTGTTTTAAAAAAAAGGAAAATAGGAAAAAAGAAGAAGAAGAAGGAAAGATGGAAAGTTTAAGATGGGTTTGAGATAAAAGAAAGTGAGTGAGGAAAATATTTTTCTCATCTTCAAAGCGGAAAGCATTTTTCCTTCTTTTATAAGATTTTCTTTCTGATGGTGGAAAATATTTTACTTCACCGATTCATTTTCTATGAAACGAATGCTAGAAAATCTGAAAAACATTTTTAGGAAGTTATTTTCTGCAAAATGAATGGAGTCTTAGAATTCTCTCTATCCTTTTTGGCGAATTCAACAATGGGTGTCTATGTTTTTAAGGATGACATCGTATGATACTACCGCAAGTTTCAAGTTATATGAGAGATATGTGTCTTTAGTACGAATTTGGGTTTCTTTGGCAGTTTTCTAAGTATACAGGGCATAGGGAAAGCAAAGGATCAGACCTTCTGTTCTTTTGGCGGTAAATACAATTCTTAAGATTGTGCATATACCATAGAAACATTGCAACATAAAAGAGACCAAAGGGACTGACAGAGTGGGAAACCCAATTTAAAAGAAGCATATTTCATTATTGGGTTTCGGCATCCGGTCTGCAACTTGATTTGCATTTCAGATACAATGATATGCGACAAAAGTATCGTTTGCTTGAATTTCACGGTGGAAAATGTGGATCGAAGTCGAATACATGTTTCAAGCGCCTATCATGGTGAAATCGTAGGGTTGGAACTCCTCAAATTCAATAAATTCGTGTACTCCTTATTCGTCTTGCTCCAAATTCGTGATGCACATAGAAGTTTCTTAACGTCACAAAAAAGTAATAATTAAATGGACATCGATATTATCTAATTAAAATGGATCAACTAATAAATCCCAAATCCTCTATGAAAACTGGCCTTTAAATGATTTTGGTTATTATTTGGTTTATTCTTGTAATTAATTTCTGTCACCTTTTTCCCTCCCTTTGTACATTTTTACCCCCATCCGCTGGCGCGGCATTGCCCGGCTGGCCGGCTCTTCCATCTCCCGGCCCTCAACGGGCAGTGACTCTGTGCGGGAGGGACCATACAGTTATACTGCAGACACAGCGAGCTGGTCACCGGAATCTTCGTCGCACCGATCTCCATCCCCGTCAGGAAATTGTGCTGCAGATACAAGACCCGTATGCTCGACCCGAGCAACCGGTCCACGAAGCTCCTCGGCACCTGACCTGTGAACCGGTTGTTGTTCAGGTAGAGGCTCTGCACGTTCGAGAGCTCCGGCGGCATCTCCCCCGATAGCCTGTTGTAGCTCAGGTCCACGGTCGGGATGGCGACCGGCCCGGCTGGTCGAACTGGCCCGGAGAACGCGTTCCTCTGGAGCTGCAGGGTTGTGATGGGGTAGCCGAAGACCTGTCCAGGGATTGGGCCGGTGAGCTGGTTCATGCTGAGGTCCAGGTGTTTGAGCCTGGTGAGCCGGCTGAGGAGGCGGTCCACGGGGCCACTGAGCCGGTTCGAGGAGAGCGAGAGGTACTGCAGGGAAGGAGGGAGGTAGGCCGGCGGTATCGGACCAGAAAGCTCGTTGTACTTCAGGTCGATCCGGGTCAAGGTCTGGGACAGGAACGGAGGGACCGGGCCGGAGAGCTGGTTGTGGCAGAGGACGAGGTTGGAGAGCAACGGCAACGACCCGACCACCCTCGGTAGCGGGCCGGTAAGCCGGTTGTAGCTCAGGTCGAGGGTGTGGAGGTTCCGGAGCAGCCCGAAGTCAGCGGGGATCCCACCGGAGAGGAAGTTTCGGGCAACAGCGAGAAAGCGGAGGTTCTTGAGCCCGGAGAGGGATTGAGGGATCCGTCCGAACACGCGACCCGGGACGATGGCGAGCTCAGTGAGAGAGGAGAGGTTGCCGATGGCCGGGTCGAGGCGGCCGGTGAGGCCGGGGGCAGAGGCGCGGGGGTCGCCGAGGGAGAGGGAGACGACGCGGCGGTATGGGGAGGAGGAGTCACAGAGGACGCCGGGGAAACCGCAGGGGTCGGAGGTGAAGTCCCAGGAGGCAAAGAAGCTGGAGCCGGGGGTGTCGCGGAGGGACTTGCTGATGGCTTGGAGGGAGAGGAAGTCGACGGGGTCCAGCAGGGCGGCGGCGAGGAGCGCGGCATGTGCGAGGAGGACGAGGAAGATGAGGGAGGACGAGAGGCTGGTCGTCGGGTTCGCCATGTGACGGAGAGGAAAAACTCTTCCGTGAAGTTGGCAAGAGGTCGACGAAGGGATGGCGAGTGCGAGCTTTTATCCTAAGGAAGCGACCGTGTAATGCTTTCTCACCAAAGACTTCGTGCATGAGGCAAGGATCTCACTCGCACCGTCGGATTCGAGACTTACCTGAGATCCGTATGATCTAACGGTGGATGCGATCCGAGTTTATGCAAAATTACACACCTGTTGGAATGATAAAGGATGTCAAATCGTCCTAATCTCAATATGATAGTAGTAGATTCAGTTAGGTTGTGCAATCAGAATAGTTAAATGATCGTTACCTATTCTGTTGCTCTCTATTGAAGGATAGTGCATTTTCCTTATTGATAACAAGATCATCCTAATCCCAATATGACATGAGATCTGGTTAGATCATGCGAGAGCTGTAGTTTCCAAATTAATGACTGTGACCCATTGTATTGCTCTCTATCGAAGGATAATTGAGTCCTCCCCAAAGGTAACACCGGTCCGGTCAGCGAACCGTGCCGTGAGATCATACTTGCATCCATCGAAAACGGACGTGAACGTGCCCGTTCGAGCCCGTGTGAAGTTAAAGCTTTGTCAATGTTCAGAAAGAAATTAATGGGGTCATACCACAAACCGATTCATGAAGCAAACCAACTGTATACGTTATTCAACGTATACTAATGATCGAGTTAATGCTACACAATTTAAGGAATATTTGGAACAATTTCCCCTTGCAACAGTTTTGCAAATATTAATTATTAAATTATACATTTATCCGATGGCTTTAGGCTTTTAGACTAATTAATAATGATTGATTTTCAAAACACATCGAAATCTCGCGACATAAATTTTATTTTTACCCCCCAAATTTCATTTTGACAAAAATACATTTTTTTGTTGTTTTTATAAGTTATTCAACTATGATACACAATCTTAAGTGAATTTGTATTACTAATCAAATTAGTTATGATTGAAATTGTAGCTAATTTATTTATAAACGAGATCTTTTATTAGTTTTTTTTGGCAATTTTTTATGTTCCTTTTTCACTTTTAAGTTGAATTAATTTTCTTGATATTACGATAAAAAGTCGTTCTTTAAACAGCCACATTCAAGGATTTTCTTTTTGGCTTTATATTCATTCTTTCGAGTTAAACATCAAACAAGTAATTTTGGCAACCGATGACGAATCAACAGATTAGAGCTTAACTAGTTGATTGCTGCTATACTCTTGATTGTCCTCTTCAACATGATGCAAATTGTCCAATTTGTTTTAAGACCGTCTTTAATTCAGTATATATCAAGCAGTTGACATATTCACATGTAATTGTCTCAATTTGTTACACTTAAAAATAACCCAAAATATTTTTTTTTTTTTTTGGGTTATTCTCCCGTCTAAATTTAGAATATTATTCTAATTTCCAAAACTTATGAACGAAATTATATGTGCATCGACATACCCCACATTAAACTCTTGCACATAATTCAGAATATTCAATTTTTTTTTTATATAAAATAAGTCGAAGGGCAGTAGCTACGATGTTTGTATTAAGCAAAAATTAAAAAAGAGAAAAGGAAAAAGAAAAGGTAAAAGTGTACACGGGTTCGCCTTTTTCACCGATCGTGGTAGGCATATGAAAAGAAGAGAAGAAAAAGTGCAAAGCTTTGGACAAGAGGGAATTCGAGGCTACGACTTCCCTCTCAGACCCAAGCCATGCATGGAAAAAGCTGCTCAAAGGAGACTCAAAAAAAAGATACTGGTCAATCTTTATACGATAAAAGACTGAACAATCACATTCATTCTCTTGGTCTGATCGTTTCTTGGACCACAAGATTCGATCGAAATAACTAAGGGGTTCAGCATTACTGGATGACGACATGCAACAAACCCACACAAGGTAATGACTTCTGAATCAGCTCTCGGAGCCAAAGGTACTCGGGGAAGCAAATATCACAGACTTGTATGCATGACACAGAGCGCATGTCATTTGCTTCAGATCATCAAATGTGTGCTTGGAAGCTTATCAATGCGACATAAGCAAATCAGAAAACTTTAGCTCAATAAGAGTTTGAACATGAAAGAACTTCATATGTCCAGTAACAATCAGTAACTGTCCGTCATATATAGCAAAATGTGCACTATGATGTGCAGTAACAATCAGTAGATAATTGGTTGTACATAAGAACACTGTGTGCGTTTCAAACCAAAGAGAAGATGTAAGATGCGACATAGAAACAACATGACACCAGCAGAAATGTTATAGATACTTATTAGCAATACCTATGCCTCCAGCAACATCAATAAGCACACCCAAAGAAATGGTTCATACCATGAAATGAGCCCACTTACGAACTACAAAGAGAACTACCCATCATCAGCCTCAATTGTACTCTCCAATCTCCATTCCACCCCCCTCCCTCCCTCTCTCTCCTCCTTTCTCTTTTTTTCCTTCAAGAAAGAACCTGGCAATAGGTCAATCCATCAGAGGAACCGAACCACCAGCTCCCACAATCTGCTGCTCCATCTACAGAGAGAAAATGGAGAATCAAAGAAAAGGTGTAAGGATTTTTTTTTTTAAATTAATAGGAGGCTAAAATATAATATTGGACTAAATAATGTTGAGGTAGCTGCTAAATACTTCTGAATTTCACTTCAAATGCAATAAAACAGCAAAAGAGCAATCTTTTAACCTCTCTTCAAGGCAGGGTCAGGATAGACAAGGATTCTGACCAGGGCATGAATAAAGACTACATGGAGTTCGGATTGCACAGTAACATTTAGGCCAGAACATTCATGAACAGTCACATTCCTTTAAAGGAGGTTTTGACACATACCCTGAATAGATTTTGAAGCTTGTCCTTCAACACAGCACATTCATTTTTCACCTGCTGAAGACATATCAAGCACCTGCCAAAAGAATAATGTTAAACAGAAATCTAACAGCATGTCACACTTGTAATGACACAGATAGAAGTCGGTGGTGGCTGATTTGTATTCCTACAGTCCTTTTTGCCAACAAAATGTCACAATATAGTTTGGATTGTTGAGTTATCTCCACCAAGAATGGCTATGATGTCATTTCAGACAACATGAAGAGGCATGGCAACACTTGCTGAGAGAGAGAAGAGAGGGAAATTGTATCTTATATTATTCCACATGAACACCAACTCTTACTATCATTGCCCCTATAGATGTTCCTGGATTTGGTTACCTAGTTATCATGTGATAGCATAAACATTTAGGAATGAAAACCTGGATTTCTGTGATGACTGGTAAGGCATACTGATTCTGTATAAATTAGCTTTCTGCAGAAGGAGCAAATAGCAACTTTTTTTTTTTTTTTTGTGGTCAAATGCAAAAAGCAACGTCCACAGTGGCAAATTGGGCAAACAAAAAGGAAACAAGTTAATTTAAAAAGAAAAAGAGAACAAGCAAAGCTAAAGTTTCTACATTGCCAGACAAGACTATAACCGCGAAAATCATAGGAAAAGGCACAAAGCTAAGGCATTTGCCTTGTGATTTTGACCACATTCACAGGTACACCAGCAATTCTATGCGATCACAGAAAGGTCCCTACTGACATGAATATCTTACATGTGGAATGAAGATGCAGATGTACAATGTTACTCTAAATGACAATTTGGTGAGACAATACTTCTAACTCCTGACTAGATATGATCACTTAAAGTGAAATGCCACATCAGGATAGATAGGTAAGTCACTTCATCAATGATAGCATGCCTACATTTACAATGGCATGCAGATACCAACTCTTAGCTAAGGAAATAGAGAGTATAAGCACTACAGAAACTGTGTCCTATTTGAATTTAACTTATTCAATACAAAATGTCTTTATTTTGCACCCCCACAAAAACTGCAGGAAAAGAGAATCTTCAAAAGTTGATAATTCCTTAAGGCCCTACAGGTAAAGGAAAATGGCATTTGAACTCATATTTTCAGATATGTATAAAAAGAATATCCAAGTGTGAGAGTAGGAGTGATAGTCTAGAAGGATCAGCACAAGACTTAACATCATGCATTGAATAACAAACTCACGTAATACTCTCAGTTTGGTAGAACTGGAAACTCAATTTGACATCACCCTATCATCTACAGCAGTGCTCCTTTGGTAGAACTCAAAAGCCAAACTAATCTGTTTTGAGAAATGGTTCAATTATTAACTAAGCTGAGAGATTCTTGGATGCTCCTCATGAGAAATCCTTAGGTGCACCTCAAGCATGATGTCCCCATCATCCAGGCCAATTATAATGTGCCGAGTATTATCCATAAAACTTAGCATGAGGCTGTTAATTTGGGCGAACAAGGAGGTTGCAAGCTGCCTGAAAGTTTCTCCTTGGGTAGGCCACTAAAAGGGCTTAAGTTTATTAAGAGGCATGTATAAGCACTTTATATAATTGGTTCCAAAGGAATTGCTTCTTATAGAAACACTTAACAGAAAGTTGTTATACATACTAACTGCAGTCCTATATTTCGTCCTGATGAGATGCAATTGTTTATAGTATAATCAAATAATGTCAAAAGTCAAATTCTAAATTAGTCTGTTTTTTGGACAGGACGACCGATGCTGTCAAATGTGTAAAACATATAACCTTGCAATATTTTTCTGTCATATCTTCATGGAAACATGCAGTTGCATATATCTACCCCTATGCATGTTCAACCATACCACATACTCTCCACCCAGAATGTCTGTCCCAGATTCACCCACTGCCAGAGGCTAACATTTATGAGTAATTTCTATGCATAAGTAGGAACAAGTGTGAAGCACAAAGCAGCCTAAACATGTTTAAGATAGACACTTCAAAATGGTTCATCTGTAAAAAGGCCTCAAATAATGAACAAGTTCTGTTAAAACAAGAATCAGGACTCACCCTTCATAACTCTGCGTCTCACAGAAACTTCTGAAGGTAATGCACAAATTTTTCACCCTCGTCGCACCTATGCTGTAAAAATTTTGCAAAAGAATACTTACTTTGCTTATTGGGGAAAAGACAATAAGACAAGCTATGAAGTACATCATCAAAAACAAAAAGAGTTCTTTTTCACTAGGGTGGACTTCTTTAGCAAGCAAAATGTCTAGACAACAACTGTACTTCTGGTGTTCTAACCAGTAACCTCTTGCACTTTTAAAATAGTGAAATTCTTTTATTTTGTGTATCGGTGAAGATATCCTCCCAACCAAATTTAATAGGATTTTCGTAGGAGCCATCTACATGGCAGCCTCAGAGGATTTCACGTCACCCAAATCAATGGGAAACCCTAATGGAAATTGAGGGGGGCTATTTTCACTAATGCACCAAAAGACATGGACTGACATGACCAATTTGAAAGTACAGGCATCACCAAACGAAAACCCCGACAATGTAGTGCATTCCTCGAATTTGTGACTAAACAGTATATTCCCCAAACAATTCGTATGTTCTTGTCAAAATACACAAAAATCCAAAGTTCACAGAAAGCACCCAACTAGTGCGGACAAGAAAGATGAAAAGTAATTGAAAAAGGATATACCTGGAACTACTGCCCTTAAGCTGGTGAACATCAGCATCTACTTGTTTAAAATCAACAGGTGATCTTTCTCTGCCCAAGAGATCGACAAAAACCCAATTAAAACAAAATTCACACCTTTCTTTGCTCACATTCGAATTCTAAAATTGCGAACATTATACGATGAGCGAACTGATCTACTCACAGAGCCGCGGCCATATTGTTTATTAGTTTGTCCGAATCCACGAAGAAGAGAGTCGCCACTTCAACTGTGAAATCTGGGTTGCTCTCATCCTGCAGCTTCTGCAGCTGCGTGAACTGGTCGTCCAAAACTCCCTAGAAAATCCGCCAGAAAAACGAAAACCCATCAACCAAAACTCGCCAAACACCACCAAAATAGTCATCTTTTCTTCAAAAAAAACCATCTTTCTAAAGTCAAACGGTACCCAGCAAAGAGACCCCACAAAAAAAGAGAACTTTTTCATCACAAATCGCCAACTAACCACATTCACATCGACCCATCACGAATCACAAGCAGATAAGCACGATTCCATCCCAAAAGCGGAGGGAAAATTCAGAGGAAGGAGCCACTGACCTCCTGGAAAAGAGAAGTCAAGTAATCGACGTACTGCTTCTGAAGCTGGTTCACGATGTCCACAGGCGCGTGGTTGCTCTGCCCGTGAAATCTCGGCATGGTCAGCACCCAACCCGGAACGAAGCGCGTCCCTCTCTCGGTCTGCAAAGATTTCGATGGGGGAAAAGCAAGCGAATTCGGAAAAAGGTGGTGTGAAGCCAGAGATATTGGAACGTTGCGAGATTTGGGGAAAAGCCAAATAAAAAACCAAATTTTTTGTGCAGCCGAGTATTTTCCTTGACCTTTTTTTTTTTTTTGGGATTGACTTTTTTTTTTGGGGGGGGAATTAATTTAAGGCCCGAAGAGAAAATAAATTTCTGGCTTTTGTCCAAAAAAATTACGCTCGAGATTATTATTAAGCATATACAAACAAAAGATTATTTAGGCTTTTTATTTATTAATTAAATATAATAAAATAAAAATTATTGTACCCAAAGTTGTAAAGTTCCTTCTGATTGACTAAAAAGCATCCTACGGGTGCTTTTTAAAGCAACCTTAATTTATTTACCAATTAAGTGAGGAATAGGCCGGCCCCCTAGAGGGATTAAATTAAAAGAATCATTTACTTTTTCATGGCCTGTCTACAGATATTTTGATCATATTTCGAATACCGTATTAAATTCGATGCTTCCGTTTTAATCAGTAATTGCAAGTGATAAATTGTCAGTAATTACGTTTAATTACGTCTTCCATTAATGGGGCCTCTCCGTGTGCCAGAAAAGGTCGTGGGCCGAAAGGGAAGTGGATGGGCATAGCCCTCCAAATTTCGTCAAATGAGCTGGGCCTTAAAGATCAAACCGGGCTCAAGTTATGCATGGGGGAGGGCAGGTTGGGCCTAAGAAGGAAAGCCCTTTGAATGAGAAAAAACAGGAGAGATTTGAACCTTTACGGGGGTAGAAACCTAGAAGCAAATCTTACTGATGCTCCTATTTCTCTAGACTCGCAATTCGAAGAATGGGCCGATGTGGCTAGCTTTAAATGGCTACCGATGGAGCCATGCCTCTAAGGAGTCAGAATTTTTAGGGCTGGGCAGCCACTCTACAGTTTGCGAACTGAAAAACTGTCCGATCCAATTTAGGCCCGATGTTCTTTTACTAATGGAGACCGAGCATCAAAGAGAATACATGTTCAATCAACCAAAAGAGATCAGGATTCCAATATCCATTTACTTGTGATTTAAGAGGCTTAGCAAGAGTGCTGTGTTTGATGCGAGATGGAAATATCATTGTGGGATGTGAAATTTTCGTTGATATTTCTATTGTCAATGCTTATGATTTTCAACATTGAAAATTCAGTATTTATATTTTCAACTTGTTTTTTTGTTCGATTGAGCAATTCAATGTTTGTTTTTTTTCGGGATTAAAATATTTTATATTAAAGACTTTTCATACGCATTTGATTTGGATTTGATATTTTATTGCAGTAATTATAAATTCCCTGTTGCAACTAAATCCCCTCTTATTTTGAAATTTTGGCAAATTCTCGGCCGAATATGATGGTTGCTCCTAAATTGCAAGTACATATAGGCAAGCTCCAATGAAGAGGTTGAAGAGCTTCAAATTACTGTATTTAGATACACTGCCTCAGGCATGAGTCCTTTTGAAGTCAGCAATCGTAAAGGTTTAGGACGTGGGTCTAGAAGGTTGACATTCCTAATAATTGGTAATTTTTTGGGTCGAAAAAAATTGGTAATTGATCACCCAAGAATAGTTGAAATTTGCATCCCATCAGCTTTATCTAATTTCCTGGAAATTAAGAAAGAGAGAGAAAGAGAGAAAGAAACAGATCAAGAAGGTTAATTTGATATGGATCCAGCTGGATTTCATCATTAGTTTATTTTAAAAGCCTAATCAAATCAACAATCATGTGACAATGGGGTGGCAATACCATCAAAGCCATTATTTAGTCAAACCTTGGTGAATATTTCTTCTCTGAATTCCAAGTTCATCAATGCATTTTCCAATCCCACCTCCTATGTCTCTTTTAGGGGTGATTGATTTTCGATTCAGTGGATGATGGGAGAGCACATGAACTTTGGGATCACTTGCATTTCCATTCTCCGAAGCATCTATACCACCGAAAAAAAAAGATAAGATAAGTTCTGAACTTTACCAACAACGGACATCAGAAAAGGGGAAAAAAAGAGAGGCAAAGACCATAGAACCAGTCACCTAATTTCTTGTCAGTGGAAGAGTTGTCGCAAGAATCCATGGTGCCAATGGGACCGAGGGTCGAGAGCGAAAGACGTGATAGAGGGAATGGGAAACGCCGAAGGTGGAGAGAGAATGGGGGTGATAAAAAGACCAATTACATGCATGGGATTGCATTTGCTGTGCATTTTTATAGATAAAAAAATAAAATGAGGGATTTTAGATTAGCAAGTTTGCATATAAATGAATAATAATCTATCCGGTTCTTCCTTAGAACCGGGAACCAGATTGCTCAGATACCAATTCCACTTTTAGGAACTAGGAACTGGACTGGCTACTCTTGGAACCGGACCCAAATGACTGGTTTAAATCAGTCCGGGTGGTTTTTGTTTGAACGATCCGCCTTGCTCACCCCTAGTCTCTTTATCCATACATATCTCTTTCAAGAATAACTTCTATATTGGTTTGAAAGTACAAGACCTATGTTCATGAGAGACACAGCCTCTGATGGTACTTCCTACTAGAACTCCGATTGAGATTCATTTTTGTAGATGGAAGGAGCATTCAAGACTAGCGAGGTCAATTATATTGAGCCTCTTATCAGTGGGCAGTCTCATCATATCCTAGATTATATTTTGAGAATTGAAAGGGGAAGCCTATTCATTCATCGACTCCTCTCACAAATATATGAGGTTTCATGGAGAGTCGAAGCACAGTTGACTCGCATTGATCAATTGAGGACATTCACCACTATTCACTCAATCACTAATAGTTAGGAGTCTACATTAAGCTTATTTTGCTTCTTGCACTGTCAAGAGAGTTGAAGCACAGTTGACTCGCATTGATCAATTGAGGACACTCACCACTATTCACTCAATCACTAATAGTTTGGAGTCTACATTAAGCTTATTTTGCTTCTTGCACTGTCAAGAGAGAAAGCAAAAACTTTTTTATGCTCCTTCTAGGACATATCAAAAGGCACTTTTTCTTTATTTGACTCATGTCTGAAATTCCGACTTTCTCCATAAATGCATCAAAATACTCCATCCGCATGAAAGATATAAAAACTTACTTACAGCTGAAGGGTTGGAATAATTGTTAACAATTCCAACCTAAAAGCTTAAGTCATATTCAAACTCATGCAAGCTAAGCATTAGATTACTTAGTCCATTTGTCCTGATAAAAGGAATTTACATGAATGAGGCCTTGTTAACAAGTGCGGAAAAGCATTTATTATAATCTAAAATAACGATTTTTATTGAAAATGTAAAAAGAGGCAAGATGTGTGCATCAACTTGTGACCCATTTAAGTCATTGAAAAAGAGATGTTTGTTTAATGAATGACAATGATACTCCCACTAGAAATGGAGATCCTATAGTTGTATCAATCACCTTAAACTAAACTCCGATATCATTTTTGATCAGCCTGAATTATGGTATTGTTTGTCCTATGATTGCACACATTGCCCAAAGATCCCGCCCCAAATTCTTTCACCAAAGCCCTTCTATCCCAAACCAAAACAACAAGCACAACATAATATGTTATATCTCTTGTGCTATATTTAAAATTTATTATCTCGGTCATAAAAGCTACTGACACTGAATTGTCATATATATTTAAAACATTACTATCACAATAAAAAATATCAACTATCTTAGGATACTATGATTACTATCGTTTTCGAAGGGAGTCTCCTCTCTTCCTGAGTAAGTGAATATTTTCCGTGCCATAGAATCTGTCTCCATCAACTTCGTATCAAATGCCATCCGTCACAACTATTCTAACGCTTTTGAGTTGTATCTCATTGACCTTTTTTTTTTTCCTTTTTTTCCAGCAGGGCCTCTTATGCCTGGTCTATGCTTTTCTTTATACTGATACCCTTTCTTTTTTCAGCGATAAGGAAAGATTCCAAATTCCAGAAAACAAGAGTTGGAATGCACCACACATAGGAAAGAGTACATAACAACGATGTATATCATGATATAACCAAGAATCATTATGATTAGTTGATAATACTTATTATGATTTTGTGAAAGATTACTGCGAGAACTTTCATTTAACTCCAAAACTCTATGGGATCGACCTTGTTGTTGTGAGAGTTCTCAATTCATGAGGATCGGGGAGTGATTTATGTCAATGCAAACATAACCTAAAGTAAGAGTTGGATTAGAAGTTGGTGTAATAGATTATGAACTGATTTATTATACTCATGACTATGAAACCAAAGTTATTAATATCTTGATAGCATTTTGGGTAACTACTCAAGCCGAAGGTTTACTTGAGGAAGTAGTGCTGTGGTAAGTACTGAATCTTCCACTGGTACATGAATAATTATGTGGATTGATTGGCTTACCAACCTCGATTATTATAAAGAAACATACTACGACTTCAAGACTGTTGCTAAAATAGAAAATCATTATTTATGTTACGAAGTTTACCTGTTAGACCTTTTAAACGAGGCTCAATTACTAATATGTTTACATCCATTATGGTAATGTATTTGGTTCAAAGTCCTACGCGCTCTACGTCCGGAGAATCTCTGAATCCATCCTTTTTCATACGAAAACTTTTCAAGGCTCCCACCTCATGGCATCCAAGTTTAGAGGCATAGATTGAAGAAGTTTGGCCGCCCACGTGTATCAAGTCGAATCATTACGAATGGTGAAAAGCAATGAAACCGGTAGAAACTGTTTGATGCATCCTACTAGCCGGAGGTGGTTCTACGTTGGATGGCCCAACAAGGATGATAATGTCGATACTATAAACGGGTGCATTTTAACACTGGAAGAACTCATATGGAAGGGTAGGGATATGATCGAGCGGTACAAACATAACAGAGGTGGCCAGCATATCTACTCCTCCGTTTGGAAACGGCCAAGATTCTTTGCCCCATGGCGAGGAGAAGACGAGCAGTTTCTGTACGGAGGTGTACGTCGGCATAGCATAGGGTTTGGAGCACTGCAGCACATTCTCTCTCCATTTCTTTGGCCTTTTGGGTTGGGGCATTGGACAAGCATCTTTTGGTTTCATGGTGTTCCTCTTTTGGAATAAAGGCGAAGGGCTTAGAGTGTACAGAAATGAACCAGGCATTTCTGATCGTGGTTTGCATGAACGGGGGCGTCCGGGAAACTTGGAGAGATGGACACATGCTGCAATGCAAAGAGATTCTAAGATTGAAAAGGACTTGTCCTTCCGAACGTAAAAGAGATTCTGCTCCTTCGCGGAACGAAAGGCCAGAAGGAATAATATAAAGTTGCCGACACAAATGGGGAAATTCCTTTCGTGGGCATTGTGTCTTGCAAAACAGTAGAACGACATCATTTCATGTTGCTATATTAGATAGGCTTAGAGTTTCATGTTGCTTTCATGGTCGAATAATTTCACATTGGAATCACCTTACTAATCTGAAAAAAAAAAAAAAAAAACCAACTTGTTGTCAAAGAACTAGGAAAATTATCAATATAGTCCTAAATCTATTGTGACTTTTCCAATTTAGTCTTTTTTTTTTTTTTTTTTTGCCAATTCATTCCTTAATCTTTTGTAATTGTGCTAATTTAGTCAATCTAGCTAGTTTTGGCCGGTTGGCATTGACATGGACGTTAGCTACCCAACTGGCCAATGCTAACGCAGACAATTTTTAGTAATTCTTTATTTTCTTTTGAATTTTTATAATTATTTTTTTTCCACTTCCTTCTCCTTTTTCCAGTCGATCGCCATTGGCGATAGGCCAGAGGCAAGGCCGACAAGGAAGCCTAGCCGTGGCTAGGTGACCTCTCCTAGGTCGCTAGCTGGGCTGGCGAGGGTCGAGCTTTGTCAACCATGGGCAAGGGCAACTCGCCAGAGATTGTAAGGTCAAAGGTCGCGACCTCACACAACCTTTGGCAAGGGCTGCTAGTGGTTGCGCAAGGCTCACCCTTGTCGAATCTGGTGGGGGTCAAGCCTCATCGGCCATGGTGAAG
This sequence comes from Eucalyptus cloeziana, assembly GCA_014182715.1. Classification (NCBI taxonomy): domain Eukaryota; kingdom Viridiplantae; phylum Streptophyta; class Magnoliopsida; order Myrtales; family Myrtaceae; genus Eucalyptus; species Eucalyptus cloeziana. The sequence continues at coordinate 12,490,913 of CM024641.1, forward strand.
GTTGACCTTGCCAAATCTAACAAGGCTCGGCCTCACCCAGTCATGGCGAGGCCGCAACCTACCCATGGTTAGCGAGGCTCACCCAAGCTAGAGGCTGGTAAGGCCTTGCCTAGCCATGGCGAGGGCAAACCTCACCATTGCTGGCCGAGGCTAGCTCTTGCTAGTGGTTGGTGGGCGCAAGCCTCACCATTGGTTGGCGAGGCTAACCTTGCCAACACTCGCCTTTGGCTGATCGGCTAGAGGAAAGAGGGAGGAGGAAGAAGGAGAAAAAAAAGAAAAGAAAAGGAAAAGGAAAAAAAAACATATTATTAAAAAATTATCCAAATTAACGTTAGTTGAATGCCCATTGTCCATGTTAGCGTCAATCGGCCAAAATTGATTATATGGACTAAATTGACACAATTACAAAAAAAGTTTAAGACTAAATTGGCCAGAAAAAAAAGATTTAGGACTGTTTTGGTAATTTTTCCCTCAATGAACCGTTTGATAATAGAAAACAAAATATGCCCAGCTATCTGTAACTCTAGAATTAATAATATCGAACCGGTTATAGCAGAGGAAACGTAGTAATGATTAAAAGAAAAAAAAAACAACAAAGTAGGCGCAAACAAACAAAATGGTTGCGCTGCAAATCTGTAATACATATTTAGAGGTGGCTCAAGAGAAGGGAAACATCAGTTTCTTGAGATCCAAAGCTTCTTCAAATGGATGTTTGGGACACAAAGGGCTCGAAACGAAATTCCTACAAGTACTCACGTGCGTTCCAGATTCTACACAAGATGTATGTAAGTTACTAGAAATACCCTCTTTCTTATTTTTATTTTTTTAGTTTTGGCTAGTGTGATAAGAAGATGAAAAAGCACTCTTTATTCAATTTGATCGAACGTGGGTCCCAAAACCCAATATCGCAGATTCAAATCTTTTGGAATGTGATTCCAGTTGTGATTAGATTAGTTTGAAAATTAAACTTTAAAAAAATTGAACAGTAATCTTAATTTGAATTCTTTTTGGAATAAAGAAAGGGAAAAAGTCACCAAAAATCCAAATTCTAAGCTTTGCTAACTATGACACATTTACTCAAAACCTTTTTTTGTGACACTAAAAATCCTAAACTTGTATCGGTATGATATATTTACCCTAAAAATTTAGTGTCTTAGAAAAATTTTGGATTTTTTGTGTCATAATAATAAAAAATAAAATGAGGTAAATGTGTTAAATAAGTATAAGTTTGGGGTTTTTTATGTCACAAAAAAATTTGGGTAAATGCGTTGCATGGGTACAAGTTTAGGGTTTTTAGTATAACACAAACATTTAGGGTAAATGTATTATAGTTGGCAAAGTTGGGGTTTTTGGTGGCTTTTTCACATAAATAAGAGAGAAGGTCAATTAAAAAAAGGATGTTAATTAATCAAATGTCCAGCTAATCTCGGTAGGCTAGACTTGAGTCCGAGGCTGAGGTCTTGAATTTGACCGTCGAGAACCCTATGGGCTTAACCCAAGTCTAGGGTTGAGGTGTTAGGGTTGGGCACGGGGTCACGAGCTGAGCCGAGCCAAGGTCCTAAGTGGAGAGCCGAAAGCTCCAATCTGGCCTCTAGATACCATTGTTTTGTGTTTGTCCCATGGTGGTGCTTGTTTGGTTGGGGTGATCGGGTCCAGGGTGGGTAGAGTCTAGACCTGAACCCTGTTATAATCGGTTTCCTTTTATGGACCTTATATCTCACCATGTTTGTATTAGATACCTGACCCACCCTGTTTTTCCGATCCGATTTTAGGGTCAACAATGTTTCCACTAGAAATTGTTTTGTATTTCTCGATATCCTATACGATTTCGAATTTTATATTAATACACGAGAAAATAACGTAATTCTCTTAATTTGTATTGAAACATTAAGTATTTGCAATAAATAAATACATGAACTTTTTGACTAAACGGAAAATTAAGGATTCACAAGGCTAATTATAATAAATAAAATCATAAGGCAAATAATTATCAACAAACATGGGTATAATATTAGTCTTATTCCCATAACTACTACATGAAGCTATTCATTTATGCAAGCATAACTCCTCCTACAATCCATATGCAGCAACGAACACCATCCGTCCATCGGACAATGCGAGAGGGACTTGGTGAGGGAGGGAAGCAAGTGAGGAAGATGAATGACAAAGGAGGAGTGCCGTGCGTGTTTGAGAGAGCCAAGGGGAAAAACGTTGTATGATTGCAGGAGTAAGAATAGAAATCGGGAAAAAAGAAGAAGAAGGTTTTGGATCTCTACTTACAAAATCAGTCCGGGAACCGACTCCAAAATTGGTCCGAGAACCGGTTTCTGAGTGGGTAATCACTCGAACTTGTTCCCATATTGATTTAAACCGGTTCTGAATTTTGGGAACCGGTTCCCGGACTGATTTCAACGGGAACCGGTTCCCGACCCTGTTTTCCGGGTGGGCCGGTCCGGTTCCCGAGTATACCCAGTCCGGTTGCACACCCCTATTGTTTGGGTGTTGGAGACTAGGGTCCGAGCGTCGGGCTCTATGGGGGAGGCCTAAAGGACCAAGGTCCATGCACCGGGGTCTTCGGTCCAACCTTTGGGGCCTCGGGTTTGGCGAGGGCTGAGGTATTGGATTCGAGCATCAGGATCGCCGGTACGGAGCTGAGGTCTCGGGTTAAAAGTTGGGGTCTCAAGTTCGATGCGATCTCTATGATGTCGTGTCTGGACCCCTAGTTCCGGGGACTTGCAGCTCGAGTCCTCCCCTAAGGTCGCTCGTCTGATTGATATAGACGGTTGTGGTATTGATAAAGGTTAAAATTGGACTCTATAAACGAAATATGATTATTAAGGTAAGTCATTTTTTAGTACGAACGACATTTAATTTGGGCGATCGCTTACCTTTTGTGTGGGGCGCTCGCGCTTGTGCTCATCTCCAGGGTCGCAAAAATACCGTCAAACGGACCACCTGATCTCTCTCTCTCTCTCCCCCGCCGACCGTGAGAGGGTCCAGGATCATCTTTCAAAAGGAGGGCGGAAAGGGATGCTGATTTTCTCTCTCTAGGGAGCTCACTTTTGCCCCTTTATGCGTTTTGATGCACTACGCATTGCTTCCAGACACAATTCCAGGAGCTCCACTCACATTTACAGTCCCTCGCAATTTGTATGTATATCTTTAGCCCTTTGTTACCGAGTCTATCCCATTAAGGCCTCCAGAGCGTTGTGACCATGTGCGTTCTTGGAGGTCCCTTGACTGCAAAACCTTGTGCGTCGGCGTGGCCTGATCATCTCAAAATGCATTTCCGCGGGTGGTCGAAATGGCTTCCTCCAGCAGGTCTCGTGACCAGCGACGTGGGTGGGACATGTTCGCGCCGAGCGGGGGCACGCCCTGAGATACGGCTCGAAGCATGTCGCTGACAGCCAGACATCGAGCACTACACCTTGGTACGGACGGCGCGCTCTGGAGGATGGGTTATTACATGGACCTGGTGCATGCATTCGCTCCAAACAAGTACGGGGACTAAGATATTGTGATGAGAATGCATGAATCAGGTCCATACAATAACGAATTCTCATTCTGGAGGGGGCAGTTGATCGCCTGTTGGCATGGCATGGTTTGACAGAGTGTTTGGAGAGAGAGAGAGAGAGAGAGAGAAACAGCGACGGGGAAAATTATTAGCTTTGAAGCTAATCAATCTCATGTGAATCATTCAAGAGTCATTTTCATTTTCCTTCTACTTTCTGCGCAGGGGAGGACAGATCGGATGCACCGAGTCCTGGTGAGCCGAGCACGCAAGAGTGGATTCGCTGGTCGTTCGACTCGCCCCCGTCGGTAAGACATATACGCACGCCACAAGAATTTCAATTCATAACCCGAACGCGTGTCGGAGGAGCAAACCCCCACTGCAATTTTTCGATTTCTTTCGTTGAGCAAAGCCATCAAAGTGCAAGAATCAGACGTAGCAATTGTGAAATTACCCATAAATCGTGCTTAAGAGTCTGAAATTTTAAAGTTCAGATTTAGAGGGAAGGTGTTAAATGTAGATCGCCTGTGTCAATTCCTCATCGTAATGGCAACCCGGCTTGATGAACTAGTTGTACAAACCGATCCTAGAACTCATAGGATTACTCTCTCTACTGCATCATCACTGGGAAATCATGAGATCTGCGGCATCTAAATGGCATGTGTACTTGCCCTAGAGCTTGATAATTGTCGGAATATCTTACCGAAAGGTTGAGATTATTGGCGCGGAGAGAGAGAGACCAAATACATGTAAAGAGCTTATAAACCCTAGAGAGAGAGAGACCAAATACATGTAAAGAGCTTAGAGAGAGAGAGAGAGGCCAAATACATGTAAAGAGCTTATAAATCCTATGACAAGCGATGTGAGATACTTTAGCACTTTTTTTCGCATGCAAGTCAAATTATGAATGACACGTAAAATCCAAGAAACAAGATATCGCATATGCGAAATAAACTGAGATGGAATATAACTTTGATACTATATTGAAAATAGTCCAACCTAAAAGCTTAAACTTAGAGGTCCAGGGACCACATCTAATAAAGAGCATATGGAACCCCTGAAAAATTGGTTGGGACGCCTCGACACTAGTAATAGATCTGAATTTTCTTCTTCAAAGAATTATAGTAAGGAGGACGACTTAACATATATAGCAATAACATGCAGCCAAACGCTGCATACATTAAAAGGTTCAAAGCTTAACTAAGACTAAGACTATAGCCATAGCCATCCGCGCCTTTAAACTTTCCCTCGCCGGCTTGCACTCAACTGGGATGTCATCGGCAGCGGTTTGCAGGCTCTTTCTGTGAGTTGAAGTGGATGGTGGCGACGGTGGAGCCGATGCAAGGGCGGTGAAGAGGCGGGTGTTGAAGTTGGCGCATGAGCTGGGAGGTCGAGGAGGCCGGTGGGAGCTTTCCACCGGAACAGCACCGGGATGTAGCGGGTGGATCCCCACCGGACAGCGTGGCCCCACGGAGGGTAATATCTCTTTGGCTGCCCAGAAGGAAGGAAAAATATATTTTCAACGTTCCTCTCCTTTGGTTGGTTGGCCATTTGTAAAGGAAAATTGTCCAAAAAGTCTTAAACTTATTACCCCTATGTAAATTCAATTTTAAACTTTTTAATTTTGCTAAATGAGTAATCAATCTTTTCACATTTTGCTAATTGAGTTTATCCAGTCAATTTTCGCCGAAAATCACTGATTGGATGAGGACCATCCACACGGCACGACCAAGGCTGGCATGAAATTTTTTCTAATAATATTTTAATATTTTTCAAATTTTTAATTAGTTTTTTTTCCTTTTTTCTTTTTTTAATTGGGCCTCATCAATTGCCGGTGGAGGCTGCCGGCCTCAGGCGAGGGTTGCCTTTGCTGACCTCGAGCGAGGGAAACTTGGGCTTGGGCTAGCAAGGCGGCCCTCACCGGATCGGGTGAACATTAGACGTAACTAAAGTCACAAAAGGTCATTGCTAAAATTTAAAAATTAAAGAAAGTGACAACCGAGTTGGACGAGTCTATTTGGCTCATATTTCATATACAGCCAACGAGTAGGAAGCCCCTTCACTTATCGTCACAATCTTTTTCTTTTGCTCGCTATTATTCATTTTCAGAGCATGGAACTAAGCTTTAAATAATATTATAACTGTGTCACTACATTACTCTGTCTAACTGTGAAGGTTATATTTAAAGATAGATGTGGGAAGAACCATGGCTAAATCAAAATTCATGACACGAGAAAAAGTAAATTCGATTTTGCTATGAAAAAATTAGATTGATTAGTTTTTCTCCTAACCGATAAGTCTTATCTAAAAATTAGATGGAAAAGTTAATTAAAATTTGTGCCTCTTTACACATTTAGATTGACTCATCAAGTCAATGAATTTGCCTTGCCTGGGTCTCGTATCTTCATCCTAGGAAATCATTTAGTTGACGTAGTAAATTAAGTAACTATTGTTTATTTAATAGCATTTGAAGTTGAATAAAGAATCCTCGAAGTCATGGTTAATTGAATTTGAAGTCGAATAAAGAATCCTCAAAGTCATGAGTAATCGAATTTGATTTATGCCCAATCTTTAAGAAAACATATGATCTTAATATGTCCAGCACGCACAAAGTCTAGCAGATCAAAATATCATTTCTGTTCCATTTTGATCGTTTGCATATTTGTGGGCCTTTCGGGTCGTGTACTTTTGTGCTCTCATGACAGCCGGCCGCAATCTTCTGTTGCTCAGCGGCTACAATATTTCTAACATCCACATCATCTAAAGATTGACAGGCGAAAAGCTCCTGATGTATTCGCTCAATAAACTGTTCGAGGCAAGACGATCATATTGGGGAAAAGGGTTATTCCATCAAAAGATAATGATTTCTATTTGTAACCTCGCTGCTAAAAAAGGCCAATCTCCCATCTTCAGGTCTCTCATCATGGTCAATCTCAAGAAGAAGAGGACCCGAAAAGCCCGAACTGTCATATGCTACAGGGAAAATAAGTATATCTGCATAAGATTTGCTGTCAACAAGTAAAACACCATAATCGGGAGTTAATTGTAAGAATTGCATAAGTGAACATGTACAACACTACAATCAGACATGGATTGTCATGAAATTTATGTCCCTTCAAATTCCAGTATGCTTGCCTTTTGACAACTATCAGATTTAGTTTGGCATGTGGCCATTCTCTCATGGAGTAGTCTATGATGACTACAAATGATTCCATTCCCAAAACTCCTTCCAAATCGTTACTCTGTGAAACCTGTCATTACTGTCAAATGGATCGCTATAATCTCCCTCTGACTTGACTCTACCCGAAAGCAGCGCCCCTTTTGGGTTGAGCACTCGTGCCATCTCTGTGGCAAAAAGCTTAACGCCCATGGTGTGTAGATGCAACTCAACAAAGCTTACTAGCCTACAAGACGAGAACTACAATAAGCTTAAGATGTAGCTTTCTTCAGGCCTTGATAAGACAAGGAGATAAGGCTCGCAGGACCATGACATCAGACGGCAATGCTACTGGGAAAATTACAGGACATCTCAAAATTCAAAAGGTCAATGACTCCAGTCCCCACAATGAGTGCTAAATGCGTCATATCTTTGTCGAAGATCGCATTTCCAACCGTAAAAGTGTGGGAGGCAAGAAACAAAGAATGTGACATTTGATCAACTCCTGCCAGAATGCGATTATACATAGAAATTAAGAAATCAGTCGAACTGCTTAGCACATCGCTGGGAAATTACAAATCAACAAAGCGAATTAACTTACTACTCATACGACACGAGAGGTTTTAGATTGGCGAAGCTTATACGTACCAGAAAATAGCAAATTTCAAGAAATTATCGGTAGAAGTACTACAAAAGGTGATAAATTTCCCACGAGCCCACCATTGAACACTGCTGCACGCATTTGAATGTCAAGCCCAATCTTCTCAGCACAAAAGACATCTTCTCCATTACAATGTAGAAAACCCAAAAATTTGGTGCCCAGTAAGCATGACAAAACCCCCTACCAAATGCAAACATTCTGCGAATGACTAGTTGCATCTGCAAGATAGAGTTCAATACTCATGCACTGATAAACTGCATTAACAAACAAAATCACAACATCAATTGTCAATTACGTAAGGCACCCATGTAGTCGGCAGGTCAAAAGCAAATCTATTTGGTAAAAGCTATCTAGAGTCTCCGGGAAGGGTCAAATTTATCAATATCAAATAAGCTTTAGTAAGACGTGACATAAGGCCTGTCTTAATCAGTTTCTAAAAGCAGATTAAGCAGGCCACAAGCATGTAGAGTCTGCTCATGAGATCATCCATGGAGTTAAAGTTAACGCAGAAGAGGAGGCTCCTACATAGATTAGATGAATGATTTTAAATTGATTGTTCTAAGAACATCTTCACCAGACACAAAAGCACGCTTTAAGTCTGCACAAGCAAGCTTCGGTTAGCATAGTCTCCACAATGTAATATGTTATAATCTAAACCCCAAGCAAGCTTTGCATAAGTAATATTCATAGCTTTCCATATGGAATCTTCGGAGCAACTACACTTGTAACATCAGGGACTGGGAGACGCAGGTCAACTGACAGCCAGATATCGCCGTACCCCTGTATGGAAGAGGGAACAAAAGGCCGAGTACTACAAATCGCGAGACCCAACCATACATTGTCGCCATGAGATCAAGGAAGTGAAGTAGAAGGGCACAATAAGTACAAAACTCCAGCCCACAATCATGTTAAAACTTAAAGGTCTAGAACACAGCGATACGTGCTCAACAATCGGGGTCCCACAATCATGTTAAAACTTAAAGGTCTAGAAAACAGCGATAGGTGCTCTACAATCGGGGCTCAATTGACCCCGAGAACCAAAGATTGGCACATTCCTGTATTCCCTTTGAGTTTTCTAGATAAAACTACAGGTGCTATGAAACACAGAGGTACTAGACCTATTAAAATGGGTCTTAAAACGATATATGACCGGATTACTTACATCTTGAAAAGACTACTTAAATACCGACCAAAAAAAAAGAAAAAGAAAAGACTACTTAAATGGGTTTAAAAATTGAAAACCTACAATAAATGAGTTTTAAATGGGTTAGACTTAGAACCCATTTTCAATCCAAGGCTCACACTTTCTCTTTCCCTATTTAGCCTTATAAATATATATATATATATATATATATATAAAATAAAAATTGAAATTATAATTATTTTTTACATTTTCTTTTTTTCTTTTTCTTTTTTTTATTTTTCTTTCCTCTTCCATCTTCCTTAGCCAATGGTTGGCACGATGACAGCTAACGATTGACTAGGCGAGGCTCGAGCTCACTGACGACTGGTGAGACTCAAACTTGCCGGCGTCAATTGTACTCAAGCTTGCCAATCTAGTAAGGCAAAGGCCTTGTCGATGTTTGGCGAGCCTCGAGCTCACTTGTGGCTAGTTGTTGATGGTCCTTGTGGTTGACAATCAGCCAAAGAAGAAGCCAAAAAAAAAAAAAAAAAAATGAGACAAGAGAAAAAAATAACTAAAATTATTTTTTTAAAAAAAGAAAAAAAAAAAAGAAATAATGAAAATTCGATTTTTAAAATAAAAAAGATTATAAATTCGATGTTTTAAAAAAAAGGAAGAAGAAAAATAAAAAAAAATTATTAAAAGGAGTCACGAAGGAAAAATTAATCATATTTTTCATATCAAACGGCAAAAAACATTTTCTAATTTATTTTCAGATTTCAAGTAAAAAAAAATATTGTAATTCTCCTTCAAAAATACTTATTCAAGAAAAAAACCAAAGCCTATTTAAAAAAAATTATAAAAATTGTCCGCTAGATTCATGAAAGTATTTTAGCAATACCATTAAAAAGATCATAAAAGATAAGCTTTCTGAAATTTAATTAAATGGGTTGACTATGGATTGAGAATGGGTCTCAAGAATTTTGTACTAAATAAATGAGCCATAAATGAGTTAAATGGGTCGATTTGGATCGGATCCAATCCACCTATTTGACTGATCTAATGGTGAGTTTGGAGATAAGTTGTCCATTTTTGTACATCAATATGCACTTGCATACTCAACAAAAATTCATGTTCCACCATCAAGAAAAGTCAAAGTTATGCACTTTCATGGCCAGAAAACCAAGTAAAAACCAATAGACACTGAAAAAAAATGGCCTTTCGTCCGAGAAATCCTCGATGAACCTGTCCTTCCCACTAAATGAATAGTTCACAGTAGCAACATCACCACAAGCCATCCCCTCTAAATAATAATTTCACACCAGTTTTACCATGCTATTAAATGAGGAAACCACCTAAAAGTTGAGATAATTAGCTAGCGATCTCTATGATTCCACCTTGCACAAGAATTTGCCCCAAATAAAAACGAGAAATAAAGCAGAATCGCCCCACAACTTCGACAGTCTGGAATAGAGAGCAGGGACTAGTCTGGCCTTGATAAACGAACGGACCCTATGCCGCCGCGAAAAGCTCGATGACCACAGCCCCAAGAGCCAAAGCCAGACCTAAACCTCTCGCGAACCTGTCTCCGAAGCAACGCATCAACTGGTACACCAAGGAAACCGGCGCAGCTTTAGCAAACATGTGCTCAAAGCACAACAAGAACAAGATCACGAGCAAACAGCCGCCCGCCAAGTCCTTCCCTTCACCCAAGTACGAAAGCGACAGCACCAAGCACCCATTATACTGAAAATGCACGCGGTCCCCGGTGGCGTTCACGGTGATTCTCTTGAAGAGGATGACGGAGTCGGAACCATAGTTGAGGCCGTGATGGAGGTGGATAATGACGGGGTTGATGGCGCGGGTGGCCTAGGAGAGGAGGAGCTTGAGGCAGGTGGTGAAGGCTACGTGCCTCTGGAGGACGGAGATGGGCAGCTGTGGCAGCGGCTTCGCTATGGGGGTGGTGAGCTTGTGGATTGCTGGCGAGAGTCTCGGTCGAGTCAGGCGAGAAGAAGGAAGCAGCGTGTGGGACGGATGGTAGTTGGGTGGGAAAATGGCAAAAAAGAAAATTTGGATTTGGATTTTGATGTCCAAGAAGAACTTGATAATATAGTCATGTTCTAGAGTATTTTGGACATAAATACCGGTAGTTAGTAGATGGAGAGAGGCAATCTCTACCATTAGATTTAGAGTTGATCAACAGTTTTAATGAATCAACTTCTTATATAAATAGGGGAACTCTCTCCCTCATTTGTATGTATTCAAACATTTGAGCAACGGAAAAGATATTCTCTCCAAAAATTTTCTCTCTTAATACCTTCTCTCTATGATCCGAGTGAACGAGTTTTTCATGCCAATGCTTTTTAGCCATTTGGCCCACGATTGTGTAGCTAACCCTATCAACACGACACTCATGTCTCACACCTTTCGTGATGGATGATAGGGAGGGGGCTCAGTTTTTCTATTATTTAGCCGTTAACTAATCCAAGCTTCTTGGGCTAAATCTTGTAGCTTGGGGAAGAGTTGAATGGGTAGATAGGATTTCACGCGACAGTGACATTAGTGTTGTTTATTATTTGACGACACTATATTACATTCTGATTATGAACATATTCTTTTTATCTACCTAGCAGAAAAGATACGTGAATATCACATTCACTATAAATGTTCACAAAATATATTTTTATTTTTTATTTTATTTTTTTCAAAGATTAACTAAATTGATCGATAGTTGATGCATCAACTTGTATAATGTAAGGATAATAACACAAATGTTCCATGAAATTTTAATTTGTTTAATGTGATCCATAAACTTTTAGTAGATATTCAATATAGCCCCTGAACTATATGAAAATGTTTAATGTAGTTATTTCATTAATTCAAGAACAGAAATAATGTTGAACATTTTTATATAGTCTAGGAACTAAATTAAATATATACCATAAATTCAGGACTATATTGAACAAATTAAAAATTCAGCGACCACATTATATATTAACCTAAAGTTGATGAATTATTCGTGCCATTTTCCCAATAATGTATGTCTAAAACGGAGTAAGATGCGTATAATGAGTTTGAGGTTATAGGAGTACAAGGTACTTACATGTCCTATCTATGCTATGTTCACATCAATTGAGTTCCATGCTAGTGCAATTCTTTTTGCTTTTATATTATTCGTTTGTGGTCTAATAGTCGCAAATGAAAAATAAGAAAGTCTATTTATATTGTTACCTGAGGAGTGAAGTTCATTCAAGACCATTTGCTATAGGCGCAAATTACCGAAACATTTTCAGAAAATTAAACAGAAAAAAAAAACAAAAACAAAAACAAAAACATACACACACAAATGTCAGATTCTTGTAGAGAAATGACATGAAAAATAAGGGAAGAGATGAAAGGGTAGAGAGAATATGCAATAGTGACAGTAAGATTGTTTATTCTTTGATGACACTATACTTCGTTCGGACTATGAATAAAATCCTTTTACCTACCTAGCAAAAACAATTTCTGAATATTGCATTCAACAGGAATGTTCGCAAAATATATTTTTTATTTTTATATTTTTATAAATTAACTAGATTAATTGATAGTCAACGTGTATAATGTATGTCTAAAACAGGGTAACATACAGATAGTGAGTTAGAGGTTTTAGGGGTATGAGGTACTTACATGTGCTATTCTATGCTATGTTCACGCCAATTGAGTTTCCATGCTAGTGTATTTCTTTTGGATTGTATTTTATTCGTTTGTGGTGTTGAAGAGCAGGGGAGCAGAACAGAGCAGAGCTTCAGTGACAAGGAGGAGCAATTACGGAGGCACAATCAGCGGAGTCTATACGTGCCGATGCTGCGAGGCAGGTGGCGACCGCTATACGTGTGACATCCGAATTTCAAATTTTGGTTTTGATTGAATAAGTTGGGTTTTTCATCGACGCGACCATAGCGCTTTTCCCTGAGCTAATCACTCATGGGATAACTAGTCTATCAGATGAAACCGTTAAGAGATTTTGGCGCAATAGACTTTATAATTCGACCAGGAATCGACTGCTCGACCATGCTAATCTACAAGGGTCATTATGGCATGATCAAAATCGATCAGAGACCGGAGATAGGTCAATTCAACAGAGGTATGTGATTAAGTGTGGGTGATTCCACCTAATTGCAAAATTTTCGTCGAACGGCACTAGACCGATTTTTTTGTCTTTTTTGTACCATGTGTCCGTATTTGAAACTTCGAAATTTTTACGACAATCAAGAGTCGCCAATGTGTCAAAATATACATTGTTGCTTGAAAATAATCAACCACTGGTCAAATGCACCGAAAATTCCTAAAAGCTACCATGTAGATTAGGATGTGCTTAAATCACGCAAGATTGAAATAAACCGTGAAATTGAAACCGATTTCAGAAATTGGAAGTTCTGTCATTTACAAGTCATTTTAGAAACGTCGACTCATCCTCAAAAGATTTTTCTGCAAACTGAGATTTTCGGCGAAAAATCAAAATATGGTTATTTTGGATAGGGAAAATTCGTAGGCCCGCTTATGGTCGCATTTTTGGGATGCAAGTTGGTTCTATGGCAAGGAAAAATGTGCATTTAAGTGTGGAAACATTGGATAAAATTATGGGCTTCAATTGAGATTTGATTGGGTGAGAAATTGAAAGAGGATTGAATGGAATTGAAGACTTTGATGGCCAAGTGTATAAAATTCGTAGCCAAGGGTGGGGTGCAACATTTGGGGACTCAACTAAGGCTTGTTGGGGAAGTTTTGTGAGGGAAAAGAGGCATAGGATAAGGCTGAGTGGTGGGGGCAAGTGTGATGAGTGTTTGCGGATAATAGAGAAGACTTTGAAGGCAAATGGTGGTCCCCCCTTCAGCTGAAGCTTCTTCTTCTTCATGTAGCTTCACTTTATCCATTGTTGAAGTGTTGAGGAAGCTTAGAGAACTAGAGAAAACCGTAGCTCATCCCCCTTGGCCGTCACATGCACCTTGGAGCCACCATCGACTGTTTTTCTCCCATGTTTTCCTTTATTCGAGTTTCTGCTCCAGTTGACATTTCGTCAAAGATTTGAGTTAAAAGTTGTCTTCCCGTGCGAATTAGCTCACGCTCCACCCACCACCGTGACCAGCACATCCAGACCATTTAGGGGCATTTCGCCGTTCACCGGAATGATTCGCCGGTCGTCCCGTCCAATCGTCGGTCGCTGATCCACCAGTCTGTTGCCCGCCTACACTATTTCGTGTTTTTCTTCATTTTTCTCCTATTCCGACCCTTCGTTTGCCCATTCCAACCACCGGTTGCCGACCACCCGTTCGTCGGAGCTCCGACCAGCTCGTTTTTGCCGTTGAAGATGCTGGTCTCTTCTCTGCAGTTCAACTAAGAATAGAAGCAAAAAGCCAGCAAGGCTTTAAGGTGTCGTGGCCTGTTTTCAAGCCATTCCCAGCCTCGAATCATGTCGTGGCTTGGAGGTTTGTCACCCACCTTAGTGTCGCCATCGCTGTGGACTCATCGGAACACTAAACTGGTAAGTTTACTTACTAAACCCTGCTTAGGAGGTTAATTATGCTTAAGAGGTGTTTAGATTAAGCTAAGTATGGTTAGGTAGTTAGATTAGTTTAGTGAATTGTTGATTAGATTAAGGGATGTGATTAATTTAGTGATAATTAATTAATGCTAATTAGGTGATTAAATTATTGTAATCTTGATGAAGCCCTTAATTAATTATTTTAAACTAATTAATTATCTCGAATTTATAAATAATATTTTATTAAACTAAATTATATTAATATATTATTTATTTATTTATTTTTGGAATATATTTAATTATTTATTATTTTCTAAAAATTAGGCTGGGATAGCTGGTGACCGAAATTTCGTGTGATTGCATTGGTGTGTTCATATTATGCAATTGATTGTTGGATTGTGCAAATTGAGTGATAATTATGAAAATATGATATTTATTTAGAAAACCTCAGGTGTTGAGTTTTGACATCGAAAATGGATTTTAAGTACTATATCTAATAGTGGGGTTTGAAAAAGGAAATGTATCAATTTTTCTGATTCAAATTGACCGTGTACTCACACACGACTATTTTCTGGAAGTTTTTAATATGAAGAAAATATGCCAGGATCACCATTTTAATAGAGGCATTTGAGTGCAATACATGATGTCCTGGACCAAGATTGATTGGTTGTGTGATTGATTAAGAGAACCCATCCCCGATTCGAATCGGATGGGCTTTACCCTATATGGGATACTCACTAAGTGGGACTCGGGTCGCGGTAGATTCTGGACCTATGCTCCTTCGGGAAAGCCATCTATTAAGAGATGCCGCCGTGCTCAATGGTGGTGAGACGAAGCCTAGCTGAGTTACAAGACACCGAACTAACGAGTAGGTGGTGCCCTTGAAGGGATTAATTAAGAAGACACCGAACTGATGAGTAGGTCATGTCTTTAAAGGGCTTAATTAACAATTAGAATGCATGATTGATTGAGTTTGATGCGCCTGATTATGAGACAAAACTGTGTGGCATTGTATGGGACGTGTCATAACGGTTTGGTCTTATAATTGGGACCCTTGTGATTGATTGAGTTGATGAGGCGTTTCAATTGTTATGTGCATTAATTAGATGCATTTATGATGTGAATTGTGCTGACATGCAGGAAGAAACTGAGGCGAGATAAGTCCTATGTTCTCATTGTGTGGTTGTGTGACTAGATCGCCCTGAGGCGTATTTCCTTCCTAATAAGGGTTTATGAGGTAGACTTGCCGAGACATTGTCTCACTGATTATTGTGTAACCACTTTTAAGTCTTTAGAAGGTGGTCATGGAGGACCAAAGCCCTGGAGTATGTGGAGGTGAAGTCCAAAGAATCGGCATATGTGTCTGACTAGTATGTCGTAGGACAGCTTCTTTTTGAGAGCCGACCTGCTTGTAGATTTTTTACCAGATTCTTTTTTAATCTAAACCCATTGTTTATAAAAGTTGGCTTTTGTGAAATGTGCCCTGCTTTCCTATCCCATGCTGTTTGTTGTCAGGGGTATTTGTTTCGCTTTCGCATTTGCATTTAAAATGAATGGGTCAGCAATGTGTCCTGGGAATGTCGCATTTGTATCGACCACAGAGAGATGTGCGCGCACTTGAGGTTCGGGGCGTGACAATACACATCATAGAAGGATGGAGATGGGTGGCAACGGTGGCGGCATCTTCATCGTGGGGACAGTGAGCTAGTGGATCGCCGGCGAGAGTCTCAGTCGAGTCTGGGGAGCAGAAGAAGCAGCTCGTCGGACGGACGGCAGTTGGGTGGGAAAATGGCCAAAAAGAAAATTTGGATTTCTATTTTGATGTCCAAGAAGAGCGTGATAAAATAGTCAAATGGAGATATTTTCTTCCAATCAAATTATCCTTGGTCTGCATTTTAAACCGGTGAATTATAAATTATAAACTCGTTTATATATATATATATATATATATATATATATATATATATATATATATATAATATCCTAAATTTTAACACTTTTCTTTTTAATTTTCAGGAAAAAAAGGTGTATAATATCCTCGAGCAAATGAAGCGGATATGACAATTCTATGGATATTCATTTTGTGTTGAAAGACAGTGATGAAATTGGGTGGAGTATCAATGATCATTTGAGTTAATATTGACTCGTGTGACATGATTTCTAGCCGAATTCAAGTTCCAATTACTCATATATCTTCTCAATTCAAATTTAGGCTTGTCAATACATGACTCAAAAAATGTTTTATTTTTCTTTTTTAACCCAATTAAGCTTAGGATTATGCACTTGTACAATATTTGGCATCACATCATGAAGACGATTTTCTCTCAACACAAAATTAGCAAATTCGGATTTATTTTAATTGTATTTATGTAAAAAAGCAAAAGTATGTTGTTTTGATGTGGTGGTGCATGGAACAGTCATTTCTCCCGACACAGTTCAAGGACCCCACGGTGGCCTCTAACTTTGATGCGGTGGTTTAAGGACCCCATAGTGGATCTTAATAGTCACTTCTTCCGACACATCTCGTTGGTTGGATAGCCGACATCAATTAGTGTCCATGTCAACTTAACTAGCCAAATTAGACGAATAGACTGAATTGATATCAATAAAAAAAATAAATAGGTTTGAATTGGTCTAATTGAAAGATTTATAACTGAATTGGTACTAATGCAATAGATTTATGACATTTTTTATACTTTTCCCAAGATTGGGTCCACGATTGTTTTGGTGCCAAAATCAATTGAGAAATTGATAATCAATTTAAATTTGTAATTTAATCTACATGCTTCAAAATCAATCTCATTTAACTACGCCAAATGATATGTAGAATAATGTGCATTAATATATCATACTCAATCTACGCTAATTCGATTCTCTATAAATTATATATATTATTATATATGTTAGAGTTAGGACCTAACTATCAGATTTATTGTGAAAAAGGGGATATTACTAAATGATAGAAATACAGACCGTTAAATTTCAAATAAATGCGATCTTTATATACATATAAGAGAACAAGAGCATGACAAAAAATGCTTTTGCTCGTCATCTTCTTGATTGAGACTGAGAGGCAAATGAAACTTTCATGAATAACTAATCGATTCCTTTCTTTTAGTTAACTTTTCCCTTTTCCTAGTTTATTAATAACGAAACCGATTCTTCCAAGAAGAGGCCAGAGTATTCCTCCGTTGAGATTTAGCAACCCAATCAGCTACTAAATTTGCGGACCTTCCAAGTCCAAAAAGGTGCAAATTCTCTACCTTCCCTCTCCAATAAAACATAATTCCATATTTCCAATGGCTGTTTGGCATGTAGTTATAGGATATTGAGGCGTTTTGAGGGTGAGTGGCGTCCGTGATTTGTGAATGCAATGGCTGTTTGGCATGTTGCTGTTCGCTGTAAATTATTGCGTAACTTATTATCAAATCTCGAAAGCTACCTTATACCCCTAAAACCTCAAACTCACCATCCACATATTACCCCATTTCAGATAGTATCTAGCATAATTTTCTGTGACCGTTACGGTAATATTAGTTGGATTAATATGCTCTGAATTTCATGTTTCATGATATTCAAGTTTCAAATTTATTGAATTGAGATTTTTCTCATTTTGATATCTTTCATCGATGATTTTAGTAATTCAAAATAATTGTAGACTCACCAATGTGAATGAATATTGGTTTCATTTTTTCCCGTTATTGATTCTTTTTTTAATGTGGTATAGTTCAGAAGAAGAAAGCACTAGGAAAATAATCTAGCCTCGGACGATGTGTTAGGACAAGTAGGCGGGCTATCTCACATGCAAATTTTGAGTCACTCTGTCTCAACTCATGATCTTAGGGAAAAAGAAGGTCCACTGTCTCTCTATTGAGGATGCATGAATCGCCGGGACGGCAACGATATGCTGGGCAAGGAGTGATGCTGCTTAGAATTAGTACCGCCATCCTCACATTAAGATATGTGTCAATCCATGGCGGATCAATATACTCATGGACTTCTCTTAGGACTCTTTCACGGAAATGCAAGGGAGGAAGGAGAATAGAGGAATGGGACTGTGCTATGTGGTGGGACAAGCCCCCAATCATCAGATTTCAAATGCCAAAGGTATCGGAAACTGTACTAAGTAAAGAGCTTAACAAGCATGCCTGAAATGTAAAGGCTGGAGGAAACATTCTGCGCTAAGTTTTGGCCACCACTAGATACTTTTCGTTTTTAACAAAGGGTATCTGAACACTCGGGTATTGCCAAATGTTATTCTCAGCATCAAATCAAAAGACGAGAAAACATAATTGATCACAATATCTTTTTCCACTTAGATGTCATTCCTTTCCATCGTTGCAAGAAGACAATACATAATTATACAGCTTGCAAAAGAACACTTGTTCAAACCCAATTATCTGTACAGGGAGCCTTTGTACAAAGCTACACGCAGGGAAAGCAGACCCAACTACTCCTCGCAAGAGCTTTTTTAACTCATCCCCTGCCCCAAAGCAACCACCCCTCATAAATTTAATAATTTCAACTGCACAAAATGTACATAACAAAGATTTCACTACCATTTCAAACCAATTATCTCATCCTTTTTTCCTTCACTTTTATCTGTTGGGGTCGTAGAGCAAGAGACATACTGTGGCAGAATGCTTAAGCCACCAAGGTGGACCCTAACCATGAGCATTAGGATCAGAATACATACTGCTTGATCTAAAGCAAGTCCTTAACGAGATAATCCACTACTCCCTGACTCGCTGAATTCATGTGGAATCATGGGAAAGCGAAGTTAACCTGCAGAAACAAAGGATTGATTGCTGATTGAGCTAAAGCAAATTGAAAGAATCGAGTCATGTAGAGACTTCCACAAAAACAATGAGCTTACCATCTTCAGAAAAGGCAAATACACCACCAAGCATTTCATCCTCTTCTCCATCTGCAAGTTTGTCCTTCTCATGGTGGCTGCTGCTGTCAACATCATCAGATACAACTTCAGTTAACCCGTGGCATCCATCAAGCTCTAAAGCCTCACAATATCCCTCTTCAAATAACTGCCCAAGCTCTACGTGATCATTGGTGGATGCAGGTACAACTGCCTCCTTAAGGATGTCATTAGCTGAACCCAAACTAGCAGAGCTAGGTGCAGAAACCTTGCTTCCAATTACGGTGTTTGAACTTGAAGAGGCTGGACCATGTGATGTTTTCTCCATTGCAGGTATATTATTCTTTAAAAAGGGCTCAAGGTGTGCACCATACTCATTCATGTGTTCCCTGGATCTCTTTACATTTTCAGCTGCAAGAAGTACAGCAGACTCTTTCAGCATGGAGGGCTCAACAAAGCAGTTTTCCCTTCTTTCTGGGTAAAACTCATCCATAGACTGACAAGTTGATAAATAATGCTTCTCAGTATTCACTTGATCCAAATCAGGTAAATTTTCAATCCTCCTTGATGAACCTGAGAATAATTGAAAGAGACCGGGTAAGTTCAATCAGTACAGAAGCTCTCCAGATGTTGTAATTGAATGAAAAGCACATGAGAGACTGCTGGATCTACGAGAGACACATGTAGACAATAGTACCATGACATTGTTTTTTAACCGCAAAAACAATCAAGATCTATAACACTTGCAAAATCTTACCACCATCTGAGCTTTCTGTAGAACTAAGAGATGACGGCTTTGAGTGGCATATAACAGTCTCTTCAGCAGGCTTGAGTTTGATTTGGTGTAGATCTGAAGATGCAAAACTAGAATATCTTCCCATAGTTGAAGCTCTGCAGAAAACAGTAAAACAAATGAGCAGAAATAACATATCCAATAAATAAAAGAAGTTCCTTCACAGATGTATGCGTGCGCACGTGAGAGAGAGAGTGAGAGAGAGAGAATCTTAATAAAAAACCACTGTTGCATCTAGACAATGAAATGATCTACAACAGGGCATTTAAAATCAGTGGCTCTATTTCAAGCCAGATCATAGAACCTGTGGGTTGTATGAGAAAGTATATGGTGAGGTAATCACAATGATTTTCAAAAAGAAATAAATCAAAAGAGGTGATATCTCAACTAGAAACAATAATATTCAAGGCTCAAATTGACAAAGTAAAGTTTACCACTTAATTCAAAGACCAAATATAACACTCATTTGCATGCAGCCATGAACACATTGGGTTGAAACTACCCAAATTTTATGGCAACATGGAAAAACAGAAAGCAGAATAACACCAGATAAAACGACATCAATAGTAGTAGCAACCAAGTAAGCTACTCACCACATCAGAACAGATTAGGGATTGATTAAGTACAAGCTTTACATAAATATGAGAAGACTCGCATTTACATCTGAAGAAATACAATTCAAGAAAAATCTTAACCTAACAGGAATTTGAAGAATAAAAATCATAGCATCAGAAGAGTGTTATCACCTATCATTCCAGCTGGATTTGTTGCTATGAAAGTGATCAAAAACAGGCAATAACTCCTTCCTCTTTATTTCAATTTCATGAATTGGCAACTTCTCAATTTCAAGCTCTCCAGCCATGCGAACACTAATTGATGGGGAACCCATTGTATGGAGACATATCTAACCAAGAGAAGAAAAGGAACAGATTAATAGCAAGCTGACGAGTCATAGATAACCAACATATCCGCATTTTGAATTAATTTACCTCTGGTTTGTGCCAGACTGGCAACCTTCTAGAACTTACTTGCACTTCTGCATTGGATAGGTACCAATGAGACCTCTCATGGGACTTTGTTATGCCACCCTTCAAAGGCTTCCTACCACCAACAATTCTATTCGTGTCCGGACAATCCACTTCACAATTACTTTCGTTATCTACTACATTAACACTCAACCTTATAGCATCTTGTTTTTCAGAAGTGAGAGAGATGCTGCATTCATCTCTTTCTGGCCAATCTAACCGCCTACATACATCCCACCATTGAACAGGTTCAACTTTTACCCTAAGCTCATCTTCCTGTATTTGCAAAAAGGAACCAGGCCGAGCTTTAGAACCAGCATCCCCAGTTTCCACTCCAAGTGAAGGGAGAAGTTTGTGCTGGATTACATGCCCTGATGGAGTGTAGACTAACAAATGTTCAAGTGGATTGATCCTAGAATTGGCACGCTGAAGACTGTGAGACATTGAATTGTGAAAAACAGCAGCGACAGCTCCAGATGGCACAAAGACCTTCCCCGTAGCAGAAGCAGCAGCATTGCTAACAGTAGTAAGCCATCCAGAATCATTGTATTTTATCCTGCTTACTACTGAAAGAGTAACAGGTGGAGGCGGTGGGAAACATTGTTGGTTACTCAAAGATGATGGATTACTCCACCAAGGAATAGAATGAACTGAAAAAACAGAAGCTTCTTGACTCTGAGAACTGTGATTCTGGAATCCTGGGTCCCCACCGAAAGGGGATAGAACAAAAACATGGCAAGTTCCCTTGGATGAAACAATGCCGACCCATTGACTATAAGGACTAAAGCATATGTCTTGGATAATCTGCCAAAAACACACCCAGAAGGAGCAGCCATAAGAGAAATGGATGAACATCAAATTCATACACAAAATTGACAAGAAGTCTGAGAAAACAAAATAATACTCACTGCTGAGGTTATTCCGCGATGCAGCCTGTAAAGATGCACATGGGCAGAACTCCAACTATAAGTTTGGCTATCTGATCCAACTCGTGTGCAAGATGGCATGATACGAAATACATTGATTGTGTTCCCATAGACTGAGGCAGTGACCAGAAGAGTTCCACTAGGATCAAAACATAATGCAGAGATTGGACTT
Organism: Eucalyptus cloeziana; assembly: GCA_014182715.1. Taxonomy (NCBI): domain Eukaryota; kingdom Viridiplantae; phylum Streptophyta; class Magnoliopsida; order Myrtales; family Myrtaceae; genus Eucalyptus; species Eucalyptus cloeziana. The sequence goes on from CM024641.1 coordinate 12,512,678, forward strand.
GTGTGGGCTTTGAATTGCGATATAACAACTCGAGAAACAAAATCCTTGATTACAACCTGAAATTACCAATAGTTTTTTGGCATCAAGGAATTTCAAATTCTACATTTGTGATGATCACCAAATGTCTAGGAAGAAGTGATTTGCAACTGTTTAATGATGGGACGAACTAGCTATTAGTCAACTCAAAACATGCAATTCCTTCAGACTTCTACCCATTTCACTAGGACATTGTCTTGAATTCATAACTCTCAACACTTACATGTGATAGTACATGAAAGATAAGACCTTCCTTCACAATTCCATCATGAACATGTGAAGAACAGAAGTTTGTCGCTGGGGACAATATTGCCGATACGAGGTCAATCACTTAGAAAGATCTAAATTAGGTAACAAATAAAATTTATAACTCTCAATACCTACATGTAATAGTACATTATAGATAAGACCTTCATTGCTCCATCATGAACATGTGAAGAAAAGAAGTTTGCAGGTGGGGAACATACTGCTGATACGAGGTCAATCACTTAGAAAGATCTAAATTAGGTAACAAATGAACCACATATTTGCTGAAACACAAAAATAGAATTAAAAAAAATGAAAAATCCTGTAACTTTCAGTGAATGCCAATGCAATTGCAGGATTTCTGCAGCAATGTTTTTGACAACCATTTTTGAGGTTTAATACAATACTAACCATCCCAGCATTATCTGATTCTGATCCCGTAGCCCTACCAACCTTCCAACCTGAATTTGAAGATACAGGAGAGTTGGATCCATCTGGAAGCAGCTCCTGACAGTATTTTGACAAGGTTTTGTATCCCATGTCACCCAAATTCATGATACCGGCAGCCAAATTTCTACTAGATTCCATTGCATAGCGTGCCATCAAACTGCTGCTGCCTGGAGAAGTAGATGGACTAACACCAGGAGAAGTGAGATTTTGAGGGCTTAAACGGCCTGTGTTTGACACTAGCGGACTATTGGAAGCATATGCTAACCATCTTGGCCCAACAGCCATTGGGCCATAACCAAAGTTAACCCCAATCGGCCCTTGCCCTGCCAGCTGAGGAACAGGATATGTGAGAACGCTGAACTTGATCTCAAGCGTGACCGCGTCAAAGCAGTAGATCTGCCATTACATTGTTGGTGTCAGTCTAGTCCCTCAGTAAAGCGTGTTACCACTCGATAACCAAATCATGCAACAAGTCAAATCACCAACTTTCAGTCAAAACACTAGAGGGAATAAAATGATTAAGAGTTCCTACTATTTAAATCAGTTAAACTGAAAACTTTCTTGCAAGGTAAAACAAAAACTGTAAGAGAAAGCATAGTCAACCAGCCACTCTGCATGAAATCAATCTCAAGTTGAAAGGGCATGGCTTTCCAAGCTCCACATGCACATTTTCAATGTTAAAAATGCTCCATCTTAATATCATTTAAGTGCCTGCTCATAAATTCATGCAATTGCTAAAGAATTAGCTAGTGCTTACTTGAGCAGCAAGACCCACAGCTACAACCCGAGGACTGCATCTAACCATACAGACTGCCGATCTAAACCGCAAAACATGTACATAACAGTGAGTCTTTAGCGAATAAAACTGAACAGCTGTTGGAGAGTGCACAAATTGCCCAGAATCAGACTCCATATGACCATCTTGACTGTGTACAGGCTTTGGGCTTTTGGCATTTTCCCCAGAAACAACCAGCAGCAGAGGGTGTGATGCCCTGAATCCTTGAGGACCATTACAGTCTATTGGAAACGGCTGCATTTGCAAGAATGTAACTGGACCATCACGCTTTGAGACTAGCTCAGTAAAGTTAGAAGCATCCTCCACGTCAAGAACTTGAAAACCATTCTGATAGCCAAGTAAGAGAACATGCTTGAAGATGGATGGACCAAGCTCAAGTCTGTCAAATCCAGCCCAGGTAACCTACAGACAACCGGAACTTAGATATGTGCATACGCAATCAACATTTACAATGTCTAGAAACCAACAAGAAGTTCCATGGTAGGCTTCAAAGCTAAGGAAGGGAAGAGCCACTGTATGAAGCGCATTAAAGTACAAAAGCAACATATTTATATTGGCAGATGCAGTGGACGGGACATATAAAGACAATATACAATACAACCCAACAAAGCCTAAACAGCAACAGGAAGCACATACTTCAAAGTTCAGCTGGCGACTTGGATAACTTCATTGGTGATAATTGACAGAAGACAAGATTGCAAGTACAAATGATAGAAGAGCAACAAAAGCGAAATGAATGGATAGAAAGAAGGGTTCATCAAGAAGTGGTAAAAATCAGGGTGCTAATGCAATGTATATTTATTGGTGGATGCAGGTGATGAGAGATAAAAAGACAAACAATAACACGACCAAACAAGGCCAGCATATACTTCAAAAAGTTAAGCCGACTTCGATAACTTCATCAATGATGATTAACAAAAAAGCAACTTACAGCAAGTACCTTTGATGAAAGAGCAACAAAAGCAATAAGACAGGATAGAAATAGGGTCTATTCCAACTAGAAGAGGTAAGCAACACTTCATGGAGCATGAGACAGAGGCTTTAAAGTGAAATGATACTAATCGAGATTTGCCCTGGCCAAATCAATCCAATGTCACAAAAAATTGTTGAAAAAATTCTCCACTGTCCACTGCATATACTCCCATGTTACCAAATACTATAAATAACGATACTTTCTTTTTCAAACAAGATGTTCTGACTCCTCATTGGATTAAGCCTAGAAGCCAATTAAGACCCTCTAACCAAGTTTTGATCTTTAGTGTGACGTTCTTAGTAACATATATTATGAGTTGATGTATGGCACCGTAGCACAAAAGTCCCATGAAAAATGATGCCCTCTCAGGTAAGTCTAGTGATTAATCAAATAACAATATTTATTTGCATAAAATTCTCCAAATCAAATGAAAATAGATGTCAAACTTGAAAAGGTTTTTAGCATTAATGACCTGCTTTGGTTTGTAAAAAAACCATGCCCATATGAATTACAAATTCAAAGAAATTCGCGTTTTTAGAAAGTTTTAAAACTCACATCACAACGACCAATCTGGAAAAATTAAGCGAGACTTGCACACATCCGATATTCCATATACCCAGAACTGCAAATTAGGCTTCTTAAAAAACAAGAAAAAAAGAAAAAAAAAGGAACTTTGCACGGCATTCAACCTATTTTTTACAGCACTCATCCTACTATGCAAATGAGAGACACGGTCATGAAACAAATCCTACAGAGCTCTGAACACAACTAGCACAACTCGAAGCAAAGTTACTGCGATGATGCTGGTGGAAGTCCAATCAAGTTCACTACTTCACCCCACACAGCAAAACTAGAAGCTACTTCATTAGAGCAATGTCCATGAATTACGGGAGACACACTTGTATTGCGTCAGAAATCACTAGAGCAACTTGGCCATCTAAACATTAGGGACAGCAAAGCAGACACGGCCACGGAAGTATAATCAAAACAGCCTGCGGTCTTGAACCCACAGAAATACACCTCCTACGATATAAGGAAAACTCTTAGCGCGCCTTCCAAAATCCAAAATTTCACATCTTAGAAAGCTTCCCCGAACGAAAAGATCCCCGACTCGACAAAAAAAAACAACCAATCCGCAGACGCCAGCTTTTACAAAGCCAAGAAAACAGTACGCGCGCCGCCCGAAGAGAGAGAAAAACCTGATCCTTGTGCTCCTCGGACGAAGCGGAGATCGAGGCCGCGACCGACGCCCCGGCGGAGCGGACGGTGGTCGCGACGGTGCTGGCGTTGGAGGACACGGTCTTGAGACAGGAAGAGATGATCCTGAGAGAATTCGGCAACAACCCATTGTTCCTCCCCTTGCTCTTCTTCATTTATCCTCCCCTCCCTCCCTCCCTCCCTCCCCTCCCTCCCTCCCACTCAAAGCGCGTCTCCCTCAACCGCCGCCTCCGCCTCCGCCGCCGACCTCACCACCGAAGCGATTCCCTCCACCGCCTCCCCTCGCCGGCGCCGCCGGCACCGCGACCGCCTCCGCGCCCGAGGAACATCTCCGATCACCGCCGATCGGAAATATCATCCGATTGCACGATCGCCCCGAGCTGAACAACTACGACACCCACTTCAATCCTGCACACGGAAGAGCTTCAGCAACAAGCTCGTGCTCGTGCTCGTGCTCGAGCTTTGACTCCGGAAGGCCGTCGCGACAAGGCCCCAAAAGCTACCCTTTCTCCTCTTCTTCTCCACCCTCTACTCTCTCTCTCCCACCTCCATCATCAACTCCATCGTCATCTCTCTCTCTCTCTCTCTCTCTCGCTATCTGTCGCTCTCCCTCTCTTTCAAGGCCTCTCTCTCTCTCTGCTGAACATTTTTTTTTTTTTTTTTTTGCTTTTTTTTTTAATATTGTTATTATTGTTGCTGTTTCTATTTTTAAGTTAGGTTCTGCGCTCTCGCCATTTGAAAAATATATTTTAATTCGATGAATGGTTTATTTTAGAAAATGAATAATAATAATGATAATGGTGGGCGTGTGTTTATCTTTCGGTGAGGGAGCAGCGGATCCGCTGTGGGCCGCGGGCTACTGGATGATTGGACTTTCATAAACAATGCGCAAATTGAAATTAAATTTCGAAATTGAATTTTTTTTTTTTTTTTTTTGTGGGGGGAGCCGTGGAGAGAATATCTTAATGCGATCCCTCGGTGCTAAGTTTTAAATTATTGATTTCCTCTCACTGATGTAACCATCCATTTCCCATTAATCTCCCTGGCTTTTTTTTACTAAATCCCAATTCTGCCCTTTTGGGGACATGACGATTTTAATATCTGGGCCCCTTTGAAATTAAATTTTTCTGTCGCTCGTGCATTTGATTTTCTTCGAAAATGGGCCTACGGCTGTGGATCATAGAGGACGTTTAGGTTTTTGCCGGTGGTGAAGGTTTTTGCCGTGATTGGGACGTGCTAAAGAGGGCTTTGTCGTCGAAAGCCCTATTCAATTTTACCCTCGGATTGTTTGATCTGGTTGAGCATATAAATCTCGCATAAACCGACTGTAATTTCGCATCTTGATTAAATGAGGTCTTCAATTATCTATCATGATCTCTTTAGGTCAAACGATTACCATCTATATATTTTGTCGATTTTCTGTCTCAACATGAATGACTTGTCTTTAGTTGGATCAAAAAAGTTGGATTCAATTCATAAGCTATGTCGTTGGTTGAGCAAACTTGTATCCATTTCAACCTCAATCTTTCACAGGAAAATTCCATAAAAACCCTTGCATGTTATCATAAATACCCCAGGACCTTACATAATTCATTGCAAACGTGTTCCCACTAAAATAATTCTAATGAGCATATATATCAAATACGACATGCCAAAATTATTAGTAATTTTAGGATACTTCCTCCTCCTTCATCATCATCATATTATATTTCTTTTGAAATTTATGGATTTCAAATCATGGTCGAAGAACACTTTCTTTTTTGTCAAAGAACACTTTGAAGTGCATCAATATCGCATTTTTTACAGAGGCATCATATCCTTGAATTAGTCTTTTCCTTGAAGTCGTTTGCACCATAGCAAGAAAATAACTATCTTGAAAAAAGATTCCTGAGAGTGCGTTGTCTCGATTCAAATTTCTCCTATTTCTTCTTCCGATCTTCTCCGTTTTCTACTTTAATTTCAATCCACATTTGGAATTAATAGCCTTATCACACAACAAAAGTATTCAAGATTAGGCAAATGAGTTGCATCAATCGAGTATAATGAAGCTTGAGCTCGGGCTCTATATAGGGAAGAATTGAAATGAGTTTGTGTGATTAAGGACACGTTTGGTAATTATTCTGTTCCCGGCACAATTTTTTATCAAAAATGATTTTTTTTTATTCTATTATCAAGAACAATTTCTGAGGAAAAAAAAACACTCTTGATAACTGTTCAAAATTTCTTTTTCGGGATAGGAATGCATTTAATAGGATTCTTAATTTTTTTAATTTTTAATTTTTAATTTTTAATATTTTTAATATTTTTTTCTTTTTATTTTTCTCTTCTTCTTCCTCCTTCTTGGCAGTTAGTCGTTGGCCATGGAGTGAGATCTCGCGAGGTCGCTAGAGACTCACCTTGGCTAGGGGAGCCTCGATAGGCCATTGGCGAGACTCGCCCTCATTTAGGCGATGCGAGGTTAGCCTCACCCTAGCTTGGTGAGGCGGAACCTTGCGCCAGCTAGCAAGGCCGAACCTTGTCGTGGCTGTGTGAGGCTCGGCCTCCCATTGGCTGGGCGAGGTCGACCTCGCCTAGATCTAGCGAGGTCGAGCTCCTCTAGCCACTAATGAGGCTTCTTTGCTCGGCCACGGCGGCTAAGTGTTGTTACTGGCTGACGATGCTCCGGCTAGGTTGTTGACCCTCGTCTAGCCGGTCACCAGCCTCAAAAGAAGAAGAAGAAAAGGAAAGAGAAGAAAAGGAAAAAAATATATAATTGTTTCTAAAAATTGTTCTCAAAAATAAGAAACAACTTTTTTTCTACTTCTTAATTCTATTCCAAATTTATTCTCACGAACAAAAAAAATTGATTTTTCTTTCCAAAAACAAAAAATTCCAAATGGATTTCCGCTCTTTTTTTACTCCTAGGAACAAAAAAATAGAATTAGTTGTTATCGGAAGTGTTACCAAACAAGCCTTAATTAGCCGATCAAACTCCAACTAACAAGAATTGTTTGCAACCATCAAGTCAATGGCATCAACTATGTTATAGTTTTGAAATTTTTGTGTGGATGGATGGCAAACCAGGGATAATTATCAAAATGTCTTTTTGTACGGATATTAAATCAACCTTAAACTTTTTAAATTGTCAATTTAATCTTAAACTTTTTGTCCATTTGCAAATGTAATCCTTCAAACCATTTTTGGTCAAAAATTGCTAACGTATGTGTCAAATGTCCTATATAATACGATCAACATTGACGTGACGATTTTTATAATTTTTTTTTTCATTTTTCTCAATTTTTTCTTTTTCTTTTTCTTAAGGGAAAATTATAGAAAATGAAAAATTATCCACCTTAGCTTGGTCGTGCCACATAAGACAGCCAATGTCCACATTGATGATTTCTAGGGAAAATTAATCAAGAGAACTAAGTTAGCAAATCATCAAAGGAAAATTGATAAAAATTTAAAATTTATGACTAAACCGACGTTCATATAATATGTTTTGAATTTATTTCCTATAATTTTTCCTTGCGAATTGTGATTGAAGCTTTGTCTATTAATTACAATCTCTACGATGTTTCACTGGATCTGGAGGTGGATCCAATCACGAATTTGAAAGCTGGCCCGGATTATCAAGTGTGGCAACAAAAACAAAATTTTTCTTCTTCCAACTTTTGGTGTGAACCTCTCTAATCAACATATGGGCACATCATTAATGGGTGCCTCCAGGCATTTGCTAAGTATACTTGATTGAGCATAATTCAATTTTCAAGATAGGGATTATGATAATATCAGAGCAATCGCCGTATTGAAAACTGTAAAGTTTCCTTATTGATTGCTTAAGAAGAGCATCTAGGAACTACTTAACAGACCTCTGTCAATGTATATCCACCCTTAAAAATGTAGTACTTAGGCGCTAATTAGGTTTTTCTTCCCATGTTAATTAGGTTTTTCTTCCCTTGTGGTTTTAGCCCATTTATTGATTAAAAATACAACTCTCCGTAGCTATAAGAAGATAGATAAAGTTTATCTCTCATAAACCTTTTGGTCCGTTTAAATTGACTTTTACTTATTCCTACCCTTTAGCTCGGTCAAATTTTTGCAGCTCATGCACTTCACCTTTCGCGAAATTCGAAACATTTTAAATGTCCGTGAAATGCAAATACTAACGCTTAGCTTCACATATACTACTTTATTAATATTTTGAAATTTTAAGTACCAATTAAATTTTTAGTGGGAAAGCAAAATATATAAAAATCTAAGTATATATATTTTGCTTGAATTTAAGCTGAAACGGGCCAAAACTTCTTGTCTACGAGGAAACATTCTTTTCTTTTTCTCTGGGCCACCCTTGACATGTTATTTCTGGGATTTTTTCTTATTGGTTTGCAAAAATGTTGATGGGAAATTTGGTCAATACGGAGGCACCTGGCTTGTACTTGTTGGGAAAAGAATCTGGTTCCGGGTCAAATGAGTTGTCTGGAAAACTGGCTTGGTCGCCCACGTTTTTATCGACGAGATTGAAATCATCCCTTTATCTTCTCTTACTCCCAATTGAGATGGAACTCTTATCTATTCTCCCTGGAGAGTCAACATAATCCTCCCTCTCATCGTTCATCTTTTATAATTTCCTAGACCTAAATAGACTGGATCTAGAGTTGTTCATTTCACTCAGATTTTAAAAGGTTGACAGAGGATTTCGAAAGAGCCGAGACGAATACGATAATTAAAGTCGTTTCCAGTCCCTGACGGAGATCTTGTCATTTGAAGTTTTGAAATAAGTACCATTTGGAGTACGTAATCCATGTATACGTTACCTAGCGGTGCCATATACTCCGATCAATCGAGCAACACTCAAAGATTATGCGGGCCTCCTAGTGCCGTATACTCCGTTTATCAGGTGCTACCCGAGATTGAACCTCGGAGAAGCCACGTGATCATTTGACCACAAGGTTGATTGGGGTTTCAATTCAGTAAAGAGAGAGAATAATGACTGGAAGTACATAGCAACTTTAATGTAGAATGGAAAATGGCATTGCGGAATGCAAGAATATCAGGCAACCCTTCAAAAGAAAATCACTTACAATGACTATCTCTCTCATCCGCAGTTGCTTCAAGGACTTGTTATGTGGCAAGAAAATTAATGAAATCAATGATATAGAGAAATACTTTGGGAATTCCTTAAAGACCGATCAGGCATGCTATGACGATTACTACTCGACTCTAACGAATTGGAAATTTGGGCACGATTGCATTTCTTGTGCATCATATGTATGGCTATATGAGCTCAATCTCGGGTCCTGAAGAGATGGATGACAAGAAATCTTGAGTAAGAAAATCAAATCTAATTTGCCGCGATTCAACGATGGAACGATCAATAAAAGTTTAGGGACCAACGACGTCATTTTCACTGAAATATAACTTTAATTTGGAACGGGACAGCTTCACCTGTATAAAGACATATGCCATATGATATGATGAAAAGAACAAAAAGAATGAACAAAGGCACCTAAAATACTGCAAAAGATGGTGCTTTAATGAGGCAAAGCCAACTTTACTTTGCTCCTCCTACTCCTTATGTAGAATATATCCCCCAAAAACGCCCTATTCCCTATTTCCTAGGATTCTTCCCTTTTCCTACTCCATACGATTCTATGTACATAGCTTTAGAGGGCCATTATCTTCTTCCTTCCTACTGCAAAATCCTGCTCGCCTGTGATGTTCACATCAAAAAACAACTTTTGATACTAGATAAGGTGAGACAGCAGCTTTATACAAACCAATCTTTGAATAGCTTTTATTCGCCTCGCTTGTTTCGCAGGAGACAAGACGTACTTTGCGAAGCTCGTCTTCAAGCCAAGGCATGCCTCGGACTGTCGCGATCTTTGATCGGGCTCGGGCTGTAGCATTCTTCCACGAAAGCTTTGCGGAAGAATGGGGTCCGGATCTTCCTCATGGACTTCAGACAGCTAAGGTCGCCATTCAGAATTTGCGCTAACTGCAAAGATGTTGTTCAAGATGGACGTTGTGATTCGCAAATGAGGACTAAATGTGGTATAAATTCGAGCGACTGGCGGTAGCTGTTCTACTTCGGATATCAGTAGCATTTCCTGACATGTGGTGAATCAGTATGTAGTAGTTTTTCAAGGACTTGCCTGGCTTATGCTGGGCCGTCGAATTGAAGACTGATGTACACAAAGCGACGCAGCCAAGAGCACCAGATTGATCTGCCTGGCGTCGTAGTTGCTGCCCAGAGCAGGATCCAAGAGCTCTCTGACGTTATTCTTCCTGAGCAAAGGTTTTGCCTGAAAAAATTGCACAAATTCTCAATCCTTATTCCTCAGCTGTTCAACTATAAGTAGTTTAGTTTCTGTAAATGTGCTTGTGCATATATCCCACATTAAAACGAAGTGACGGGAAAAAAAATGATCAGTTTCGTACCCAAAGGACAAGGCTTTGCTGCGCATAATCCAGTGCTCGGCGGCCGGTGACTAGTTCCAACAGAAGCACACCAAATGCAAACACGTCGGTCTTCTCATCCACGATGCCGTGCATCAAGTACTCCGGAGCAAGATAGCTGTGACCAGCGGCATTTGGGAAACTTGAAGTTGCACAGATGACTTTAACCATGGCTTTAAAAGTAAGTAGAGTTCGAAGGAGGAAGAACGAACCCGAATGTGCCTTCGAATTTCGACACCGTGTGGTGGGTCCATTTCTCCGGAAGCCATTTGGCAAGTCCAAAGTCGCAGATCTGCACCAAAATCTACCGATGTAAGGACGCCGAAGAAACACGCAAAACCAAACCTCTTCTTCTGGTGTGGTTTTGGTGTACAAACCCGTCAAGATTTCATCAGGTTTTGCGCCATAAAAACACATTTGATGTGCTGCATCGAAATGGATTCATCAAATCTCTATTTCAAACATTAAACAGCATAGCACCTGAGGCTCAAAGTCTTCAGTAAGCAAAATGTTCGCAGCCTTTATGTCTCTATGGATGATTCGCCTCTGACAACCTTCGTGAAGATACAATAAACCCTCGGCAGTTCCTAACGCAATCTTGTATCGCAGCTGCCACTCCAGTGTTTCTTTTGCACCTGCATATGTTCAGGGTGAGATCTCAACAGGCTTGTAATGAAATAATAATTGATCAAACAATTGTTTGCTCGGACATGTGAACTAACCATACAGCACAGAGGCTAGGCTTCCATGAGGCGACAACTCAAGGACCAGATGCATTCCGCCTTCGACCCCATAACCAACCAACTTGGCAGTGTTCCGGTGATTGACATGGGCCATGATCCCAAGCTCGGAAAGGAAATCGCCAATTATCTCGTCCGGCGTCCCTCGCATGAGTCGTTTAATTGCCACGAGTTGCCCGTTCCTCAGCTGCCCCTTGTAAACCTCAGCATATCCACCCTTCCCAATTTGGCGCTCTGAAGAAACAATGAAAAAGAGAAGTCCCCAAGTCATACCACGGCAAGTTTGAACAGAACAGAACCGGAAGGTCCAAGTGTTTTGCTCGGATTTCACTAACCAGGGCTGAAATTGTTAGTAGCGGCTTGGAGCTCGGGAGGGTGAAATATTTCCACGGGGTCTTGCTAAGTTCATCGGCTCTCGCCAGGAAACACGGCGCAAAGGCGATCATCTCCCTCATGCTGCTGCTTCTTCTGAAGGGGGGCTTTAGGCTGGCGAATGGATGCATCGGGGGCGATTGTTTCCTCGACCTTGTCCTCAACAAGCGGATGAGCCTGCGCCAGCCGGAAGAGGGTCTCCCATCATTCCGGGCTTCAGAGTCCGAGGTGGTCGAATTAGTGTCCGACTCGCTGCTCCTCAGAAAGTCCTCCAGAACTCCAACAGGGGAGCTATTGTCCATCTTATGTTTCTCCTTTAACCAGATTGCCGTAGAATATTATCCCGAAGGCTAACCCAGAAAAATCTCAATATACATCCCCGGATTGGACAAATTCGCAGAATATTCTGTTCGGAAAAGCAGAAGACTTTGAGAGTTGCTAATTGCAATAGCAAGCGCAGAACAGAAGCACCGAATTCATTTATTAGTCTAGGGGAGATTGCTTGTTTACCTGACGATTCTGTTTCTCGTTTCTCACTGCAAATTATTGCCAGATTCCGGCAGATATGGAAACCGAACGAATGCCTGCAAAAAATAAAAGCAAGGAAACACAAAAGCAAATCCTCAATAAGAGAACCAATAATCAAACGAAAACTAATGGAGGAATCACGCCGGCACAGCTGATTCGAGCTCGAGTGACGATTTCCACCTCAGTTCCAATCTAAACGAAACAGCCATCAACATTTCTTTACAGCATGTAAAAATTGCGTGACATGTCCAACAGAAACTCAAACGGACGAGCTGAACCCCCTCGCACATCGCCCAGAAAAAGAGGCAAAGTCCAGGGGCAAGCCACGAAGAAACCGGTAATAAACATCTCACGGTCAAACACACCGTTATGCTAAAGGCGGCAGGAGTTCCAACACGAATAAACTAATCATCCCGAATCACAAAGAACGAGTTCCGGCCAAGAAAAATCCAAAAGAAGAACACCCAGAAGAAGAGAAGAAGGGAGAGGACGTACGGCGCAAGACCAAGAGAGGACCATGAACAGTGGATAACGAAAACAGGGGAAGAAGGTATACAAATGCAGGCTTTGTTCCTTTCTCTCTCTGTTTCCTTTTTCCCACCAGAAAAACAGGGGAGGGAAGGAGGACGAGGACGAGGAGGAGGAGAGAGAGAACGGTTGTGGAGGAGTGAGGTGAGACGTTGATATAGCCTTGCCGACTAAGAAAGGAGCGAACGAGCTTCCCGAGTCCTGTGCTTCGATAATGATTAAAGAAGGAAGGGTGGCCTTGCAGAGGATTTCGTCGCTGTCCGAAGCTCCCCATCATCATCATCAATGCCGGGGGAGGAAGCTTGGCCAGTCAGAGACGGCTTCTAAACTTCTGTTACACCCGCACTCGCAGCTCGCGACTCGCAGCCTCGGTCTCTCGTTTCGGTTGCGGTGCGGGGGGATGGCACGCGCGCTGGTGGGGTCGGCACCTTGCGTTCATGGGATGTTGTCGGCCAAAGCGGTCCTCGACGTGTAAGGGCGAGGGGTGTCCCTCGGTAGGTTCGAGTTGACGAAGGTTTTGAGAGTGCATTGAAGGAGCTGCCGAGGTCGGTGGCCCGCTTCGCGATCGATCGCCGACATCGTATCGGATCACAACTTGGACTCTATTTGTTTCATGAGAAATAAATAATTTGAAAAATATTTTCTTAAAAATGATAATTTGTATGAGTTGAAATAATTCATTGATGGAAAATGATTCAATTATCGATAACAATCAATGTTTGAATATTTTTGTGAATGGCGAAGACGCAATTATTTTTAAGATAATGTTTGTCTAAATTATTCATTTTCCGTTCAACAGAAGGAACATTAATCATTGCACGATTATGAAAGAAAAGTAAATTGAGAATAATGTATTGATATGACACACCTATCATTAACTTAAAATTGATGCATTATTGTCAAGACACGTGTGTCAAATCGAAATTGTCATGAAAATAATGTCAAACTAATGGAATTGTAACTCAAATATAATGCGAGATAAAGAAATTATCAAAAAAGTCAATGAGGAACAATAAGAGAACATTAGATGTTTATGTGATTCGATCCAAGAATTGAATATGCTTCACATGAAGAGGTGACTGCAAAGAGATCTACTAAGAATATGAAGAATTTGAGAGTTGCAATTACGTAATGCTCTAAGTGTTGAACAACTCTAACTACACCTAAAGCAAATACACAAGTGTTATTTTACAATTTTTCATAAAATAACTCACCTAGAAAACTCGTGGAGAGTTTCAACCAAAAAAAAAAAGTAAACCCCAACATTCCTCTTATCTACTCAAAATCCACCTCTTGTATAAATGATAAGTACATTGGAAGTTCTATAATTTGTCACCAAATACAATTGACTCTTAAAACTTTAGACAAGTGCAATTAAGTTGTAAAATTTATCAAATTTGTGTAATTAAGTCATTCAATTAATTCTATCTAACTTGACTAATGGAAAACATTGATATGAATTTTTCATTATTATTTTATCTCTTCAACATGGTATTGAGGTGGCTAAAACATGAAGGACAATACTAAAATGATGTTATCTTTCAAATCTAATCATTTTTAATATAAAATTTATATAAATTAGACAATTAAAAAAGGCGGAAAAAGGGCAAAACCGACGAGGACCTATAACACCACAGCGATCGCGGGACGAGGGACAATCGGGATCGCCTGGCCCTAGTCACTGATCGACGACTCCAGCCGACTATAAGTGAGGGCATATCAGCTCTCGTGAACGAGGGTTGCTGCCTTCTCTCGCATCGTGCGAGGATTGTCGGGCCTCGCCCGAATCTGGTCGAGCACCACCACTGGCGGGGTGGGGGCAGGCGACCCCATCCTAGTTGCTGGTGCCTTGAGAATGTGAAGAATGTTGATGACGAGAGCTCACAATACATTATTTAAAGAAACAAAAATCCTCGTAATCATTTCGACTGTAATTGGCACTAAACCCAAAACCCATCTGCAAGGAAACCCGCCCAGCTTTACTTGTGTGAAATGATTGCGTCGGAGACATTCTTCAACTGCAAATCAAGGGATGGTTTCGAAGCTCAGCCAAACTCGAAGCGTCATCAATCATTATACTTATATATCTGTACCAATCAAAGATCCTCTCTCATATATATATAGATGTATATATTATAAAATGGACATGGCTTGCTTGTCACGCCTATTGCCATTTCCGACCCTTGGAACAATACATGATGTACAATCATTGCTAGCGTAGTCATTCTTGGATGTGTTTGTTATTGAGATGGAATATTGAAGTGTCAACGTTGTCTTTCGATCTTGATGTTGGTAGGTGGGGCTTGTTTCAATCTGACGCCACACGGCTGATTTGGTTGGCAACATAGGTATTCCACAAAGTATGTATTCTAATCCAAAAGTCATAAAGATCTGCACCAATGAAGAGAAATTGATTCTGAAAACGACAAAACAATAAGGTCACAATCATGAAGGGGGAAGGCAGATCATGCGCAGCAGAATTTTAATGCAAATGAATGAGACCAAGGCCTAAGGAGACCGTGGAGTATGTTGAAAGCCCATATACACTTTTGTCCGAGCAAGATTGGGTTTTATCCTGGGCCGGCTCATGCGTCTAAGCATTCCCATTGGTTAAAGATAAGTCATCCTTTGCAGTCCGACCGAAGCGATTGGCTCGGATAAAAAACGAACCTGAAATCTCGCGCTTCTTGAAGCATTGATCTAATCATCTCTTTATTCCATCAACTCTTGGGATTGCCTGGTTAACGTATATATGAGCTTCAAATAAATGGTGTCCCTATCATTTGGTACTATTCTTCGTAGATTATAAAAATCTCGCTCGAGTTAGCTAGGAGAGTTTCTCTAACCTCATTAGAAAAGGGAACATCCATTCCACTAAAGGGCTCATAACAATATATTCTCAATTCTCGGGTTATCAGATATTTATATACTAGAAAAGAAGCATCCGAAACTGTTTGACCAAAAAAAAAAAAGCACCCAAATTGCCAAAAAAAAAAACTTTAAAATATATAGAAAGAAATACTTTTTCCCCCAAGATTCCATATAGCTTGGAAAGATATATATTTGTTTTTTTTTTTATATATATATTTGTTTTTTTTATATTCAGGGAACCCCATACAAAATGCAGTAGATGGCCGGCGAAGAAACCCCGAGTGACGCTAGAGGATCCACTATCCCAAAGACCACATTAAAGACATCAAATACCTTCATTGGGTTTTGAACTACTCACATTTGGGAAAGGATCGATGGAGCTCTTATCCAGTGGAGTCATCACGGCCGGTGATTGGAAATATAAATTTTAATATGTTGTGAAATAGGAAAATATAAACAAAATTTTTGAAAGCAAGGAATTGCCTTGTACTTATCAAAATCATAGTACTGGTTGGAGCTCAATAATGAACGAGGAAGATGCATTTTAGAAACTTGCGAAGGCTTGTCCGAAAAATTCTTAGCAAAGGCTGATATTCATCTCTAGGTAGTGGAGATTTTCAGGGGCATAAGACTTTATCATTCCGCCTTATTTGGTTCTTGAGATTATCATTCGAACTCAGTTGTGTTACATAAATATTTAAAATCGAACTATAGATTGATTAGGGAAATTTTGAAGTCGAAATGAAGCTTAATAATTCAATACTCGCCGTGTCTTTTCTACATAGAAAGCATCAATTATAACCTCTATTTTATCGTGAAGTTGTTCTCGATCTAATACCAAAAGGATCTTTGTGAGCCATTTATTTATTTTAAGCAGATAATTATAAGGACCATACAGAAAATTCTAACTTATCAGCGCGATTAGTCATTGGTTCATACACTGCGTTTGCCTATTTTCAAAGCACTAAAAAGAGGATTACCATAGCGTGATGGCAACTCCATGACCCCCAAGGAAAGAGCATGAATCCGAGGCTCCGGAAGTCAACTCCAAGAATGTCTTTGGACTATCTGTACTAGGAATTGAATCTCCTTGTTCTTGTCCAAGTTGGTGGGCTTGAAGATTCTTTCTTTTTCATACCTTCACACCTTGCGATGATGGTAAGAAAATTCGGGCCTCACGAACTTGTTGCGAGCGGAGAAGCAAGAGGAGACGTGCTCTAACAGCTCAATTCCTCATATTTTTTAGTAATTTTTATATTTTTCATTAGATTTCTCTCGAATGGTTAAAATTGTCTCGCCAATGATACAGGTACTCTCGAAGTTTTGCCCTCCCAAATTCATTGCTTTGGTCATTACAAGCCATGGTACCTAATCTAACACCATCTTTCTCTAGTTTTTTTATTTTTATTTTTTCTCTATTAGTAAGATTTCACATCATAGCTGCACAGAACGTTGATCTGAGTCAATAGACACCGCTAGAAAGACAAAACTCGTGATCGGAACCCCTCCAATGCTCGACAACGTACGAATTGTCAATGCGTTGCGGAGCTCTCGGTAATTGGTTCGCTGTAATCCTTGTGCTTCTGGTCCCAGCAAGGCCCGAGTTTCTGTCCGTGGGACTGGCAATTCTTACGATCGGTTTCAACAGTAGGTGGCAGCCCCCTCGACTTGTCCAAGAATGACGGCAACTCCACGACCTGCGAGGAAGGGGCAAGAATCTGAGACGCTGGCGGTTAAGTCCAAGAATGTCTTTTAGACCGGTTAGACCAGGAGTTGAATCTCCCCATTTCTCTGTCCCACTCGGTGGGCTCGAAAGAAAACTCTTTCTTTCTTAACCTTGTTCATTGGTTGTCACCAAAAAAAAAAAAAAAAAAATTTGGGCCTCATTGGTCTTGCAAGCCACGACACCAGATGTGATATTACCCCTTCCCTAGATTGATTCTTGTTAGGAAAATGGATGGAAAGAGGCGATAAGTGTGGGCAACCACTATTCGGACATTATTGTGGAAGTTTCATGAGCTCTGTGAAATGTCTGATTTGAGTCAATAGCCATTAACGGAAGGACGAACTGGCCAACGTGACCCCTTTGCAGACAATGTACAAAGCCGAAGGCTTACCATGGCCCATGTGTCATCCATAAAGTATTATGGATCCAAGATCGACGAGCAATTAGGCTTAGCCGGAGGGATTGGTATTTGTTAATGACAGATTGCGTCTCGAGAAGCATAGCTATAATTTAAGTTCTAGGGATCGCAACTTTTCTTAAAAGTAAATGCTACCCACACTAATCACATGGATGGCATTTGGACTTTTCCATGATTGTTATGGACGGAGTAAAAGTTGCTTTAGCTTTTGGAAAGTGTGCAGTAAATTTCTTCATAGTCTTGATAGCACCAAGGAAATTACACTACTCAAAATTTGAGATGCTTTAGCTATAAAAGATATGTACTCTTGCCCAAACTGTGGTAGTATGAAAAGACTGTGGTGCGATTAAGAGACTCGTATATAATGGCTCTTCACGGAATTAATAATATGACAAAAGTTAGTTTCTAGTTTGATGGTATGATTTTGCTTCCTCTAGTGATTGATTAATACAAGTAGCAAGGATGGGAACCCCATTGCAATGTTTTCAAATAGAGCCAACCAAATTTTTTGCTATATCTCAATCGTAGTGAGGTATGGATAAGCAAAAATGATGTAAGGGATGTAAACATAAGTGGATATTAGATGGCTCGTTTCAATTTGTTATAGGGTAGGGAAAAAGTACAAAGAGACGAAAGTCACATCGTCTTCTCGTGAATGAGTGGCGAGTCCAATTTCAACGTGCATTAATTGAATGGGGCAGCGTGTTTTGGAAGGTTCATCTGTAGGTTTGACGACTGATCACAACAGCACAGTTAGAAATTGATTTTTGGTCGATAAAGTCGCTCAAATGTTTGCAGGAGTGTCTAATAAACAAGTGAATCCCGAGGTGTCTTAGCATGAACCACACGTCTCTAAAATGCATCGAGAAGGATGCGAGTTTGGGCACGACAGGATTGACCCAAGCAACGTGAGTGCCGCCTCAAGTTCAATGGACATGGACCCCGATCCAAACTCCTCCGCTTTCACCCCCCTCCCATCCTAAGAAATTTCACTTCACTTCGGTTGTTAGCACGTCCGAATACATCATGAGTAGGTGAAGAGGGCTGGATTTTGGTCTAAAACTATCGCGTAGAACTATGTACGGCTCCGTGGTTTGTCGTGCCGAATTCGATGGGGTCGATAGCTTCTCCATAACTGGATTTCTGTAATCCGTGTGCTTCTCCGCTGGCGTTTTCTGCTCGTCAGGACATGGGGAGACGACATTTCTTGTGATCGGTTTCAACAATAGGTGGCAGGCTGGCAGCCCTCATCGACTTGTCCAAGAATGACGGCGACCCCACGACACGCCGGGAAGGGGCATGAATCTGAGACTCGAGAAGTCAAAGTCCAAGATTGTGTTTTGGACCGGTTGGACCAGGAGTTGAATCTCCCCATCTCTCAGTCCCACTCGGTGGGCTTGGAAAGGAAACTCCTTCCTTACCTTGTCCATCGGTGGTCACAAAAAATTGGGCCTCATTGGTCGTCGCCACATTAGTTCTTATTAGGAAAAGAGGATGGAGAGGGGCGAAAAGTGTTGGCAACCACTACCGGACGTCACCGTGGAAGTTTCGAGCGATCCGTGAAAATGTTTGATTTGAGTTGATAGCTACTACCAGAAGGATGACTTGTCGACGTAACCCCTTCATAAGCTGAACCGCTCACGAAGTCGGAGGCTCACCGTGGCCCAAGTGTCCTCCTTAAAAGTCATCTAGATGTGATGGGATCGACTTGTAACTTGTAAGTAGGATTAGACGGAGGAATTGGTTGTTTGTTAATGACAAATTGTGTTTCCAGAAGCGTGGCTATGATTTGAGTCATAGGGGATGCAACTCTTCTTGAAAAGAAGTCCCATCCCGCTACTACTGTTGTAGCAAAAGCTACTTTAGCTTTTGCAAATTATATGTTTAATTTTCCATAGTCACGATAGCACCGAAGATGTTGACAACGCACTCTTGCCCAATTGTGGTAGGATGAAAAAGAGTGTTATCGCATGGCGGGATTCAAAGACCCGTATATAGCAACAGCTCATAGTAAAGTAAAGATATTATCAGATTAAATAATATGGTTTTGCTTCTTTTTTGTGGTTGATTATTTGAATATAATTAACGTGCGTGGGAACCCCATTGCAATGTTCTTAAAATAGAGCCAATCACTCACTTGCCATATCTTCAGGAAAGTGAGGTGTGGATACACACAAATATAATATAAGCGGTATAGACAAAGGTGGATTTTAGATGACTAGGTAAGGGAAAAGTGCAAAGAGGCAAGGACAAAATTGCGTGACGCAGCAAGTGACGGAGGTCACGTTGTCTTCTCGTGCTTTGGAATGAGTGGTGAGTTCGATTGCAACCTGCATTTATCGAAGGGGACACCATTTTTCTAAGGTTTATTATTAGGTTTGACGATTGACCCATGATCCGTGATGCAATTCGAGGGTCATTTTTGGGGAGTAACTTATAAAAAGAGGCTTTTACAATATACATGCAGAAGTGTCCAAACAGAACAAGCGAATTTGAGATGTATTGACATGAGTAGAACGTGTCTAAAATAGCTATAAGAAAGGTGCAATTTTTGGGCACGCCAAGATTGACCCAACGCAAGCGCCATCCAAGTTTAATGTCCGAATACTACCTGAGTTTTCTAGGTGTACGCCATATACGGCGTCGTGCTCTGTTGCGCCGAACTCAACGTGGTTGGTAGTTTCTCCCCATGTGTTGTATTTTGCGTATGGACGTCTACTTACATACGAATTCAGCTCGAATTGAGATGGAAAATGTATATATTTATAATTAACCGATCAAATATATAATATATAATATACTTAGAAGAATGGAGAAAATGCATGGTCGTTATATAATATGTAATTCTATAGCCGCCATCCTTATGGGGCGCTTCGGAAAGGGTGACCCTGACAATATTTGAGTGAGATGTAAGCTTATAATGAAGCTACAGTCTTGAATCTGACCTTTGACTGAAAAACGGTCGGTAGAAATCATTCCAATGAAGTGAATAAATAGTAAGAAAAATAATATAAACGACCTATAAATTTTGATTCAATATATAATATAATTCACGAGCTTTTAATTTGTTTAATGTTATATTTGAATTTTAATCCAATAAGTAATGTTGTCCCTAAACTTTTAATTATTCTAATATGATTCATGAATTTTGGTTATATGTTCAATTTAGTTCATAAATTATATGAAAATGTTTAATGTTGTTTTTGAACTTGAAATTGGATTGGGTTAGATTAAACATTTACAAAAAAATAAGAGATATTATTGAATAAATTTGAAGTTTAAAGATAATATTATATATTAAATTAAATTTCATGGACAAACATTATATGTTTATCATGGTTGTCCGACGTGTGTGGGACCTAGACGTGAAATTAATCGAGTGCTTAAAAAGCTCCCGACGCCTCGTGGATATTCTTAAAAAACGGGTTTTCCTTTTTCAATTGCTCGGGAGAAAGCAGCTGACCGCACGAATCTCCAGGGGCTATTCAACTCTTTCGTTGTTAGCGATTACGATTGGATTCCGGGGGTGGGAGATTCGAGATAGTCCCCGTTGCTTGCGACCTAGAATCCGACGTGTCGATGTTTGTCATCTGTCAAAGATTGGATCCGGAGCATCTTTTTGTCTGGGACGGGTGTGATCAGTCCAGTTCACATTGTGCGTATGATCGTGCTGGCTAAAAGCACCTTTGATTGGTTGACCATTCCCTTGTCCCTTTCTAATAATTATAATTATTTTCTGCCATTATCCTGCCTTTTTATTTTTTAATCTTCAGACTTATATATATAATTTCCATCCACATAAGATCCTGTTTATAGAGTATGAGGGTGGACTTTTGAAGCTGATTCTATTAAGTGAGGATGCAGTGAATTTGATTACGAAAGCTTATTGCATTTTGAAATGAAGCACCTAATCACTTGGCCAACATTTTATGTGTCTAGTTACGAACCATGCACATGGGATCGGGTTTTCTATCACTCTTTATGTGTAGGTAAGGTAGTGTGATAATCGGTAGTCCAATTTCAGAATCACAGCTTGGCCCCAAAAAATTAAAAAAGAGGAAGGAAAAAGCCTTTTCATTTGAGCCAGCTAGTTAAAAATAGTCATCCGTTTGAGTTAAATTTGATATTGCTTGAAATCTGTTAGATTGATTAGATTCAAAATTCTTACATAGTTCGAGTGTTTTTTAGTTTCCAAACCATGTTATTTCAATTCAATTTAGTTTCATTTAAACCAAACCGAATTAAACCATACTTATCTTTAATTATGATGATGAAACCAAGTAGGGCCCACGCATCTCCTTACGCGACACTTTCCCCAAAAATGGAAAGAGGAATAAATTATAGTCATTAAATTTGTCAACCAATTCCATAAATGTCTAAAAGAATTACATCTCCAAAATCTCACAATCTTTGAATATTACATACACACTCGGGTGCATACTTGCTACCATTGAGAAATTGAAGGTGACGTGGATAAATTAGAGGACTCATTATTAAAATTTAAAAAAAGAACTATTGTACAAAAAAACATCATTGGCAGCATCTAGACTGTCCTAAAATGTCTAAATCCCACCAAACGAAAATAAAAAAAATGAAATACACGACTATTCAATTTGGCCTAATGTGTAATTTGTTTTATGAATTTTAATTTGTTTAATATAATTTCTAAACTTTAACTTAATATACAATATGATCTCTAAATATTCATTTATAAATTTTCAACTTATATTAAACTATATAAAAATGTTTAATAAACTTTCAATTAGTGGAATAAATATATTGATCATTTTCATACAGTTCGAGGATTATATTAAACATAGAACAAATTAAAAATTGAGGGATCATAATTGAATAATTAAAAGCTTAGGAACCAAATTATATATTAGGCCAAACTTCAGAAATTATTAATGTCATTATTCTAATCTCGAAAAAAAAAAAGAAAAAATTTAAAAAAACGAAAAAAGAAAAGAAAAGAAGAACGTCCAAATTCCCTTTGCTTTCGCGATCACACGTCAGCGAAATCCATTTTTCCCCTGGAACGCATTACGAAACGCGTCGAAATGAAAAAGAAAAAGAAAAAGAAAGAAGAGTTGAAAAGGGGGAAAAAAAGAGGAAGAAGAAGAAGAAGGAGCCGCCGCCGCCGGCGACCGTTGACAGCCCACAACCACCCGCACTCCCGCAACTACTCCCCCGTCCCCCACCTTCTCCAGAACTCGCATCAGTCTTCTTCCTCCTCCTCGTTTTCCTCGAACAGCTCCACCACCTTTCCCCAGAAGCAACCCAAAAAAATAAAATAAAATGGAGCTCCAGCTCCTCCTCCTCCTCCGCCGCCGCTCCGACCCGGACCCCTGAAGCCAAGGCCTCCCCCGCCGCGATGTCGCCGCCCCTCCTCCGCCGCGCCCCCGCCGCGCTCGCCGCCCTCGCCCTCCTCCTCGCCCTCCTCTGCCTCCCGCCGTCGCGGGCCCAGGGCAACGGCACGGCGGCCGCGGCCACCACCGGCGCCGCCTGCCCCCTCAACTTCACCGTCCTCAGCGACCTCATCACCCCGTCCTCCCGCCCCCCGAGCGGCTCCAATACCGCGTGCGGCTACATCCAACAGGGGCTCCGCCTCGTCCTGTCCAGCCACCTCCAGCTCACCGGCAACTTCCTCCCCCCGCTCAACTCCTCCGAGTCCTGCTGGGAGAAGTACCAGACCCTCATCGACTCGTACATCCCGGGCTTCGACATCCGCGCCTCCTGCGGCTTCCAGACTTCCTGGATCTCGGAGGGGTGCATGAACATCACCACCCTGTCCCAGTTCGAAGCCGTCGTCCCCAGCTCCGCGCGGAGCGGCGTCGCCACCAGCTGCAACCAGTCGCTCGAGAACAGCTCCCCCTGCGCCGTCTGCACGGTGAGCTTGTCGAACATCGCGTCCTACTTGAACGGCTCCTCCGTCGGGAATGTCTCGGACTGCTCCGGCTACCCGACGATCTATGCGGCGGCGGTCGCGAATGACCTCGGCCCCACGGATAAAGGTACTGCTAAGTGCCTGTTCTCCCTCGATTTCACGAATTCGGGGGGCGAGAGTAGGAGGAAGGTGGTGGTGATACTGGTGGTCTTGATTGGTGGTGGGTTGGGGGTGGTTGCGGTTTCGGTTGGGTTCTGGTTTTTCAGGAGGAAGCGTGGGAGGTTGAAGAGGAGGAGAAGAGAGATGGACAGGGCGAGAGAGGGTTGGGGTTGCGGAGTTTTGAGGAGAGTACCACAGTGGTCAGGTTCTCATTTGAGGACATCAAGAAGGCTACTAGGAACTTCTCTAGGGATTACATCATAGGACGAGGTGGATATGGAAATGTTTACCGGGGTTTGTTGCAGGATGGCACTGAAGTCGCGTTGAAGAGGTTCAAGAATTGCTCTGCTGCTGGGGACACGAACTTCGCTCATGAAGTCGAGGTCATTGCCAGCGTAAGGCATGTGAATCTGGTCGCTCTTCGAGGTTATTGTATTGCCACGACGCAGTTCGAGGGTCACCAGAGGATCATCGTGTGTGATCTGATGAGAAATGGAAGTTTGCATGACCATTTGTTTGGGTCGACCGAGATAAAGCTCAGTTGGCCTACTCGTCAAAGGGTTGCGCTCGGAACGGCCAGGGGGTTAGCTTATTTGCATTACGGGGCACAACCTGGAATCATACATAGGGATATTAAGGCAAGTAATATACTTTTGGATGAGAAGTTTGAGGCCAAGGTGGCTGATTTTGGTCTTGCAAAGTTTACAGCAGAGGGTATGACACATATGAGCACTAGGGTTGCCGGCACAATGGGGTATGTAGCACCCGAGTATGCATTGTATGGGCAGTTGACGGAGAGAAGTGATGTTTATAGCTTTGGTGTCGTGCTTCTTGAGCTTTTGAGTGGGAAAAAAGCACTCTCCGGTAATAATGATAGTCAACCTTCTCTCATAACCGATTGGGCTTGGTCCTTAGTGAGGGAAGGGAGAGTTTTAGATGTTATCGAAGATAATATGCCGGAGTTAGGGTCACCAGAGCTTATGGAACAGTATGTATTGGTTGCAGTGCTTTGTTCTCATCCTCAACTATATGCTAGGCCGACAATGGATCAGGTTGTGAAGATGTTGGAAACAGAGTTATCAGTTCCTTCTATTCCGGAACGACCAATTCCTATAGTGGCAGATATGGATGACATTGAGAGATCATTCAGCAGTATGGGCTCGGGTCAGTTATCTACTCCCCGGGGCTTCCAGTCATATACAATGGAAATGGAAAGCGAGTCTGCTTCTGACAATATAGGAACAAGTTCAAGTACTGGTAAATAAGTGCCAGTCCATACCTGCCTTCAAAACTGCATGCACTCCAGACCATAAGGAAGAAGGAACAAGTTCAAGCACCAGTAAATGAATGCCACGGTCTAAATCTCGATTTGAAATTGAATGATACTCTAACCGTAAGGAAGAAGGAAAGGGTCCAGTAAATGAGTGCCGGAGTCTATATATCTTTCCACACTGGAGGATGATTGAGCCTTGCATAGAGATGACGCTCTGCTAAATTCATGAGCTCTTACTGACCTCTCTGTGAGTTGGATTGGTTCCCACACGTAGAGATAAGTAGATGAATGTCTTAGGCAGTTCCACACTCTTTTTGTGAGAAAAATAGAGAATAATTATTATTCTTTCTTCTTTCTTCAGTTTGTTCCACACTTCATTTGAAATTTTAGTACCTTGTACATTCTATTCCTGTCCATCGTTTTTTGGTGAAGAAATCCAAATTTAAGATTCAAGGCAGCTGGAATTCATGGTTCTGTGAAGTCGTTTTCCAATGGGAAGCACTGATGTTTGATTTAGTATCTAGAGAACCAGCTGATGACACAATTGTACTATACTTCTTTGTCCATGTTTAAATAAAAAGCTCTGATTCATTCATATGCCAAATGGTCCTAACTCACGCCACCAGGCATTGGTTTTGTGGAACATGGATAAGCAAATGCTATTTTAGGTGTTTGCCTGTGCAATTTACTGCCCACATAACCTATGGCTCATGGGATGCTGTTACATCGGCTGATTCTTTACTGGATGCCACAGATTGATCCCGTGAAATTTGATGTTAATATTAAGACCATCTAATACAAGAATTGACTACGCTCAAATTTCTATCAAGGTGCTAGGCTTCCATTGAGATGGAGCATAAATCCTTCTTTCAGTATGTCCAGATGGAATTAGCTTTCGACTAATACTCTCTTGTGGGCTTAATTGTGGCTTCAGCTATCTCCAGAATCGAATATTCATTTAAAATAGAAAGTGAAAGCCGATACCTGTTTGCTTGGTGTTGACTACTGATCCTGCTGCTACAAAATACAGGTATGCGCTTTCCCAATAGAAGCTTTGATCCAGAACACTTTATTTTCAGATCTTTCAGTGCCCGTTGCGGTCATAGCTATTGGGAGCCTTGGCTGCGCTAGATTCTGTTTATGGGCTATGACACTCTACGTTCGTACCATATTCTCTCCTGCATAGCTACACATATTGGATCTGTGTCTGTTCGCCCTTTCGCAGGTGGATTGACCACTTAAGAGCTCTCCCAAGGCTTTGCTTCTCTCATGTGCTTCTGAAGTGTTGTTACGGATGTGCCTTGTGCTTTTGAGAATCTGTAAACATTCTATTTACTGTGTATGTTAACTACCTCTAGGTCCTGCAAAGCCATTACTTACCTGATGCTGCCAATGAATTGGAACCTTAAGATGGCAGGAGTGTCATGGTGCCTAGGTCGAAATTTTCTTTTGCTATCTGTGGGACACTGATGGCTATATCGTACTGATGCATCGAGTTTCATATATGGTCCATGAACAAAGCAGAGTATTAAAATGTCATGCTTGAGGTATTCAGGAATCAGGTTGACGCAGACAATGACATAGTTTGATAGCAAATTGAGTGCCTTCCCTCTATCGTCACTTGCTCTGAGAGCTGGTGTTCTGCACCTGGTTCATTGTTTCCATCATTGTCTAGAATATGCTTAAATCAATGGTCCTATGCAAATACATCTCGAGTTCTTTTTCCTTTCTTTTTTTATGGGAGGGGATGCGGGGAGGGTTACTAGAGACATTATGCAAGCCTTGCCTCATTGTAACTTGGGTAACTTGTCTTTCGGAAATTGAACTCGGCAGATGGTGGGTGTAGGTGTTGATTGTTTATACTTAACAGAGGTACCTGGATGTTGTTGCCCCATGAGCTTTTTACATGTTGAAAGCCCATTATAACATCTCAAGATGGAGAAGGGACATACCCTTTTGTTCTCTCATTCACTGCCTTTGCAGGCTAAGAAAGTTAGGCTTTTTCTGGTGCTTTGTCTTACTGGTGCAAGGCCTTCTTGTACTGAACCTTGCATGGATGATGTTGGGCCAGGAAAGAATGCATCTATGTACCATATAGAGACTGAGTCGTTCTGTTTTTTCCTGCATTTTCTGCATGATTATCATATAAAATGACACTCATACGAAAAATCCACTTAAAAAAACACTTGCAAATTCTAGTTTCTCTGTATTTTATTGGGCTGTGGCATTTCTATAGCCTGTCATTTTTGCCGAATCGATAGGTTGGACTGCTCAATTGAATTTACTCGTAATGTTTTTTCATATGAAACTCTTACTCGTAATAAAGCGTATGCGGCTGGTCATTCTAAAGAAGTTTTGAGCTATTTATAACTACGTGGATCATATCTTAAATGTCGACACATTAACAACGTATAACTAAATGTGGAACCAAAAAATCTCCTGTTTCAGTGTTAATAATATGTTACTTATGTAGGACTTTGAATTTGATTGAAGCCATACCTTTTTCTTATTTGAGGGGGCGAATTGCAAAAAGTTGATTAGGAGAAATTTGTGAAATCATTATCAAGGTGCAGTAAATGATAGGAGAATTCATCATCATCATTATATGGTAATTTAACTCATTATATTTGTCTTTGACTTAAGTTCTATTTGCTTCGCAAAAAGAGTGATTTGGAAAATATTTTTTTAAAAAAAATAATCACTTATATTATTTAAAAATTAATGAACGAAAAATATTTGTACTATCTACGGAAATATCTAGACACAAATTGTTGTTGGTAGTTGATCATGAAAGCAACTTTCATTGACTAGCAATCGTTTTTACTAAAATGTTTTTTAATTCATTTATTTTCGGCAAAATAATTGGAGCTCAAGAACCGACAAAAATAAAAATAAAAATGGAGCTTAAGAGATAAAATAGTGATAACTTTTCCTTGATCTAAACGAGTCAAAGATATTATTCGATTCTTTTTTGATCATAATTCAATCGAAACTCCTCAAATTTTGTCCTTGACTAGACATTTGAAAGCTAGTGTTACTTTTATCTCGTGCACAAAACACGGGGCCTTTTTATATGATCAAGGCATGAATGACCTTAATTGCACGGACACGATCTGATGATGAACAGTGGTGTGCGATCAACCAGTCCAATGTCCTTCTAAATCAACTAATGTGGTCGCTAATGTTCTAAACCAGATCTCACGGTGTCGTGAGGTAGTGGCGTCGTGCGTGCGTTTTTTAGTGCTTTCGGACCTAATCACATATTTTAAGTTGCGCTTTGTTTTCTTCTTGTTGGTTCGTTGCTGAAGGAGATCCGGTTGAGCTGGCCGGGACGTGATGTTCATCTGCACTTTCGCTTTCAAAGTCTGCTTTCGTGATAGTCATTGGCTGTCATTATAACGACTAATTATTACACCGACCTTTATCTATTTTTTGATGATAATTACTGTAATTGTAAAAGTAAAGTAGTGATATAATATAACTGATAGATTCGAAGTTTTTTAACCATTGTTGATTGATTAATCATGACTTTTTTTTACATAAATATGAAGTAAATTTTATTATAATTTGAGTACAGCTATATCGTGCTATGATAAAAATATATTCTTTTCATTCAATCATATGACATAAAACAAAAGGGTTTCTTTCTTTTATGGCATTGTTCTGCACAATCAACATGTTATACCTATTGGTATTTTGTCATTCATTGATTATCATTCAAAGTTTTTCCTCCGATGATCTCAGGTGCAAACCATCACGGATTCGAAGAAAAAGCCCTTAAACACAGAGATTGATATCCTTGGTCCATTTAATTCCATTTCCCACCCCAATTCCATCTAATTTCTTTCTACCAAATGCAGCACAAGCTTTTTTCATGCAATGAGCCAAAAGGTACAGAGGTAAAAAAATAGAAAAATTCTTCAACCACAAGAGTCTAGACAGTGAGATCAAGGCAACAGTTCGTGGCTCAGAGAATATTCCCTGTTGCCATAAACAAATTGATTTGATTTATGTACTCTGTGCAGAACCACAAAAGTCTAGAGGGGGCGAGTAGTTGTTTTATATACTCTATGTTGATATCTAGGGGAAAAAAATTTAATTATAGGTGATTCACCCCTGCCATTCCATAAAATAAGAAAATTGATAATCTCTATAAGACACATAGTAATATCATCTTTAGTTTCGAGCCCCAACTCTTTTTTCTTTCCAAGAAAAATTAAAATTGTAATAGTACGTTGTATTCACTAACAAAGATGTTGATTAATAATATAAAAACAAAATCTCTCAAATTAAATGAAAGATGTTGTTTCATCCATATAGGCAAAATCGAAATCTCTAGATTTTCTTCCACGAAATATATGCAAATTTTTTCTTTGTTTCTTTTGTTGCACATAAAAAGTGTCTGTTTGTGGGTGATTTTTCTTTTTCTAGTTTCAATGGTATTAAAATAGTAATGGCCAGGACAATTTTTTTTTTTCATATCAAGCCTACACAGGAATTTATAAGTAATGAAAAAATATTTGTATTTGATCTAAAAGGTGCAGAGCAAATAATGAACTCAAGTTGCATTTGTTGTGTCTTAGTAAGTTGGTCCTTTAATAGTATATTCTCTTGGATCTTATCTAATTATATATATCTTTATATGTATGGCAATCTGTCTAGTTTAGGTGAAATGTAAGAGCAGGATAAAAGAAGAGTACCCAATTTTCGTTTCCTTCGCCATCATACTCCTAAAAATAGGGAATTACATGTCCTGCTGGATAAGATTGTCAACGCAGTCAAGATGTCTACTTAAAGAGAGAAAAAGCAGGCCTTGTTTAGTTCTCTGGACTTGGTCGAAATCTGATTCTTGTGCATCCTTGGATGTATCCTTATGGATGGAGCCAAGTTCATTGAACAGGTTAGTGAAAACTTAGAGCAATGCATAATTGTATAGTTATAATCCACAGTCATCAATAAAAGAAAATTTTCTTGTCCAAATAGAGATTTTTCATTTCATAATGTTTAGCAAAACAAATATCGAGAATTTAGACTAAGGTTATTTTACAATCTGGTTCATACATAAATTTCTTTCACAGCTCACCTTACCTAACCTCTCAGCTTTTTGTCAATTTCATTTTGGTAATAATCCGTCACTTTTCACTCTTTATTATTTTTGTTTCGTCAATGTGAGGCCGGCAGAACGATTTTTCAAGTTCCTCTTGCTGATAGGATCATATTTTTCTACACAAATTGGAAGATTGGAGGGGAAATAAAAAAAAAAGAAAAAGAAAGAAAGGAGTCCGGGTCTCTGAGATTAGATGCAATCATGCAAAATGAAAGTGGCATATGCTCTATTACAATTAATATATTATTTCTGCAATTAGGATATATCCGCTTCCCCAGACCTTCTCTATCAATCAAATTCATTCCATTCCAACAAGTGGATTGACCTTATCAGAAGAGGGACCCGCAAATGACTTATGAGGTGAGGCAAGTTGTATCGCGTCCACCTATTTTCCCTTTAAATTAGGGAAGGCTGCTTTGTCTTTGTCCTAGGTGTTTTAATCACGCTTGCCCAGCTACCCTTCTTCAAGGTGATGATAAGAGTTCCTAAAACTTCTTATATTAAAAGGGTTGTGCTAAATAATCTTGCTGATTTTTATTGGATGCTTAAACGGAGCCACTAGCTTAAAACAATCGCTTGTTGTTCGTAACTTTGTTTAGTAGGGGTTAAGCAAAAATGACTGGGAGCCTCTAAAACCTGAATAAGCTTGATTAATCTCTACTTAATTAGATGCTTACAATTACGTAACATTAGCTAAAATATTTTTTTTTTCCATGTGCTTTTTATTATATTTTATGGGATTTTGTGTCATGAATGGAAGAAGGATATTAAGATATTGAGATAAGGACACCCAAGTGTTATAACTTTCGTGCGATACTCGCCTAAGTGCCATAACATTTGTTTTTCGATTACTCTGAGTGTTATGACTTAAAAAAAAAAAAACCTCCATTTGAATGCTATAACTTTTAATTGATCATTTGAGTGCTGTAACTTTTAAAGAACATTCATCATAAATGCCAAGTCATGTTGGATTTCCTTATTAATAAAAATTACAGCCCTTAAGTGATTGATTATGACATTTAAGTGATTGAATAAAAAGTTATGATATTTAAGTGGTTGTTGTACAAAAGTTATGACATTTGTAATATCTTTTTTCTTCTAATACATTTAAAATTCAAATCTCACTATGTGCTTCTAAGATTAGCATATTTGTTTTGTCTAAGTTTTTTGAGAAAAATATAACAAAATACCCCTTATTTCTCATCCCATGACCACTTACCTCTTCTTTTGAAAATAACAAATATCTACACGAATTCTACCATTCAAAAATCACTTTTTTAGTCTGCTCAAACCGTAAGGAAGATGTTAAAATGAGTTTACATGGAGGGGCAAATTAATGTTCTCAATGTGGGGTTTTTCTTGGAAGTATGTGAATGATATTTATCAAAACGAAAATATGTGAGTGGCTATTAGATCAAGAGTAAGATATATTTGTGATATTTTCCCTTTCTCGAGCAGGCCACAGCTATAAATTCTTGCTGGATTTTGTTGGCCTATTCTGAATCGTGAAGTGAAAGAAGATGGAGACGCAGCAAATGTGGACCAATAAAGTAGTTGGAGAATGGTAGTTGGATATTTTTGGCTAATGTGCTCTGCAACTTTATGGTCCATTCCGTCGTGCCTGGGATCTCTTTCCCGTCGGCTGGCTTCATGTTGGCTGAATTCTTTAGATTCTTGGGCCTCGGCAGTACATGACGTCCTTGGTATAAAGTAATTCTGTCCACCTCTCGCCGCTATAAATTGCCATTTTCCGCAAATTTTGCCACTATGGAAAGATGAAAAACATCCCTTTTTGAAACTCCGGCGATCTAGTCCTACCATTTGAGCAGACGTCAAAAGCGTCACTGACCACAAAGGAGGCTATATGCATGCTTTTTGTTCGCATATGCACTAGTTTTCTTAAAAGTAAAAAAGGAAGATGATATGTCCCCAGAATTAGATCCGACCGAAATTCTCTTGCGCTCATCGTCTAGTGGGAAAAAAAAGAGAGGGTTTTGGTCAAGAAAATTCCCAAAAGAAAAGTATTGTTCTAGCAGAGCAGTTCTTTTTCTTGATAGTTTCTTATTGCACCAGAGAAATAAGAAACTATTAATTGAGATCGTTTCTTTCTGACACGATAAACGTGGGTTAACGTTGAAGATAACAATGCTTCCTTGGAAATATGGACAGAACATAATTACTTTTCAGGCTAGAAAAACACTCTCCAGTTTTCCTAGCCGGTGGTTGGCTGAAAAAGATAGAACTTTGTCTGTGGTTTACCGTTTGTCTTTATCCAGAGCCGTGTCACTAAGAAAGTCCAGTTCCATGTTTTTACTTACTACCTGCACATAAAGAGCGACGCAGCCCTTCACATCTGTAATGCTGCTGTATTCGGAAACTCTGTTCCATTAGTGATTCCAATACCATTAACAGTGGCGAGTCAGAAAAGCAAAGAATTGCTTGCCAGTTTGCAAGACTGAGGTCCACGACGAATTCCTAGAAACTGCGAGTATAAACCGATTGGAGAAGGGGTTTCCGTATTAGCACCTGGGGTTTCTCATTTCGAGTCATCCATATAGAGAAAGGAGAATAGCCACGTTGGAACGAGAACTTATCTTTTTGGAGCTTATAGATTTGCTAGTTCCTTGTAAGTAGTCAGATAGAGAACGGACGAGCAATTTTGCAGAGCGAGCGAGCAAGCATGGCGATCAACGAGGACATCGAAAATCGAGAAACTAGGGAGAGAGGAGTACGAGACCAGCTCCTTGTGCCACAAGAGAAGGGCCGAGCTGGCCAAGATGAAGGAACCGATAAGGGTCATCCGTGGATGGTCTATTTCACCACATTCGTTGCGGTTTGCGGTTCATATGAATTCGGGACCTGTGTAAGTAGGAAACGCAATTTCTTTTTGAAAAGTCCGGGTCGAATGGTAATGGTTAAGGTGAAAGGATGTGATTAGTTGAATCTAATGAAAAATTGTTTCATTGGATTTTCAGGCAGGTTATTCATCACCAACTCAGGATGCTATAGTGGAGGAACTTAGTCTCTCCACAGCTGAGGTATGTCGAATTTACCTGCGAGTATTGAGAAATACATGTCAAAATTATCCCTGTCCGTTGCTTCGCTTCAATATTGGACTCGTCACTGAACGCGCCCATACACAAGAAAGTCAAAGCAACGATCTGCTCTTATTCCGGGTCCATAATATGCATGAGTTATATGATCAAAAACTTTATAAGCAAGATTCTATAAAAAATATTGAGGTTGGCTTTGAGGTAGAGATACCCTTTTCTCTAGACATCTTATTCTTTCTGCGTCGTGATGAGTGAAATGTATACCAAATTTTTGCATGAGTTCCATTGTTGGACGCCTCAGTACAAGAACACCAAAAAATGGGTGGATGTGAATCGTATCTCTTCAGCTGAAAATCGCCACTGCATATCATTTGGATTACTGATTGAAGCGATAGGTTTCTTCAGAAAGCTTTCCACTGAGATTCTCAGACATTCGGTGACTTATAGCATTGTTAGCTAGATGGTAACTGAAGTTCCTGCTCTCATTGACCTCAAGCTGATTTGCAGTTACTCTTCATGTGTCTTTCAACAGTATTCAGTCTTCGGATCCATACTGACATTCGGTGCAATGATCGGTGCAATTACTGGAGGACCAATTGCTGATTTTGTCGGACGTAAATGGGTAAGTAGCAAATAAGTGAGTCTTCTACAATGTAAAACAGAACGGTGTTGTTCAGGACTCTTGCGAGTTTTAGCTTCGGGATTTAGTCATCATGCACGGAGGACGTGACAGCATAAACATTGAACTCAAAATGCAGACAATGAGAATGGCGAGCGCTTTTTGTGTAGCAGGATGGCTTGCTATTTACTTTGCTGAGGTGTGTCCATACTCTATTTTCAAGCCTTTTTTAAGATGAAGACCGATTAGTTGCATAAGAATAACTCTCTGTTCTGTTTAATTTCGAGTAAATTAGGGAGCACTTGCTCTGGATATCGGAAGGTTGGCCACGGGATATGGAATGGGAGTCTTTTCCTATGTGGTAAATCCTCACTTCTTACCACACAAATTCAATGTAGCGAGTTGTCGTACGACAACATGTTGGACTTGATTCACAGTGAAAACATGAGACTCTCTGTTCGGTTCAAAAATGTTGATCTTTTTCTAATTTATGTCCAGGTACCGATATTTATAGCTGAAATTACACCCAAAAATCTCCGTGGAGCTTTGACCGCTGTTAATCAGGCAAAGTTTTTGTATGAACATTCTTGATTGAAATAGCAAGCATAGAGCTATTGGCAAAAGGTCTTAGCTTGTAGATTCCCTTTTGCAAGTGCAAGATGGTATACATATGTACATCCTGCAGAACCCACTGGGCCTAACATGTTCTCTTCTCTCCACAGCTTATGATCGTTGCTGGAGTGTCCGTTTCCTTCATAATCGGGATAATATTATCTTGGAGGGTTTTGGCATTAATTGGTAAAACAGAAAAAGTAGCATAATTCGAGTTTAGTGCCAATGTTGTATAGAAAAGTCCAAGTCTGAAACCAACTTGAACATCTGCGGTTTTATGCAGGTCTAATCCCATGTGCAGTCTTACTGTTCGGCCTGTTTTTCATTCCAGAGTCTCCTAGATGGCTGGTAACAAATCAAGAGGAACACTAGACTCTTCTTCTCTGAATTTTTGGAAGAGAGGGATCTGTAGTGTTGGAATGAATTTTAGGATTCTGCCAAATGCAGGCAAAAAGGGGCCGCGAAAAGGAGTTTGAAGCCGCGCTGCAGAAACTCCGTGGAAAGGATGCAGATATTTCTGAAGAGGCTACTGAAATACAAGTAAAAGGCTTTAAGTCTATACCTGTTTCATCTTAAAGCCTCAACTTTCTAAGTACGAATAGCTGACGGAATGATTGAATTTGTTTTTCTTGACAGGAGTATATCGAAACTCTCCAACGGCTCCCAAAAGCCAGCGTGCTTGATTTATTTCAGAGAAGATATCTCAGCTCCGTCATCGTAATCTTCTTTCTGTATATTTATTGCTATGTATCCAATAAATTCCCTCCTTCCTTGCTTTCTTGGAATGCCCTGTGGATCGGGAATATGCAGTAGTTGCACTTTTGGCGATATTTCCCATTGTTGTTTTTATTTGCTGACAAATTTGTTAAATTTTGGCCAGATTGGTGTTGGATTGATGGTCGTCCAGCAGTTCGGAGGGATAAATGGCGTCTGTTTCTATACAAGCAATATTTTCGAGGAAGCAGGTATGAAGGTCATATCAAGAAGCTCTTGGGCACCAAAAAATGAAACTCTGCATTGAATTTTATGATTCCAGAATGGATAACTAAATGAAAAGCAAAGCAGGGGTTCCGATTTATATAATCCAGTTAATAGTCAAATGGGTTAGTAAAATTCGCAATGTCAAATGCTTTTGATCTACTTAATTATCACTGAATGAGCTGTTCACATAATTTAGTGTTGAATCTCAAAAGCAATTTATTATTCTCATTTTTCAATCGCTTTTGTACAATCTCCTCAGGTTTCTCCTCCAGTGTTGGAACCATAACTTACGCAATCCTCCAGGTCTGTAATTCTCGCCCTTTCCTCATTGCTGGGGATCTATTTTTATACTCATCACGCTTAAGAGTAAATTTTTGCAGGTCATTGTCACGGCTATTGGCGCTGCGCTGGTCGATCGAGCTGGAAGAAAGCCCCTTCTCTTGGTAAAATAGATGAAAGTCGCTGAGAAATCATGTCTATAGTAACAAAGCTTTTCTGTTTCTGCCCCTTTCGCGAGTTCTGCAACTTGAACCATAACCTTCTCTCTCTCTCTCTCTCTCTCTCTCAATCGCAGATCTCGGGGACAGGATTGGTCCTGGGATGCATAGTAACTGCCCTTTCATTCTTTCTAAAGGTAAATACTGTCAGTCCTGGTGTCTTCCTTCTGCTTTGCAATGCTTGTCAACCAGTAATTTTTTGAGAATCTTCCGAGCCAGGTTCATGATCTGGCGGCTGATGCTGTCCCGATACTTGCCGTCTCTGGCATTCTGGTAATAATCTCACCTGCCTTGATCTCTTTCTGGCTCTATCCGGTTGGCCGCCACAACAGCTCCCCACTATAAATTTTTCTGTTCTGCTTTTTCCAATGCTCAGCTATACATAGCAGCATTTTCCGCTGGAATGGGCGCGGTTCCTTGGGTCGTGATGTCTGAGGTAATCCTAAACATCCCCCGAAGTTTCATGCCTATCAAATTAAAGGGTCGTTTCCATAACTGGTGTTGTTACGAGTGTTTCA
The DNA here is from genome assembly GCA_014182715.1 of Eucalyptus cloeziana. Lineage (NCBI taxonomy): Eukaryota > Viridiplantae > Streptophyta > Magnoliopsida > Myrtales > Myrtaceae > Eucalyptus > Eucalyptus cloeziana. The sequence continues at coordinate 12,548,724 of CM024641.1, forward strand.
AATTTTTTGCCAATCATGTAATGTGTTGCTGGTGTTCAGATTTTCCCCATTAATATCAAAGGAGTAGCTGGAGGGTTTGCAACACTAGTAAACTGGTTCGGCGCTTGGGCAGTTTCCTACACTTTCAACTACTTAATGAGCTGGAGCTCCTATGGTACGACTCTGCTGAAAACGCTCTTTGAACTATTGCTCTGGCAGGAGCTCGATAAACATTTGTCACATTGGAACATGAGTTGTTGCGCGAATTCAATCAAACTATAGACTTGAGACTTAGCTTTTCCCAAAAACTTCAATCCTATTTGGAGCTGGAGGTGTCTGTCACTCTGTTCTTCACGGTCTCAAATGCATATTCAGTCCATTTATTTCAATCAATGTGTTTACGGCAACTTCTACCTAGATTCGAATATCACGAAAATTGAGTCGATTTGTCATTTAGAAAAGAAAATAAGTGAATTGGGTCTTTTCTGCAGAATGATTAATAGACAGGTAGTATTTATTGAAGCATTCTTCCCATGAGAAAAATGTCAGAATATGCTTCCGAAAAACTTGTTGAAAGCAAATGACTCTGCCGGCTTGCTTCACAGGTACCTTCCTTCTTTATGCGGTGATTAACGCCGCAGGGATGGTGTTCGTGATCACGGTGGTCCCTGAAACGAAAGGGAGGAGTCTTGAGCAGATTCAAGCAGCTATCAACAGAGAATGAAAAATGCCTACACTCTTCCATGTAGTCCCATTTGAGCTTACATGACAACTCGCAATACCACACATTCGAAGATGGAAAATGATTATGAAGCAGGCAACAGCATCCTTCATAAAACGACGTTATTGTTGAGATCTATCAGTTCATTCATAGGGTGGTTTTATTGCAGGAAAGAGATAGGGTTACTTTATAGGAGAGTGATTGATTGATCTACGAGAATAATATTTCATTTGCTAGTGAAAAAGCACGTATTGCTTTATTTTTGTGAATGCGGACATTACACCTATAGTCTTCGTGCGTGTCGGGCAATGATGAAGCAAGTGACTTTCAAATCAAGGCTCGCGTCCATCTATTGTTGGTTGAGAAATTATTGTATGGCCTTTATTCTTTTCTCGTAACGTGTAACGATAGTCTTCAGTGCTGTTATTAATCTTTTCAGTTACAAACTTCATTTTTGTCAAAAATGAAAAATCTTAACTGCGAAATACATTATCATTTTTTTATAGTAAAATATGGCGTTGAATGAATCGATAGTCAATGCATCAATCTTCATAATGTATGTCCAAATCTTTTGGTATACGTGCAAGAGATGATATAGGATACTTTGACCAAGAGATTTTCTGCTTGAAAATTTGACTAGTCATTGCTGAATAATTAATGACAATATAGAAAGCAACTAAGGTATCGTCGCGTGTGGGAATATGTAACTAACCACTGGGGGTTCGCTCCAGAGGCCACCCTTCCATCTTGGAAGGGAGAGGTTGGGGGTTCAAATCCCCATTTTCTCAGGGAGGATTAGGGTGGGGATGATTTCATTTCAGGAGTGGGTTTCGACTCCCATGCCCTGCAAAGAGGCAGGGCAAAAGTCTGAAAGTGAGTGTTAGAGTAGGATTAACGTATGACCGACAAAAAAAAAAGAGAATATGTAACTAAAAGAAAAAGAAAAACATAATCAGTAATAATATTACAAAAAATTGAACATGTGCAGTCAAAACGTCATTGGATGCGTTAGTTAAAATAAACCTTATTGAATAATATGGAAAATCCATTTCAATCTCTTCAATTATACTTAAGGGTACCCATTAGCTTGAGAAAATATATGGTAAGTGCTAATTACAACTATTTAATGTGAAACTCTCCGATGTTATGTTCATAGTCGTAAATTGACTGATAGTCTCATCCGAGCTTACATGACACCTTCAATTCCACACATTCAGATATGGAAGATGATTATGAAGCAGGCAACAACATTTGTTTCATTTGATAAAACGACAGTATTGTTGTAATTGATAATAGTATTGTTCATAGATCTAGCACAATTGTTAGAGAGTGATTTCAATATTGAAGTTGACAGTAAATAAGTAAACACCGCTTTATTTTTCTGAAGTCAAATATTGCATCTATAGTCTTTGCGTGACAAAGAAGTTAGTGAGGTTCTAGTCAAGGCGCATCAGTCCATCGATAGAATTATCATTATTGCTTTCTTTCTTTCAAAATGCGTTATGCCATCCAAGAAACACTTATTCCTTATTTTCCTTTTACTTTTGCCAAAAGTGACATTATACAAGTTTATTCCCGTCAATAGTCTATTTTTGTTACCAATTTTTTTTGTCAAACATGAAAAAGCTTAGACGATGAAATACGACATCATTTTTCTTTTCATTTTCACAATTTAACAAAGCGACACTTATGTAATATTAGCCTTGAAAAGAAAATAGAATGCCAATGCCACACTCAAATGGATTTTGTTCATTCTAGAGTACATAACATACAAATCGACTCTCTCTCTCTCTATTTGGTTTAAAATCGATTCTTTTTTAATAGTACTAAGAAAAGTCAATATGGAAACTGCAGAGAGGTTTCTTTTTTAATCAATGTGAAAGCTATGCATAACTAATTCCAACTTTGTGTTTTGTCACCATAAATGCAAGGGCTGCAATCTTTGCTAGACTTTGTTTTATTGGTTGACTTGGAAATTTGCATCACCGACGACTCTTTTCATTCATAATAACCGGGCCTCCATCACATTGCCAATTAGCAAAAACTTCCATTGCATCAGATCAAACGATAGAGAGACCATTAAGTCTTTGAGCTCCACAAGCATGTTCTGTGTTTTGCTTTTCATATTGCATGTCCTACTGTTACTGGGAATGAGTTGCAGTGCGAAGAAGAATTACTTGTGTGCCGCTTCATCTTGCGGTGAGATATGTGATATACACTATCCATTTCGATTGAAAAGCGACCCAAAACACTGCGACCGCTCTAAGTATGAGCTAGTTTGTGAACATAATCATACTTTTCTATATCTATATGCCAATCGATATTATGTGAAGTTGATTAACTATTCTAATTTAGATGATTTTTTCGGTATAATCACGGTGGTTGACGATGGATTGCAAAAAGGTAATTGCTCATCCCTCCCTCGTCAATCATTGGCGAGGTCCAACTTTAGTGCTCATGATGCATACCGTGGTGGTCTTTCGCCCTTAGCTGATCCGGTGGTCTTCATGAAGTGCTCACAGCTCGTTGCTTCTGCTTTGTATATCAATATTGAACCATGTATTGAGGAAGCATCCCTTTTTGATACACCCCCTAATTTTTCCAAATGAAGGCATACTCATACGCTTTGTACGGGTCTGATCTACTAATACGGGATATCAAGGATTCTTGCAACTTAACCATGATCACTCTCTTATCAAGCCAGGAAGTTAATCGGTATAAACGTGTGACGGTGTGAGCCCACCGTATAGGGACCTCCACAACATGGTGGCTGAAGGATTCAATCTCTTATATTCTGAACCTTATTCGTCGGAAATATTCCAGATTTGCACGATAGGTTTCAGATACCGAATGGTGTGGTGCGACCCATATTCCAGATAGTGAAAAAGTTCAGTAAGATTTTTTAGTAGATTTGGCGTGCATTGCTCCTTTATTTTACAACTATGGAGCTTTTCTAGACGTGACACTATTTATGTATATTTTTTTGGGCATTATTCACTAAAAAAAAACCCAACTTTAAAGTTAGTCTCAATTCTATTTCAAACTTTTTTTTTTTTTATAAAAAAAACCTAAACTTAGGTCCAGTCCAAATTTGCCTCAATCTTTTCTTTGTCTAGAAAAAACCTCAAACCTTAGGCCTAATCCCAAATCTATCTCGAACTTTTTTTTTGTCTAAAAGAAAAAACACCAATTTTTACTCTAATCCCAATCTACCCATTAGCCCTCTTTCCAAAAATCACCGTTAGTCATCCCTAATTTTCATATCTTAGAATAGCTTCATTTTGAAAATAATTTTCCATGTCACCTTACTGAAGTGGATTTGTTATTGATGTGGAAATGCCAAGTCAAGTTGGGACTGGACCGTGAGGGTAGGTTTGGGAATATATTAAAAGTTGGTGATTTTTAAAACAAAACAAAATTTGAGGCAGATTTGGGATTGTATCTAAAGTTTAGGATTTTTTTCTAAGACACAAAAGTTCAGGCTAAAATTGGACTAGAATTGAAGGGTTTTTAAAGGAATTATGTCTTTTTTTGGGGAAAATTGTTCGATTTAATAGTAGCTCGTGTCCCTTGAATCGCTGTTCTTATTATGGGGAACTTGTGAACATTTGGTACATTTAGGAGGACAAAAGCATGTCGACACCTAAATTTTTGCCCAAAAATCATTTCCAAAAAAAAAAAAAATGGGAACTTGTTTTTTCACAAAAATATTTCAAGTTAAATTCTTGCATATAGATTATCTAGGCATTTAATATAGTGTTTTAAATGGAATATGTTTTTCCTCCAAAAAAATTTACAAAAAATTAAATTAAGTATATAAAAAGTTAAAAAAAAAAAAAAAAAAAAAAAAAAAAAAGAAAGAAAGAAAGAAGAAAGAAAAGTTGGGGCCAATGATCTAAATGTGACTAGCCAAGCCCAGGAGGTCAGATTGGAATTAAAATGGCAAATTGGGGCCAAATTGCAATTTCCAAAAGTTGAGGGACCAATTCGCAAATTTTGCAAAATTTTGCCCGAACCCTTAAATCATCATCTTGGTCACCAATTAAGTTGAAATTGAACTTGGGCCAACTCGAATCAATCAAATCGGGTAAAAAAAGGATCAAGTTTGTATTAAATTGGGTATTTTCGGATAGGAAAATGACAAACTTTGAGGGACTTTCTTGCAAAATTGGGTGGATATAATTGCAAAATCTGGTCGAGATATTAAACTACTATGCATGAGCTTGCTAATTGATCAAAAAACGCAGCCAAATTGATGGATTAAAGCACTTAAACGAGCTACCAAAACCCAGCCCACGGTTTAGCCTCAATTCGGAGTTGCTGAGTAAGCAACTTGGCGGCCCCACCATATCTCACTCAGCCGCCCATCCAACCTGATATTTGCACGTGATTGAAGACCATAATGAGTAGTGCCAGTGGACGGAAATTGGTCAGAGATAAGCTTCTGAAGGCATGGGAAAATCGCACCAAGTCCGGACACTCAATAGCTGCAAGAGTGGAAATTTGGCTAAGTCAGAAAGTTGTTGAAGTAGCCCTGTTGACAGGCTTGGTAGATGGACAAAAGACCGACCAAAACTCCTCCAATTCAGTGGATAAGATCATGGAAGCAAGCTCTTTCAGGGAATGAGAGAGAGGAGACGAGAAGGAGAGGAGAGAGCACACGGTCGTCCCCCAAATAGGTCCTCAGAAGCAACTCCAGAAAGCAAAAACCCAGAAATTCCAGACCGACCTTGAGAGAGAAAAGTGAGATTTTCACACACCTGCGGCCAAAATTAGCCAAAATCTTCAACTAGAGAGTGAAACTTCACTCAAATATCTTTCCAACCATAGGTCACATGTCCAAAATGGAGATCGGGAAGACCTCATAAAGCCTCCCGAAAAACTACCCTCCTGGCGGGCCAAAGAAAGCCTGAATTTTTCTAAGTGTTGAGCCCGGTTGGTCACGAATGAGAGAAAGCGGGTGGTTTTGAGAAAACTGAGAGACAAATGAGGAAAATCTTGACTTTTACCCCAAACTAGAATATATTTTGTTTGGTTTGGTGTTAAGTTTTCCAACAAAAGAGGTATTGAAGTCTAATTTTAGAGGTGGACAAAAACCTTCGTTGTCATTTTTTCTTCTGCAGATCTCACTTTCAGTTTGAAGGAACCAACTTCCATGTGCTCCCAGAGGACAATTTCTTGGTTTCCTTGGCCAAGAATCACTGGAAAGGGAAACTAGGAAGCAAGGTAAGCATCCTAGATGTATTTTGGTTTAATTTTGAACATGATTTTATCATGAAAATCAAGAGGAAAACTAGTCCGGAGGACTGATTTTCGAGGTGGAAATTTTTTTAAGTGTTGGAATCTCTTCAAGATTTTTGCAAGTGTGCTTCTTGGAGAGGTCGTTTTTGATGTGTTCGGTTGATCATTCTCTATGCTGTTTGTTTCCTTTGAAAGCTCATGTTACCTACTTTCAGTCGGACCAAGTAGTGTTTTCCGTAAATATTGCATGTGGTGAGTGTCGGGGCTTGAATATGGGCATGCAACCTGTTTGCTTGACTTGGGTTCAAACTCAGATTTCAAAATCAGCTCAACCCACATATTTAAAGCCGATTTTAGCTTGGTTCTTGTGTGTTGTAGGCTATGATTTCTATCTAATATTGCTCCTGGCATGTGGTAGTATAATCGTGATGCTTTAGTTTCACATGAGATTGCTTATGGGTCGAGTTTGAAGGCCACGAACATGGCCCGAAGAAGCCGTTTTGAGGTGTTTGATGCAAACCAAGTGTTCGATGAAATGTTCAAATCAAGTTTGGATCTTGAAACGGTCGATTTGAGCTTGGTTCTTGCTATATTCATGTACTAGACAGTCCCATATTAGTGTAAATCGGCATATATCGGTTTAGGGAATTAATTTTAAATAAAAAATTAAAAAGAAATAAAAAAATCTGAAAATTTCATAAAAAACAAAAAAATGTTAGATAGTATCAAATTAGGGCAAAAATGACATCTAGGAAATTTTCCTAATTTTTAAAGGTCATTTTCTTAATTTAATGATATTTTGGTATTTTATAACAATTTTTGTAAATAATCTATTTTGCTTAGATTAAAATTATTTAGAGTAATTTCATGCAGCTAGAGTAATTTCATGCATATTTAAATTCTCATTTTGCTCACGGGGGTCCTGTCCCGGGGCGTGATAACAAGGTCATGTAATATTATTTACCCGACTTGTATCTGGTTTTCCTTTTTCGCATTTATTTTCAAGTCATTTCAATTTCTTGGATGTTTACTTATGCACCGCTTTTCATTAATTTGAGTGTAAATTTCTTTTCCAGATTATGTTAGGATTAGTCTAGATATTAAAAAAAAACCTACAAAAACATTTGCATGGACGCTTAGCGGTTTTGTAAGGATTATAATTGGTAATCAAGATTGTGTGGCCATTTAGATTAATAACCTTTCAAGTTAGTGGTACCACAAGGGCGCTAATAGAAACATTAGCGTAAACAAGTGCCCGTTCCTAGAAATCTCTGGTTGCGTAGGAATTGAGACAACACTCCCGTGTCTTGATTGGTTTCTAGCTGACCCCAATAGGTTAGTGGCGACTCCTAGAAATACATAGGTTGTTAAGAACCAAAAAACAAAATCCAATGTCGCGCGATGTATGGGCTTGGGAGAGCCCGCGTCTAGTCTAGGGCTATTGGTCCGCCTCTTTAGGCAAATACCCCTAAACCTTTCTTTCTTTTCCCCCGAACGGAAAAGAGAGGTCGTGACAAAGCAAAAACGTGTTTCTTCAAAAGAAAAGATCATGCAGCGTTAACATGGATTTCATGAGTGAATAGGATAAAGTCGAATTTGGGCGCTATCTAGAAAAGCGAAACTCGTTCACTCTTTTTTTATTCTAGACTTCTCCACTTGCAAATTTCAATGAACAATAGCGTGTCTTTGCATTTTGCAGTAATTGCATGAGTTTATCTTTCACTTGGGGTGTATCTTAGCGTGACTTGCTTCTTCACTGATTGGTCTTTAATTCTAATTAACTATTTTTAGTAATCTCTCACGAATTCTCTTACTATCTACAGCTGATTCTAGGTGGTATGCCACGCTTCGTTATGCGCTTAGTCTAGTGCTGTTGCAGTATTGAATCTCTTCTTTGTCTTGGGTATGATAAGTCCTTTTTCTCTTCACACCTATGAAGCTCTCATTCATCACTCAGACAAACAAAAATTGTGTGTGTAAAAAAATTATGACACTATGCTAATCGACGGCCAAATTTCTCCGTAGTCCACTTCCTAGCAGCAAAATTCATACTTGGAGCTTTGTGTGTTGATACTTCTAATCATGAAGTGGATGAGAAGGCATCACGCAGCGGACGCAGACATTGAAGAATTCCTACTAGCTCACAACAACTTTTTGCCCATAAGGTACTCTTACTTAGATATCAAGAAGATCACAAAAAAATTTCAAATGCAAGTTAGGTGAGGGGGGATATGGTTCCGTATACAAAGGAATACTTAGAAGTGGCAATGAAGTTGCGGTTAAGATTTTGAACAAATAAAAATCTGATGGCTAGGATTTTATAAGCGAAGTGGCCACAATTGGAAGGATCCACCACGTTAATGTGGTGCAACTTGTTGGTTTTTGCCTCAATTACTCCAAAAAAGCTATTGTCTATGATTTCATGCCAAACGGATCTTTGGATAAACACATTTCCTATAAGGATGGTGATGATCCTCTAGAAAATGTATGAGATCTCTCTTGGCATAGCTAGAGGGATAGAATATCTACATCGGGGATGTGATATGCAAATTCTACATTTTGACATCAAATCTCACAACATTCTCCTAGCCCAAAGTTTCACTCCGAAAATTTCTGATTTTGGACTTGCAATATTTTATCCCATTGATCACAATATAGTATCGCTAATTGCAGCAAGAGAAACCTTGGGTCATATGGCTCCTAAGCTATTCTATAAAGACATTGGTCGCATTTCTTACAAAGCCAATGTTTATAGTTTTGGGATGTTATTAATGGAAATGGCTGGTAGAAGGAGAAATCTAAATGCACATGCAAAGCATTCGAGTCAAATTTACTTTCCTTTATGAGTTTATGATCAACTCAGCAAAGAAAGGAACTCGAAAGGGTAGATGTCATAGAAGAGAAAAGAGAAACAACAAGGAAGATGATAATTGTTGCACTGTGGTGTATACAATTGAGCCCTAATGATCGGCCGTCAATGAGGAAAGTCCTAGATATGTTTGAAGGAGATATGGATAAATTGCAACTGCCTCCAAAATCACTTTTGTATCCAATAGAGGATCCAGTTGATGATGTTGACATTGAGATAGAACTTGTAACAGTCTCATCTTTGTCAAGTGCTCCGATAATTTCTAGCGGTTACCAATTTTATCATGACCATGAGTTTATGAAATCATGTATTGTGTGATTGTTACCCTATAATGAGATGCAAAATTAATAAATAGTACTCACCGGGAATTCGGGTGCCAGGGAATAGGTAGCTGCGAGCTCGAGGGTGTTGGTTGGATATCGCCGGTTTATGTTGGCTCTCTTTCCTCTATTATCTGGCTCGCTCCTTCTCTCTCTCGAGCTCGCCTTCTCACTCTCACCAGCTCTCTCTCTCTCTCTCTCTCTCTCTCTCTCTCTCTCTCTCTCTCTCTCTGTTGCTCTTCCTCGGCCAAACAAACCCAAGAAAAGAGAGACCCCACCTTCCGTTTGCTGCCTTTCTCTCCCATTTATGTCGTTTCTCTCTCTTTCTTCAGGGACGAGACCAGCTGGCTTCGTACCGCACGACATTTCTGGGCGAACATCGCGCGGAGCCTCGCGTCCTTGCGTCCTTCGGCCAGCGGTCATCTCTCTATTTTGTCCTGAAGCTAGCGTCCAAGTGAGGGAAGGAGGAGGAAGAAGGAAGAACAACAAACTAGGCCGCGGAAGAAGAGAGGTGGGCCGCGCGAGGGGAAAATGAAAAGGCAAAAGAAGGAGGAGACGGGCTAAGGCTGGCCTAGCCAGACCCAGCTGTGTTTTTATTTTTTGTTAATTTTTCAGTACTAGTAATGCAAGTGTTGTTAATGTCTATAAGCGATGCAATTTAATGAAAACGTGATGCATTTTAATGAACATTATTTACTTTTCTTATTTCTTTTAGAGACTAATCCTTAATTTCCTATATGATTAAGTCCTAAATAAAAAGGGAAGAATTTAGGTGTCAACAACAAGCAAGAATATCCTTTTTCATTTGATAGAACAAGAGCAATCAATTAGTTCACCATTAAGTGGTTCTATTCTGGGAAAGAGATGATAATATTGTTTATAGATCTTGCGCGATTACGGGAGAGAGATTGTAATACTGAAGTTGATGGTGGATAAGTAAACAACCTTTTTTTTTTTTTTTTTTTTTTTTTTTTTGTGAACTCAAATATAGCATGTATAGTCTTTGTGCAATGACAAAGTTGGTGAGGTTTTAGTCAATAAAATTGAAAGCCAATGCCTCACTTGAAAGGATGTTGATTCAATTTAGAGTACATAACATTCCAATGAATTCTTTTTGGATGGAACTAAAATTGATTCCTAAAGAGTCAATTTGCCAAGAAAAGTCAAATTTGAAAACTGAGAGAAGTTTCTTTTCTCCATAAATAATTCCAACACTGTGTTTTTGTCACCTTGACTAATTTCCACGCAAGACCGACTTTTCCTTTGCTAGACTTTGTGTTAATGGTTGACTTGGAAATTTGCATCTAATCAAGGTGCGTTGGTCCATTGCTAGAAATTATCATATTGTTTTCTTTCTTTCATATAGTGTTACATCATCCAAGAAGCACTTACTCTTTATTTTCTTTTTACTTTTGCCAAAAGTGACATTATACAAATTAATATTCTTGTTAATAGTCTATTTTTGTTACCAATTTTTGTTTTTTGTCAAAAAAAAAAAAGAAGCTTAGATGATGAAATATGACATCTTTTGCCTTTTCGTCTTCATAATTTAACAAAGTAACACTTATGGAATATTAATCTTGAAAAGAAAATAGAACGTCAATGCCTCAGTCGAAAGGATTTTGATTCAATAGGAACACTGCAGAGAAGTTTATTTTTAATCAATGCAAAAGCTAAGCATAAATAATTCAACATTGTGATTTGACACCTTGACTGCAAGGACTGCAATTTCCACGTGATATCCACTTCCTCTTTTCTTCACTAGACTTTGCTTTATTGGCTGACTTGAACATATGAGTGACCGACGACGCTCAACTCTTTTCATTCATATTACTGGGCCTCCGTCGCATTACTAATTAGCTAAAACTTTCATTATATCAGATCAAATGATAGAGAGACGATTTAGTCTCTGAACTCTGTATGCATGTTTAGTGTTTTGCTTCTCGCATTGCATGTTCTGCTGCTACTGAGAACGAGTTACGACGCGAAGAAGAATTACTTGTGTGCCGCTCCATCTTGCAACGAGATTTGTAACATATGCTATCCCTTTCAATTGAAAGGCAACCCAAAAGGATGCGACTGCTCTAATTATAAGCTAGCTTGTGAAAATAACTGCATTGTTCTATATCTATATGCCAGCCAATGTTATATGAAATTGATTTACTACTGTTCTTATCTTAGCAATTTTTATTTGACGGCAAAATCACAGTGGGTAACGATGGACTGCAAAAAAGTAATTGCTCATCCCCCGCCCCTTGTTACTCGTTGGCGCCCTCCTACTTTAGTGGTCATGATCCATACGGTTTGTCAGCTGTGCCAGTGGCCTTCATGAAGTGCGAATAGCCCATTCCTTCCAATATGCCCCCTAATTTTTCCCAAATGAAGGTGTACTCATACATTGTACATGGGTATGATCTCCGAGTAGGGGACATCAAGGATTCTTGCACCATAACCATGATGGCTTTAATACCGCATTATATCCCAGGGTAAGAAAAGGATCGGTATAGTCGTGCGAGCTCAACGTATAAGTGCGGATTGGTTTGATTTTGTGCATGTGAATATTACACCTATAGTCTTTGCACGTGTCGGGCAATGACGAAGCAAGTGAATTTCTAATTGCGACTGGCGTCAATTGATCGTTGGTTGAGAAATTATCATATTGCCTTTTTTGTTTGTTGAGATTGGTCTATTCATTCATTAAGTGGCTCAATTATGGAAAAGAGATGACAATCTTATTCATAAATCTAGCACAATAACAAGAGAGTGATTTTAATATATAAGCATAGTGAATAAGTAAACATCACGTTATTTTTATGAATTCAAATGTTGCGTCTATAGTTCTTGCAATGTCGATCCACGACAAAGCAATTCAGTTTCTAATCCAGATGTGTCGATCCCATTCCTAGTTGAGAATTTACTATAGTGTTTTCTTTCTTTCATAAAGTTTCACATCATCCATGAGCAAGAAGTGCCTGCTCCTTATTTTCTTTCTAGTTTTGCCAAAAGCGACATTATATGAGTTAAAATCTATGTACCGGTTAATTAACATGATCTTCTTTCTTGGTTACTAATTTTGTTTGTTCTCAAAAATGAAAAACCTTTTATGATGAAATATAACATCCTTTTTCTTTTTGTCTTTAAAATTTAATAGAGCAACACTTACGAAATATTGGCCTTGAAAATAAAATAGAATGCCAGATGCCTCACTTGAAAGGATTTTGATTAAGCTTAGGGTGCAAAACATTTAAACCAATTCCTTTTTATGATACTAAAATAAATTTCTAGAAAGAATTAATTTGCCAAGAAAAATGGAATCTGGAAAATGCAGAGAAGTTTTACCTCTACCTCCATATGGTCCTTGGGTAGCCTTGCAACTTAATGCGGTTAGCATCCAGACCACCACTTGTTTCTAAGCCCAGTGTTACCCCACTGGCTATGGAGCCCCAATTCCCTCAGTTATTTATCTAGTCGGAGAGAGACTGGAGAGCAAGTACGAGGTCACCCACCCCAGGGCGGTTCTCTCGCCTTTACTCCATGAGCAGTTTTAGGACCTACTCAGGTCCGAGGGCCTTTCACCCGTTTGGCTACCTCTTGGGGTTTTTCTTGGGTGGGTAGCACCCCAATACCCCAATTTGTTTAACGTCGGAAGGGGAAGCCTTGTGGCCCCGACAGGTTGCTAAGGCAACCAATCCAGAAACCAATTCTTTTTTATGATACTAAAATAAATTTCTAGAAAGAATTAATTTGCCAAGAAAAATGGAATCTGGAAAATGCAGAGAAGTTTCCTCCCTAATGAATGTGAAAGCTGTCCATCACTAATTCCGAGACCGTGTTTTAGCCAGGCCATACTTTTTAAGTTTTTCTTGGCTAGACTTTGTTTTTGGGTTGACTTTGACGCTTCGATGACCGACGACTTCCCAACCCTTTATTAAGCCTCCCCTCCCATTACCAAATTAGCTAAAACTTCCGTCTAATCAGACCAAACGATAAAGAGATGATTATTTCTGTTGGCTCCGTATTTATACTCCGTGTTTTACTTCTCATATCACAGTTTTGCTACTATTAGGGACGAGCTGTGGTGCAAAGAAGAATCACTTGTGCTCCCCTTCATCTTGCGGTGAAATCCGTTTCATAAGTTATCCTTTTCGATTGAAAAGCGATCCAAAACATTGCGGCAACTTTAGGTATGAGTTATTTTGTGAAAATAACCGCACTGTTCTATATCTACATGCCGGCCGATATTATGTAAAGTCAATCCACTACGGTTTCAGTATGTATGAAGATTTCTTCAACAATTATATCACGAAGGTTGACGAGGGACTGCAAAAGAATAGTTGCTCGTCCCTTCCTCGTTACTCATTGGCGTACTCCAACTTCAGTTATGATGATCCATACTACATTTTTAATGGACACTTATCAGTGTCGGTGGCCTTCATGAAGTGCTCGCAACCTGTTACTTCTGCTTCGTATATTGATACCAAACCATGTATTGAGGGCGCATACTCTGCCGACACGCCTCCTTATTTTTCCCAAATGAAGGTGTACTCATACGCTGTACAGCAATTAGAAGTAGGGGATATCAAGGACTCTTGCACCGTAACCATGATGGCATTCACATCGGATCAAATCTCAGGGTGGAAAGGGGATCAGTATGGGAGCTTACCATACAAGGACCTCCACAACAAGATGGTCGAGGGATTCACTCTCGCCTATCCGCTCTACTTATTTGAGAAAAGATTCTTTCCATGTTACTTCTTAAGTTTTGGATACCGAAGGGAGGATTGCGGCTATTATATCCGTAAGCGACGTTCCCTTAAGCTGTTCTTTCTTTTTCTCTTCTTCCTCCTCCTCTTTTCCTTAAATGCTAGCTTCACTAAGAGATCTGATCAAAATTTACTTACCAAGTGATGTGGCAGGTTTTAATTGGGTATTTTTTTATAAAATCCACATTAAGACACTAGTTTCTTTAAAAACATAATAACAAAAATTGCCACGTCACTTAACTAGAAAAGTTTAAATAGATTTCTTAGTAGGGTCGGCATGCACTGCTCTCGTTTATTTTACGAATCTTGGAGCTTTTCTGGATTTGACATTGTTACTTCATTTTTTGTTTGGGGATAAATGGCTGATTTAATTGTTGCTCCTGTCCCTTGCATGGCTGTTATTGTTATGCGGTTGAATAAACTGCACGCGTATTGAATGGCGTTTGTAAATTAGAATTACGCGGAGCGAGACGTGAACTTATGAATCGTTTGGTATATCTAGGTGAAGAAAAGAAAAATCGCTTTTCTTCAAGAGAAAATATCATGCTACGATGACATGAATTCCCTAGGTGAATTGAATTAACTGTGATCTGAGCACTGTCAAGGAGAGTAAATTATATTTATGTTTAACTACTAAAATGATAAATTTAATTATTCATTGATTGATCACTGACTCTAATTAATCTGTTGCAGGCACCCCTAATTCTGGGCGGGTCACGCATTGGTATGCGGCACCTGTACGTCGGAGCCTTGCCTTTTTCTTGGTTATGACTGCTGGGCCTTTTCTCCTCACAACTATGATGATCTCAAGAAGCGCACTGATTAAAAACAATTATGTTTACAAAAAATTTATTGCACCGCGCTAATCTATGGACAATTTCTACGCAGCCAACTACGTCGCATCAAGATTCATACTCGGAGATCCATGTGTGTTGATACTTCTAATCTATAAGTGGATGAGAAGGCACTAGGCGATTGACGCAAACATCGAAGAATTTCTACAAGTTCACAATAACTTTTTGCCCATAAGGTACTCTTACTCAGATATCAAGAAGATTACAAAAAATTTCAAATGCAAATTAGGTGAGGGGGGATATGGCTATGTGTATAGAGGAATCCTTAGAAGTGGCAATGAAGTTGCGGTTAAGATTTTGAACAAACCAGAATCTAATGGCCAAGATTTTATTAGCGAAGTGGCCACAATTGGAAGGATCCACCATGTCAATGTGGTGCAACTTGTTGGTTTTTGCTTTGATTACTCCAAACAAGTTCTGGTCTATGATTTCATGCCGAATGGCTCTTTGGATAAACACATTTCAAATAAGGATGGTGACGATCCTCTTGATTATAAGAAAATGCATGAGATCTCTCTTGGCATAGCTAGAGGGATAGAGTATCTACATCGGGGATGTGATAACCAAATTCTACACTTTGATATCAAGCCCCACAACATTCTCCTAGACCAAAGTTTCACTCCGAAAATTTCTGACTTTGGACTTGCAAGACTTTATCCCATCGGTCATAGCATAGTATCGTTGACTGTAGCAAGAGGAACCTTGGGTTATATGGCGCCTGAGCTATTCTATAGAGACATTGGTGGCATTTCTTATAAAGCCGATGTTTACAGTTTTGGGATGATGTTGATGGAAATGGCCTGTAGAAGGAGAAATATAAATGCACATGCAGAGCATTCAAGTCAAATTTACTTTCCTTTGTGGATTTATGATCAACTCAGCAAAGAAAATGAGGTTGAGAGGGTAGAAGTCATAGAAGAGGAAAGAGAAACAAGGAAGATGATAATCGTCAATGAGGAAATTGGTAACTGCTAGAAATTATCGGAGCACTTGACAAAGATGAGACCATTTCAAGTTCTATCTCATTGTTGTCATCATCAATTGGTGCCTCTATCGGATACAAAAACGGTTTTGGAGGTAGTTGTAGTTTATCGATATCTCCTTCAAGCATATCTAGAACTTTCCTCATTGACGGCCGATCATTAGGGCTTAGCTTTATGCACCATATGATAGAAATTGAGACCGCACTATCTATTTTTTCTTTGTTTTGTTTAGTTAGTTTGTTGATATCCTATTTTCTAGGAGTTAGTTAATTGTTGTTTTACTTGGTCAATCTTATCTTGTAGGAGCAGTTAGCTGCACGTTTTTTAGCTATTCTGTTAGTTTGTTGCTGGTTTTGTGGACCAAGCAAGCTGTTAGTGGGCAACTTGGGTTTATGGTTAAGTTTTAGTATGTATTTGAGTATTTTTTCAGTTTTCTGAACAAGATACACAGCGTTTGCTGTGAACTCCTTCTCTGTTCTTTCGAAATCAATAAAAAGCGTCAATGACCACAAAGGAGGCTATGTGCATGCTTTTTGTTCGCATATGTAGTGGTTCTTTTAAAAAATAGAAAAGGAAGATAATGGGTCCCCAGAAGAAGGTCCGGCCGAAGTTATCTTGTGCTCATCGTCCAATTGGAAAAAAAGAAGAAGAAAAGGTTTAGGTCAAGAAAATTCCCAAAAGAGATCGAAGAACAGTTCTTTTTCTTGATAGTTTCTTATTGCACCAAAGAGATAAGAAACTATTAATTGAGATCTTATCTTTTTTACACGATAAACGTGGGTTAAAGTTGAAGATAACAACGCCTCCATGCAAAAATGGACAGAACTTAATTACTTTCCAGGTTAGAGAAACACCCTGGTTTTCCTAGCCGGTGGTTGGCTGAAAAAGATAGAACTTTGTCCGTGGTTGTTACTTTGTCTTTATCCAGAGCCGTGTCATTGAGAAAGTCCAGTTCCATGTTTTTACTCCTTGCCCATAAAGAGCGATGCAGCCCTTTACATCTGTGATCCTGCTGTATTCGGAGACTCTGTTCCATCAGTGATTACAATACCATTAGGGGGCGAGTCAGAAAAGCAAAGAGTTGCTTGCCAGTTTGCAAGACTGAGGTCCGCGAGGAATTCCTAGAAACCGCAAGTACTTGGGGTTTCTCATTTCGAGTCATCCATATAAAGCAAGCAGACTAGCCACGTTTGAAAGAGAACTTATCTTCTCTGGAGCTTATAGATTTGCTAGTTCCTCGTACGAAGTCAGATAGAGATCGAAGGAGCATTTTTGTAAGGCGAGCAAGCATGGCCATTAACGAGGACATTGAAAATCAAGAAACCGGGGACAGAGAAGGAGTAAGAGAGCGGCTCCTCGTGCTGCAAGAGAAGGACCGAACTGGCAAAGATGAAGGAACCAATAAGGGTCGTCCGTGGATGGTCTATTTCACCACATTCGTTGCGGTTTGCGGTTCCTATGAATTCGGGACCTGCGTAAGTAGGAAATGCAATTTCTTTTTGAAAAGTCCAGGTCCAGTAGTAATGGTTAAAATGAAAAGGATGTGATTAACTGAATCTAATGAGAAATTGTTTCATTGGATTTTCAGGCAGGTTATTCATCACCAACTCAGGATGCTATAGTGGAGGAACTTAGTCTCTCTACAGCTGAGGTATGTCGATTTTACCTGCGAGTGTTGAGAAGCACATGTCATGTTGTCTTTGTTCGTTGCTTCGATTCAATATTGGACTTGTCACTGAAGGCGCCCATATACAAGAAAATCAAGGTAACGATCTGCTCATATTCCGGGTCCATAATATGGACGAGTTATATGATCAAAAACTTTATAAACAAGACTCTAAAAAATAAGGATGTTGGCTTTGAGGTAGAGATACTTCTTTCTCTAGACTTCTTATTCTTTCTGCATTGTAACGAGTGAAATGTATACCGAATTTTCGCATCGAGTTCCATTGTTGTACACCTCAGGACAAGAAAACCAAAAAACGAGGAGATTTAGATTGGGTATTGTCAGCTGAAAATTGCGACTGCATATCATTCAGGTTTCTGATCGAAGTAATAGGTTTGTTCAGAATAGCTTTCCACTGAGATTCTCGGACATTCGGTGACTTATAGCATCGTTAGCTAGATGGTAACTGAAGTTCTTGCTCTCACTGAACTCAAGCTGATTTGCAGTTACTCTTTATGTGTCTTTCAACAGTATTCAGTCTTTGGATCCATACTGACATTCGGTGCAATGATTGGTGCAATTACCGGAGGACCAATAGCTGATTTTGTTGGCCGTAAATGGGTAAGCAGCAAATGAGTGCGTCTTTCACAATGTAAAACAGAACAGTGTTGTTCAAGACTCTTTGAGAGTTTTAGCTTTAGGATTTAGTCATCTCATGGACGGAGGACGTGACAGCATAAACATTTGCCTCAAAATGCAGACAATGAGAATAGCGAGCGCTCTTTGTGTAGCAGGATGGCTTGCTATTTACTTTGCTGAGGTGTGTCCATATCCTATTTACAAGCCTTATCATAAATGAAGATCGATTAGTTGCATAAGAACTTCAAGTCTCATCAACTCTCTGTTCTGTTTAATTTTGAGTGAATTAGGGAGCACTGGCTCTGGATATCGGAAGATTGGCCACGGGATATGGAATGGGAGTCTTTTCCTATGTGGTAATTCCTCACTTCGTACCACACAAATTTGATGTAGCAAGTTGTTCTACGACGACATGCTGGACTCGATTCACAGTGACAACATTGGTTAATCTTTTTCTAATTTATGTTCAGGTACCAATATTTATAGCTGAAATTACACCCAAAAATCTCCGTGGAGCTTTGACTGCTGTCAATCAGGCAAAGATTTTGTATGAACATTCTCGGTTATAATTGCAAGCATGGAGCTATTGGCAAAAGGCCTTAGCTTGTAGCAAATTTTGCCCTTTTGCAAGTGCAAGATGGTGTATATATGTACATCCTACAGAACCTACTAGGCCTAACATGTTCTCTTCTCTCCACAGCTTATGATCGTTGCTGGAGTGTCTGTTTCCTTCATAATCGGGACAGTATTAGCTTGGAGGGTTTTGGCATTAATTGGTAAAAGTAGCATAATTCAATTTTAGTGCCAATGTTGCACAGAAAAGTCTCTGAAACCACCTTGAACATCTGCGGTTTATGCAGGTCTAATCCCCTGTGCAGTCCTACTGTTTGGCCTGTTTTTCATTCCAGAGTCTCCTAGATGGCTGGTAACAAATCAAGATGAACACCAGACTCTTCTTATCTGAATTGTTGGAAGAGAGGGATTTGTAGTGTTGGAATGAATTTTAGGATTCTGCCAAAATGCAGGCGAAAACGGGCCACGAAAAGGAGTTTGAAGCCGCACTGCAGAAACTCCGTGGAAAGGATGCGGATATTTCTGAAGAGGCTGCTGAAATACAAGTAAAAAGCTTTAATTCTATACTCATTTCATCTTAGTGCCTCAACTTTATAAGTACGAATAGCTGACGGAATGATCGAATTTGTTTTTCTTGACAGGACTACATCGAAACTCTTCAACTGCTCCCGAAAGCCAACATTCTCGATTTATTTCAGAGAAGATATCTGAGCTCTGTCATCGTAATCTTCTCTCTGTATTTACTGCTATGTATCCAATAATGTCCCTCCTTCGTTGCTTTCTTGGAATGCCCTGTGGATCGGGAGTATGCAGTAGTTGTACTTTTGGTGATATTTCCCATTGTTGTTCTTTTTGCTGACAAATTTGTTAAATTTTGGCCAGATTGGTGTTGGATTGATGGTCGTCCAGCAGTTCGGAGGGATAAACGGTGTCTGTTTCTATACAACCAATATTTTCGAGGAAGCAGGTATGAAGTTCATAGCAAGAAGCTCTTGGGCACCACAATAATGAAACATTGCAATTTATGATTCCAGAACGGATAACCAAATAAAAAGCAAAGCAAGGGTTCCAATTTATAAAATCCAGTTAATATTCAAATGGGTTAGTAAAATTCGCAATGTCGAATGCTTTTGGTCTACTTAATTATCACTGAATGAGCTGTTCACATAATTTAGTGTTGAATCTCACAAGCAAGGTATTAGTCTTGCCTTTATAATCGCATTTGTACAATCTCCTCAGGTTTCTCCTCCAGCGTTGGAACCATAACTTATGCAATCCTCCAGGTCTGTAATTCTCGCCCTTTCCTCTTTGCCGGGGATCTAGTTTTATACACGTCACGCTTAAAGAGTAAATTTTTGCAGGTTATTGTCACGGCTATTGGCGCTGCACTGGTCGATAGAGCTGGAAGAAAGCCCCTTCTCTTGGTAAAATAGATGAAAGTCGCTGAGAGATCATGTCTATAGTAACAAAGCTTTTCTGGTTCTGCCCCTTTCGCAAGTTCTGCAACTTGAACCATAACCTTCTCTCTCTCTCTCTCTCTCTCTCTCTCTCTCTCTCTCTCTCTCTCAATCGCAGATCTCGGGGACAGGATTGGTCCTGGGATGCATAGTAACTGCCCTTTCATTCTTTCTAAAGGTAATTACTATCAGTCCTAGTATCTTCCTTCTTCTTTGCAATGCTTGTCAACCAGTAATTTTTTGAGAATCTTCCAAGCCAGGTTCGTGATCTGGCAGCTGATGCTGTCCCGATACTTGCCGTCACCGGCATTCTGGTAATAGTCTCACCTGCCTTGATCTCTTTCTGGCTCTATCCAGTTGGCCGCCACAACAACTCCCCACTATAAACTTTTTTGTTCTGTTTTTCCCAATGCTCAGCTGTACATAGCAGCATTTTCCGCTGGAATGGGCGCGGTTCCTTGGGTTGTGATGTCCGAGGTAATCCTAAACATCCCCTGAAGTTTCATGCTTATCAAATTAAAGGGTCGTTTCCGTAACTGGGGTTGTTACGAGTATTTCAAAAAAATTTGCCAATCATGTAATGTGCTCCTGGTGTTCAGATTTTCCCCATTAATATCAAAGGAGCAGCTGGAGGGTTTGCAACACTAGTAAACTGGTTCGGCGCTTGGGCAGTTTCCTACACTTTCAACTACTTAATGAGCTGGAGCTCCTATGGTACGACTCTGCTGAAAACGCTCTTTGAACTGTTGCTCTGGCAGGAGCTCGATAAACATTTGTCACGTTGGAACATGAGTTGTTGCACGAATTCAACCAAACTACAGACTTGAGACCTAGCTTTTCCAAAAACTTCAATCCTATTTGGAGCTGGAGGTGTCTGTCACTCTGTTATTCACGGTCTCGAATGCATATTCAGTCCATTTATTTCAATTAATGTGTTTACAGCAACTTCTACCTAGATTCGAATAATTGAGTTGACATGTCATTTAGAAAAGAAAAGTGAAGTGAGTCTTTTTGCAAAATGATTAATAGACAGGTAGTATATATTGAAGCATTCTTCCCATGAGAAAAATGTCAGAATATGCTTCCAAAAAACTTGTTGAAAGCAAATAACTCTGCCGGCTTGCTTCACAGGTACCTTCCTTCTTTATGCGGTGATTAACGCCGTAGGGATGGTGTTCGTGATCACGGTGGTCCCTGAAACGAAAGGGAGGAGTCTTGAGCAGATTCAAGCAGCTTTCAACAGAGAATGAAAAATGCCTGCACTCTCCATTTGAGCTTACATGACACTCGCAATACCACACATTCGAAGATGGAAAATGATTATGAAGCAGGCAACATCATGCTTCATAAAACGACGTTATTGTTGAGATCTATCAGTTCATTCATAGGGTGGTTTTATTGCAGGAAAGAGATAGGGTTATTTTATAGGAGAGTGATTGATTGATCTACGAAAATAATATTTCAATTGCTAGTGAAAAAGCACGTATTGCTTTATTTTTGTGAATGCGAATATTACACCTATAGTCTTCGTGCATGTCGGGCAATGATGAAGCAAGTGACTTTCAAATCGAGGCTCGCGTCCATCTATTGTTGGTTGAGAAATTATTGTATGGCCTTTATTCTTTTCTCATAACGTGCAACGATAGTCTTCAGTGCTGTTATTAATCTTTTCAGTTACAAACTTCATTTTTGTCAAAAATGAAAAATCTTAATTGTGAAATACATTATCATTTTTTTACAGTAAAATATGGCGCTGAATGAATCGATAGTCGATGCATCAATTTTCATGAAGTGCTCACAGCCCGTTGCTTCTGCTTTGTATATCAATACTGAACCGTGTATTGAGGAAGCATCCCTTTTTGATACACCCCCTAATTTTTCCCAAATGAGGGCATACTCATACGCTTTGTATGGGTCTGATCTACTAATACGGGACATCAAGGATTCTTGCAACATAACCATGATCACTCTCTTATCGAGCCAGGAAGTGGATCGGTATAAACGTGTGAGCCCACCGTATACGGACCTCCACAACATGATGGCCGAAGGATTCGATCTCTTATATTTTGTACCTTCGGAAATATTCCAGATTTGCGCGATAAGTTTCAGATACCGAATGGTGTGGTGCAACCCATATTACTCTTGTAAGCTGACTTTCCCTAAAGCTTTTCTTTCTTTACTCTCTTACTTTGTTTCTTTCTTCTTCTTCATCTTCATCCTTTTCTTAAATGTTAGCTCTACTGAAGGATCTTATCAAAATTTACTTAGTGATGTGGCATGTTTCAATTGGATATTGCAATACGTTTGGTTCAATTTATTGAGTCATCACTTTCTTTAATACCCAATAAAAAAAAATTGCCACATTCGTTTAGTGAAAAAGTTTAGAAATATTTTTTTAGTAGATTGGGCGTGCATTGCTCCTTTATTTTACAACTATGGAGCTTTTCTGGACGTGACACTATTTCTTTATTTTTTTTTTTTTGGGCCTTGTTCACTAAAAAAACCCAACTTTAAATTTAGTCCCAATTATGTTTCGAACTTTTTTTTATCAGAAAAACCTAAACTTAGGTCCAGTCCAAATTTGCCTCAATCTTCTCTTTGTCCGGAAAAAAACCTCAATCTTTAGGCTTAATCCCAAATCTACCTCGAACTTTTTTTGTCTAAAAGAAAAAAGCACCAATTTTTACTCCAATCCTAATCTACCCCTTAGAATAGCTTCATTTGAAAGTAATTTTCCATGTCACCTTACTGAAGTGGATTTGTTATTGATGTAGAAATGCCTCGTCAAGTTGGGACTGGACCATGGGTGTAGGTTTAGGAATATATTAAAAGCTGGTGATTTTTTAAAACAAAACAAAATTTGAGGCAAATTTGGGACTGTACCTAAAGTTTAGGGGGTTTTTCGAGACAAAAAAGTTATGGCTGAAATTGGACTAGAATCGAAGGGTTTTTCAGGGAATTAGGTCTTTTTTGGGGGAAAATTGTTCGATTTAATAATAGCTCACGCCCCTTCAATCGCTGTTAATGTTATGGGGAACTTGTGAACATTTGGTACGTTTAGGATAACAAAAGCAAAAACGTGTTTCTTCAAAAGAAAAGATCATGCAACATTAACATGGATTTCATGAGTGATTAGGATAACATCAGATCTGGGCGCTATCTAGAAAAGTGAAACTCATTCACTCTTTTTTTATTCTAGACTTCTCCACTTACAATTTTCATTGAACAAAAGTGTGTCTTTGCACTTTGCAGTGATTGCATGAATTTATCTTTCACTAGGGGTATATCTTAGCGTGAATTACTTCTTCACTGATTGGTCTTTAATTCTAATTAACCATTTTTAGTAATCTCTCATGAATTCTCTTACTATCTACAGCTGATTCTGGGTGGCATGCCATGCTCCTTTATGCACTCCGTCTTGTGCCTGTATTGAATCTCTTCTTTTTCTTGGGTATGATAAGTCCTTTTTCTCTTCACACCTATGAAGCTCTCATTCAGCACTCTGACAAACAAAAATTGTATGTGTAAAAAAAATAAATTATCACACTATGCTAATCGATGGCCAAATTTCTCAACAGTCCACTTCCTAGCAGCAAAATTCATACTTGGAGCTCCGTGTGTGTTGATATTTCTAATCTTGAAGTGGATGAGAAGGCATCAAGCGACCGATGCAAACATCGAAGAATTCCTACGAGTTCACAATAACTTTTTGCCCATAAGGTACTCTTACTCGGATATCAAGAGGATCACAAAAAATTTCAAATGCAAGTTAGGTGAGGGGGGATATGGTTCCGTATACAGAGGAATACTTAGAAGTGGCATTGAAGTTGCGGTTAAGATTTTATAAGTGAAGTGGCCACAATGGGAAGGATCCACCACGTCAATGTGGCGCAACTTGTTGGTTTTTGCTTCGAATACTCCAAACAAGCTCTTGTCTATGATTTCATGCCAAATGGATCTTTGGATAAACACATTTCCTATAAGGATGGTGATGATCCTCTTGATTATAAGAAAATGCATGAGATCTCTCTTGGCATAGCTAGAGGGATAGAGTATCTACATCGGGGATGTGATATGCAAATCCTACATTTTGACATCAAGCCTCACAACATTCTCCTAGACCGAAGTTTCACTCCAAAAGTTTTTGACTTTGGACTTGCAAGACTTTATCCCATTGATTGCAGTATAGTATCGCTGACTGCAACAAGAGGAACCTTGGGTTATATGGCCCCCGAGCTATTCTATAAAGACATTGGTGGCATTTCTTACAAAGCCGATGTTTATAGTTTTGGGATGCTATTAATGGAAATGGCTGGTAGAAGGAGAAATATAAATGCACATGTAGAGCGTTCGAGTCAAATTTACTTTCCTTTGTGGGTTTATGATCAACTCGGCAAAGAAAAGGAAATTGAAAGGGTAGATGTCATAGAAGAGGAAAGAGAAACAACGAGGAAGATGATAATCGTTGCACTGTGGTGTATACAATTGAGCCCTAATGATCGGCCATCGATGAGGAAAGTTCTAGATATGCTTGAAGGAGATATGGATAAACTGCAACTGCCTCCAAAACCACTTTTATATCCGAGAAGAGAGGCACCCGCTGATGATGTTGACGCTGAGATTGAACTTGAAACAGTCTCATCTTTGTCAAGTGCTTCAATAGTTTCTAGCAGTTCCCAATTTTACCATGACCATGAGTTTACGAAATCATGTATTGTGTGATTGTTCCCCTATAGTGAGATGCAAAAATTAATAATAGTACTATCAACATGTATCATCATTCAAAATGTAATCTGTGAAGCTTTTACATGTTTTTCATATGGCACTAGGTTTTTTTGGTCGACTCGTTATGTCCATGTTTTATAAATGACAATGAATGTTGTATGGCATTCATTCAATTTTTGTTTCATGTGAATCCTCTTGGTATAATAAGGTAATTTTTTATTCGTGTTAATGTTTACATTTTGAGCAACGAATCTTTCTCATTTCCATCAAAACCTCTCATCCCCACCCCTTCGACCTCTTTTTGATCACCTATGTTGAAGATAGCTACCTGCTCAAGCTATCTCCGACTTGGACCTCATGTCACGGGATGGGTCCAAGCCTAACTGATGAATGACCAGCCCATGTCAAAGGGTGAAGACAAAGTAGGGCAATGACGAAGCAAGTGAATTTCTAATTGAGGCATGCGTCGGTCTATATCTGACCGAGAAATCATCATGCGGCCCTCTTTTTTTTTCTCATAATGTGTTACATTGCCCAAGCAGCAAGAAGGACCTACTCCTTATCATTCTTTTTATTTTCACGAAAGGCAACCTCAAATTCTATAAAATTTATGTTGCCGTTAATTAGCACCATACACTTCCATATTTTTTTTGGAGGTTAGGACGTGCGATAATAGTCTTCAGGTGCTGTTATTTATCTTTTCATTTTCCAATTTTATTTTTGTCAAAATTGAAAAACCTTACACTGCAAAATACATTATCTTTTTTCATAGTATTATATGGCGCTGAATGGACCTACAGTTGATACATCAATTTGCATAAAGTATGTCCAAATGTTTTGGCATATGTGCAAGAGATAATTTAGGATGCTTTGACCAAGAGATTTTCCGCTTAAAATTTGACTAATCATTGCTGAATATTTAATGACGATATAGAAAGCAACTAAGGTATCATCGCGTGTGGAGATGCTCGCACAACAAATCAATTTCCAGAAAAGGGAATATGAAAAATGTAATCAGTAATAATATTACTATAAAAAATTGAACATGTGCAGTTAAAACGTCATTAGATGCGTCAATTAAAATGAACTTGGTTGTACTTTATGGAAAATCTATTTCAATCTCTTCAATTATATATAATGGTACCCATTAGCTTGAGAAAAAAATATGGTACGTGCTAATTACAATTATTCGAAAGCGCGTCTGTATCGCTGAAAAGAATTTCTATGAATATATTTTCGAAACTTTCCAATGTTATGTTCAAAGTGGTAAATCGGCTGATAGTCTCATTTAAGCATACATGACATCTCTAATTCCACACATTCAGAGATGATAGATGATTATGAAGTAGGTGTCGTGACCTACCCTTCGGTAGGGAGGAAATTAGGTTTAGGGGTATTGTCTAAAATATAGGCCTATGACCTTAGTTTTAGATGTGGGCTTCCCTAAACTCATACTTCGCATGATGTTGGTTATTCAAATTGACACTATGAGAATTTTTTAATGAGGAGTCACTATTAGCCTATTGGGATTGACTAAAAATCAAGTTAAACATGTGAATAGGCTTCACTTCCTACGTAATTAAAGAATTTAGGGTCAGTGACTTAATTATACTAATTAATCAATTGCCATTTTGGTTTCTAATCTATTTCATTTCATCAAAAAAAAAAAAAAATCATCAGGCAGCTTGGATTGATTTTAAGCCTATCCATTAATATATGAGATAATCATGTGGGTGTGCAATCATTAAAATACCAATAAATAATCAAGGAAAGCATTAACTAAATTGCATGGGAAAGCAAAGATCTAATATTACCAAATAGGGAGCATGCAATCTCTAACTAAGCTAAAGGGAGCCCATAATCAACATTGAAAGTGCGTAATCAAGGACATTTATTTTTAAGGACAATCAAAATCCTATGGTAAAGTGCAAGGATTTATTCAATTCTTGAGCACAATTTTCTTATCAAGGACCTTCACACATTTTAAGAGTATTTACTAAAAAAACTAACTCTTAAGCTTTTTCCTAATTTTTACAAAAAAATAAGTTTTCTCTTAATTTTTTTTTTAAATTAATTCCTAAAATAAGGACTCAGGCTGGGCCCCAAGGTCCGGTCCGAACATGGGTTGCTATGGGCTTTGCGGGCTTGGACCGGGAACATGAATTGGGCTCTATTAAAACAGACCTCCATTTTAGTAATGGACTCTCAAAGACCCACTTCATTAAAATGTAAACCCAGCCCAAACATTCACAAATTAAGCCCAGCTAAAGTCCGCCTAACTTAAACCAAACCTAAATCTACCGAAACAAAACCTCAAGCCCATCTTCATCTTCCTATCCTCTTTCCACGAATGTCTGCACCAGGCCTATTTTCGTAATTTCCTTTTCTTCTCTCTCAGCCTTTCAACGTCGTCTTCTTCTTCGTGTCAACTCCCCTGTTACGTCCTTTACCGAACCTCCCACACCGACGAACTCCACACTGGAATTTCGCCGGACGGACCCACGGCAGAAATTTAAACGGATCGACGACAACACCCAACGTCGCCGGCCGTCACCAAGCCATCTTGGCTCACCCCCGCAAAACCAAATTCGCTGCCAACGTCTCCCATCACGCAGCCCGCCGCCACCACTCATTAAGTTCAATGAAAAATACACAGCATGTCTCGAACAAAATGCAGCGATGCAGTGACTTCATTGCTCGTGAAAATCGAGCTTAACAACTAAGGACCCCGGACGAACTGCATCAAGTGGTACCTACGCATTCGAGAGAAAATAGAAGCCATTTCTTGAACAATTCTCTCAGAAACATTTCATTGAGCAAGTCTTAGGCGTTCGACTAAAAGTGACATGGCATACCGATGAACCTCCACTTTGGTGTCGAGCTCGTCCTTCGACATCTCAAGTCGATGAAAATATGTCAAACAGATTCATTGTATGCTTTCACGGAGACAAACAAAACCTCGTCTCATTTTTAGAATGACACTAACTGAGGCATTATATCGGGCATGCGATGAGCACGGATTATGGAGAGGTCGCAAACCCATTCTAGACTCTAGCTCATGTCCAGACTCAAAAGAGAACACCGAGTGACACTCAAAACTCGACAAAAAGGGACTGCTCGTTCAAATCGAGCATGCTCGAGGACCAGGGAAACGAGACCCAGCTATCGTTTCGGTTCTGTTTTAAATAAAACTAAGCAACGGATTTCCCAAAGAGAAGTGTTCGACCGCGAATATCCCTACTCGGCTCGGTGACGACGGCCAGGAGGCGAGCCTGAAGCGAAACGAGCTATGTTCGGCCGCCTCGACGTTGCACCGAGGCAGGATCATCGGGATAAAAGTGAATCGAACCCAAAGAAAACTCACCAGTAATTCAGGCGCTGAGGAATAGGTAGCCGCGGGCTCGAGGGTGTCGGCTAAAGATCGCCGGTTTATGTTGGGGATGGCCAGGCAACGTTTGTCCGAGAACGAAGTTCGGCTGCTGGGTCTCGCTTTCTCTCAGTCCATCCCTCCGCTCACTCTCGGTTCTCTCTCCACTTAACCCTTTGCTCACTCTCTCCGATCTCACTCTCTCTATTGCTCTCGCTTTCTCCAGCCTTCCGCGAAGAACTCGAGAACACAGTCGCCTCTCTCTCCCGCTCTCCCTTGTTGGACGCAAATTGCGCAACCCCAAGATCTCCATAACCAGAACAAGAATATGCATAATTAAGCAGAAGAAATAACGCACCTGTTTTGGAATCCATTGATCTTGAAGCGGAAGCGGAAACACAATGTTCCGTGCGCAAGTCCTTCTCCTCTATTGCCCTCCGTATCACTGGCTCAATGAGGCCGCCCTCCTCACGTTTAGCGTTTAGAAAACGCTCCTTAGGTGAGAATACATGTGAGAATTAGGGTTAGAGGAGAGACTTAGCGCTATTTATAGAGTTTCCAAAGAAGGCCCCCATTACGGGCCGGCTCAACTCGGCCCACACTAGCCAGCCCATATTAGACTAATTAAGAAACCTTCTATCTCACCTTAGACCAATCCCCGTAAACGGTAAACGTTAAACGGTAAATTACAATATCAATTAATGTAGTCCACAATTAAGAAAACTCTTACATTCTCCCACTTGGACTATATTAATTGAAATCGTACTTGTATGTGCGCACATTGGTCTAGAGATAATTCTTAATAGTCAATCATATCCCATAAAGTCTCAAACACCGAATCATGGCGGTAATCGCATGTATACACACAGAGCCTTCCATGGTCACGAGTGTTCTCAACTCTATTGATATGGATCCAATATGGTAGTGTGTCAAATGGATAACATCTCTCATAAAGAGATCTCATTTGTCAGTCACTATTCTCTTACTTTAAGCGTCATAAAAACTTGTGCCACTAGAGAATGTCCATTCTCTTACCTTAAGTGTCACAAAAAAACTTGTGCCACTAGAGAATGCATTTATGGTTCCATGAACCCACATATGTCTTGTCTTTATGGTTAACATTTCTTTATATACAACAAGACATATGTACAAGGCTAATAATCGTATGCCCCTAGCCTTCACTCAAGGTTTAAGCAATACCTTGAGACTTTAACAATATATATATATATATATATATATATATATATATATATATATATAAAATGTTACTAAATTGTAACAAAAAATAGATGTAAACATTATTTAAAGAAAAATAAAACAGCTCCCACTAAATAACAGCATCCCAAGATGCTCCTAAGCCCATGCTAATGACATATCACTCAAATATACATGGACGTAGGCCTTTAGTTAGTGGATCTGCAACCATATCATCTGTAGGAATATAATCTACTTTTAAATGCACTGACACAAAATACACCATTTAATTAGATTTTCTCAATATCTAAATAAGGACAATGTGATAGATTCAACCCATCACCCTTAACAACAGGAGCAATTCCTGGCTTGCAATAATGTATATTGAATATTTCCAATATACAATTAGCAAATGTCCTCCGAGAAAATCTAATATAATATGGCAAAAACAATTCTTACAAATCTTAGTACAAAATATAAAAGATGCCTCAAGGTCATTACTTGTAAATAAAATATCATGTACATAGAGTATGGGAAAAATAAATTTCCTCCCACTGACCTTGCAATATATTGAATTACCTTGTTCTTAATTGAACAAAATAACAACACTATGAAACTATCAATGCCACGTTCACTCTGAAAGAATTAGTAGTAACTATCCACCCCTCTTTCAGAGTAAAAAAAAAAAAAAAAAAAATTATAACAGTGCCATCCGCAGACAAACCTCTTTTCAAGTATTCCAGAATGAAACGCTTCATGAATAGTAAGCAAATTTTATTGCATTCTCAAGCAACAAATTATATGTCCACAACTTAAAATTTGAAGCAGTAAAAACCTCAATAATAGTGGAATTATTAATTACAGAAAAGATGACTGAAAAACCAAGCAATGTGTAACTTGACACACAAGTACACATCCAGATAGTTTACATGCAAAATCACATAATCACCTTTGGGCAGAATACATGATAAGCAGTAAAAACCTCAATAATAGTGGAATTATTAATTACAGAAAATATGACTGAAAAAACCAAGCAATGTATATAATTAGCATTATGTGAGCAATGTGTAACTTGACACACAAGTACACATCCAGAGAGTTACATGCAAAATCATATAATCACCTTTGGGCAGAATACATGACATGTAGTTGTACACTCCCCACATGATAGCGGTTATGAGAATATATTCCAATCTTCGTGAATTCATCACCTTTGGGCAGACGAACCACTAGGATCAGTTACTCTTCCACCACATAATCATGTATCCCTCCATGAACTAATATATAATCACCCCCTTTGGGAGTATAACTACACATTAGAGCAGGAGACATCCCAATCAATATACGAGACCGAAATTTCTCAAACCCAATCAAGCGTGCCACTTTGGCGGTCACTACTCAATTGAATCCTTGAAATTCTCTCATACCAGGGATATAAATTTTACTCCTCACATACACCATATACATGTGATTTTAGCTTTAGTGATAGGGGCATCATATCACCAAAATCACATATTATGCTAATTACATTGCTTTGTTCATTAATAAAAATTAATCATACATATATATAAATAAATAAATAAATAAATAAATAAATAATATATATATATATATATATATATATATATATATAGCGAATATGAAAAA
Organism: Eucalyptus cloeziana; assembly: GCA_014182715.1. Taxonomy (NCBI): domain Eukaryota; kingdom Viridiplantae; phylum Streptophyta; class Magnoliopsida; order Myrtales; family Myrtaceae; genus Eucalyptus; species Eucalyptus cloeziana. The sequence goes on from CM024641.1 coordinate 12,579,722, forward strand.
CATATTCCAATGAGATCACCGTTCACAGCAACACAAGAAAATTCTCATAACATAGAAGCAAGCATCTCTTGTGTACCCCGATTACTGATAACTAGAACAACATTAAAGAATGCTAATCTAGAAAATCTCTCACAAATTAACATCAATGGTAATACAGGGTACACCAAATCGACAAGCTTGACAGCTAATCCATTATCACTCATGAGTTCACATGACTCCAAGGCCAACAGCTAATTTATTAGCCAATTTTTTTTTTTTTTAAGTAACAAAATTATCATTGTTATCAATTAGTGGCCTAATAAATGAGTCAAACCCATAGAACCATTAATAAATAAAAGGTTCAACTTGATAGACATTAACCAGTGACCAGATGATTTTAGTAACATCATCTAATAATTTAACTGACATGCATTACCCATATTCAGCAGATGTGTTAATCAGTACAATTATTTTGGTCACGAGTTATTAAGACGTTTATCATTCAAAGATTACCAGTGTGTAAAGGAGTATGCTTAAACAACAAAAATACATCAAGATGCGTATAAAGAACTATGCTTGAGTAACAAAAGTTCCATAACTTTTACTGTTTCTCATCACCTCAATACATAGCTCAAATACTATCATATACTGATTGTATCTCATTAAGTCAGTTTCAATTCACAATAAAGTTTAATTTTTTTTTATTAATGAATCACACAATTATAATGTTTATGTGATAACATACTTGTAACCCAACGCTTATATTTCCAAAATCACAGAAAATATAAGAAAAATACGCAAAAAATACACTAAAAATACACGTATTTAGGGTTTCGTATGTATTTTCACATCCATAAAATCATCAAAAAAATAAAATAAATTCACCACAAGATAGAGGACGGCCATACGAATCCAACGCCGTCAACCACGCGCTGATCCAACGCTCCACGCGCCCGCACGCGCCGCCTGAGTGCGCGGCGCGTGGAGTACACGCGCGAGCCGCGTCCCGCGCGTGAGGGCGCGTGGGCGCGTCTCCGACGCCCTGGCGACGCGTGGCCGCGCGTGGGGGCGCGTGGGGCCTCCCCCGGCGACGCGCCGCCCACGGTTTTCCTCGCCTCGTCGAGCCCAATCCATATATGTGATTTAATTTTATTTTTATTGAACAAAAAATCTCGAAAATCACAAATTAGGGCAAAATTCAATGCGTTCAAGTTCTAGGGTTATGGAGGCTCTGATACCACGTGTAGGATGCAAATTATGTAATCCCTTAATCACCATAACCAGAACAAGAACATGCATTATTGAGTAGAAGAATTAGCGCACCTGTTTTGGTATCCATTGATCTTGAAGCGGAAGCGGAAACACAATGTTCCGTGCGCAAGTCCTTCTCCTCTATTGCCCTCCGTATCACTGGCTCAATGAGGCCGCCCTCCTCACGTTTAGCGTTTAGAAAACGCTCCTTAGGTGAGAATACATGTGAGAATTAGGGTTAGAGGAGAGACTTAGCGCTATTTATAGAGTTTCCAGCAAGGCCCCCTCATTACGGGCCAGGCTCAACTCGGCCCACACTAGCCCAGCCCATATTAGACTAATTAAGAAACCTTCTATCTCACCTTAGACCAATCCCCGTAAAACGGTAAACGTTAAACGGTAAATTACAATATCAATTAATGTAGTCCACAATTAAGAAAACTCTTACATCCCTCGCTATCCACCATCTCGGTCTCCCCTCTCGAGCTCGCTCTCTTCTCTAGCTTGCTCCTTCTCTCTCTCGAGCTCACCTTCTCACTCTCACCAGCTCTCTCTCTCTCTCTCTCTCTCTCGGTTTCTCTTCCTCGGCCGAACAAACCCAAAAAAACCAGAGAGATCCTCTCCTCCCCCCCCCCCTAGCTGCCTTTCTCATCCATTTATCTCGTTTCTCTCTCTTTCTTCAAGGACGAGACCGGCTGGCTTCGTACCGCACGACATTCCTGGGCAAACATCGCGTCCTTGCGTCCTTCGGCCAGCGACCATCTCTCTGTTTTGTCCTGAAGCTAGCGTCCAAGCGAGGGAAGGAGCATGAAGAAGGAAGAACAGCGAGCTGGGCCGCGGAAGAAGAGAGGTGGGCCGCGCGGGGGGAAGATGAAAAGGGAAAAGAAGGAAGGGACGGGCTATGCCCTTCCCAGCCGCGTCTTTATTTTTTGGTAATTTTTTAGTACTAGTAATGTAAGTGTTCCTAATGAAAATTAGGAACACGATGCAATTTAATGAAAATGCGGTGCATTTTAATGAAAATTATTTACTTTTATTTATTTTAGGGACTAATCCTTAATTTTCTATATGATTAGGTCCTAAATAAAAATGAAAGAATTTAGGTGTCAACAACAAACAAGAAAATTCTTTTTCATTTGATGGAACAAGAGTAATCAATTATTTCACTATTAAGTGGTTCTATTCTGGGAAGAGATGACAATATTGTTCATAGATCTAGCACGATTACGGAAGAGAGATCGCAATACTGAAGTTGATAGTGGTTAAGTAAACTTTGTTTTTTTTTTTTTTTTTTTTTTTTTGTGAACTCAAATATTGCATGTATAGTCATTGTGCAATGACAAAGTTGGTGAGGTTTTAGTCAATGTGTGTTGATTCCATCGCCAGAAATTATCGAATTGCTTTCTTTCTTTCATAACTTGTTACATTATCCAAGAAGCACTAACTCCTATTTTTCCTTTTATTTTTGGAAACGGTGATATTATTTTATACAAGTTAATGTTCCCTTTAATAGTCTATTTTTGTTACTAATTCTATTTTTTGTTAGTATTGAAAAAGCTTATACAGTGAAATATGACATTTTTTTTCCTTTTCGTCTTCACAATTTATCGAAGTGACACTCGTGGAATATTGGCCTTGAAAATAAAATTGAATGCCAATGCCTCATTTGAAAGGATTTTGATTCGATTTAGAGTACATAACATTCCAATCGATTCTTTTTGTACAGAACTAAAATTGATTCCTAAAGAGTCAATTTGCCAAGAAAAGTCAAATCTGAAAATTGCAGAGAAGTTTCTTTTCTCCATAAATAATTCCAACACCGTGTTTTTGTCACCTTGACTGCAAGGGCTACAATTTCCATGTGAGACCCACTTTTCCTTCGCTAGACTTTGTGTTAATGGTTGACTTGGAAATTTGCATCTATAGTCTTTGCATGATGACTAAGTTAGTGATGTTCTAATCAAGGCACGTTGGTCCATTGCTAGAAATTATCATATTGTTTTCTTTCTTTCATAACTTGTTACACCATTCAAGAAGCACTAACTCCTATTTTTCCTTTTATTTTTGTAAAGAGTGACATTATTTTATACAAGTTAATGTTCCCTTTAATAGTCTATTTTTGTTACCAATTCCATTTTTTTGTTAGTGATGAAAAAGCTTATATGGTGAAATATGACATTTTTTTCCTTTTCATCTTTGCAATTTATGGAAGTGACACTCGTGGAGTATTGCCTTGAAAATAAAATTGAACACCAATGCCTCACTTGAAAGGATTTTGATTCAATTTAGAGTACATAACATTCCAATCGATTCTTTTTGTATGAAACTAAAATTGATTCCTAAAGAGTCAATTTGCCAAAAAAAGTCAAATCTGAAAATTGCAGAGAAGTTTCTTTTCTCCATAAATAATTCCAACACCGTGTTTTTGTCACCTTGATTGCAAGGGCTGCAATTTCCACGTGAGACCCACTTTTCCTTCGCTAGACTTTGTGTTAATGGTTGACTTGGAAATTTGCATCTATAGTCTTTGCATGATGACTAAGTTAGTGAGGTAATCAAGGCACGTTGGTCCATTGCTAGAAATTATCATATTGTTTTCTTTCTTTCATAATTGGTTACCCCATTCAAGAAGCACTAACTCCTATTTTCCCTTTTACTTTTGTAAAGAGTGACATTATTTTATACAAGTTAATGTTCCCTTTAATAGTCTATTTTTGTTACCAATTCCATTTTTTTTGTCAGTGATGAAAAAGCTTAATGGTGAAATATGACATTTTTTTTCCTTTTCGTCTTCACAATTTATGGAAGTGACACTCATGGAATATTGCATTGAAAATAAAAATGAACACCAATGCCTCACTTGAAAGGAACTAAAATTGATTCCTAAAGAGTCAATTTGCCAAGAAAAGTCAAATCTGAAAATTGCAGAGAAGTTTCTTTTCTCCATAAATAATTCTAACACCATGTTTTTGTCACCTTGACTGCAAGGATTGCAATTTCCATGTGAAACCCACTTTTCCTTTGCTAGACTTTGTGTTAATGGTTGACTTGGAAATTTGCATCTATAGTCTTTGCATGATGACTAAGTTAGTGAGCTTCTAATCAAGGCGCCTTGGTCCATTGCTAGAAATTATCATATTGTTTTCTTTCGTTCACATAGTGTTACATCATCCAAGAAGCACTTACTCTTTATTTTCTTTTTACTTTTGCCAAAAGCAACATCATACAAATTAATATTCTTGTTAATAGTCTATTTTTGTTACCAATTTTTGTTTTTTGTCAAAAGAAAAAAAAAGCTTAGATGATGAAATACGACATCTTTTTCCTTTTCGTCTTCATAATTTAACAAAGCAACACTTATGGAATATTAATCTTGAAAAGAAAATAGAACGTCAATGCCTCACTCGAAAGGATTTTGATTCAACCTTAACACTGCAAAAAAGTTTATTTTTTAATCAATGCGAAAGCTAAGCATAAATAATTCAACACCGTGTTTTGACACCTTGACTGCAAGGACAGCAATTTCCACGAGATATCCACTTCCTCTTTTCTTCAATAGACTTTGCTTTATTGGCTGACTTGAACATATGAGTGACCGACGACACAACTCTTTTCATTCATATTACTAAGCCTCCGTCGCATAACCAATTAGCTAAAACTTTCATTATATCAGATCAAACGATAGAGAGACGATTCAGTCTTTGAGCTCCGTATGCATGTTCAGTGGTTTGCTTCTCGTATTGCATGTTCTGCCGCTATTGAGAATGAGTTACGACGCAAAGAAGAATTACTTGTGTGCCGATCCATCTTGCGACGAGATTCATAACATACGCTATCCCTTTCAATTGAAAGACAACCCAAAAGGATGCGGCCGCTCTAATTATAAGCTAGCTCGTGAAAATAACTGCATTGTTCTATATCTATATGCCAACCAATGTTATATGAAATCGATTTACTACTGTTCTTATCTTAGCAATTTTTATTTGACGTCAAAATCACAGTGGTTAACGATGGACTTCAAAAAAGTAATTGCTCATCCCCCGCCCCTCGTTACTCGTTGGCGCCCTCCTACTTTAGTGGGCATGATCCATACGGTTTGTCAGCTGTGCCAGTGGCCTTCATGAAGTGCGAATACCTTATTGCTTCTACTTCGTGAGTCAATACTGAACCACGTACTGAGGGAGCATATCCTTCCGATATGCCCCCTAATTTTTCCCAAATGAAGGTGTACTCATACGCTATTTATGGGTTAAGTTTACAAGTAAAAGACATCAAGAATTCTTGCAACATAATAACCATGATGACTTTCTTATCGGATGATGACCTGATGCGGGAAATGGATAGGTATAATCGTGTGAGCCCACCACCGTGAGAATATTGGCCTTGAAAATAAAATTGAAAATAAAATTGAATGCCAATGCCTCACTTGAAAGGATTTTGATTCAATTTAGGGTACATAACATTCCAATCAATTCTTTTTTTACTGAAGTAAAATTGATTCCTAAAGAGTCAATTTGCCAAGAAAATTAAATCTGAAAACTGCAGAGAAGTTTCTTTTCGAATCAACGTGAAAGCCACACCATAAATAATTCCAACACTGTGTTTTTGTCGCCTTGACTGCAAGGCCTGCCATTTCCACATGAGACCCACTTTTTCTTCACTAGACTTTGTGTTGATGGTTGACTTGGAAATTTGCATCTATAGTCTTTCCACGACGACGAAGTTAGTGAGGTTCTAGTCAAGACGCGTCAGTCCACCACTAGAAATTGTCGTATTACTTTCTTTCTTTCATAACGTGTTACACCATCCAAGAAGCACTTATTTCTTATTTTCCTTTTACTTTTGCCAAAAGCGACATTATACAAGTTAATATTCTTGTTCATAGTCTATTTTTGTTATCAATTTCTGTTTTTTTTGTCAAAAATAAAAAGCTTAGATGATGAAATATGAGATCTTTTTCCTTTTCGTCTTCACAATTTAACAAAGGGACATATATGGAATATTAGTCTTGAAAAGAAAATAGAACATCATTGCCTCACTCGAAAGGATTTTTGATTCAATCTGGAACTGTGGAGAATTTTTTTTTTTAATCAATGTGAAAGCCATGCATAAATAATTCCACCACCGGGTTTTGACACCTTGATCGCTAGGACTGCAATTTCCACGTGATATCCACTTTTTCTTCCCTAGACTTTGCTTTATTGGTTGACTTAGACATTTGTATGACTGAGGACTCCAGGCTCTTTCCATTCATATTACTGGGCCTCCATCATATTACCAATTAGCAAAAACTTTCATTGCACCAGATCAAACGATAGAGAGACGATTAAGTCTTTGAGCTCCATAAGCATGTTCAGTGTTTTGCTTTTCATATTGTATGTTCTACTACTACTGGGGACGACTTGCGGTGCGTAGAAAAATTACTTGTCTGCCGCTTCATCTTGCGGCGAGGTTTGTGACATATCACTTTCGATTGAAAGGCAACCCAAAAGGATGTGGCTGCTATGAACATAATCTAGTTTGTGAAAATAATCGCATTGTTCTATATCTATATGCCGGCCAATATTATGTGAAATCAATTTAGTACCATTCCAATCTCAGCAAATGTTTATTCGATGGCGAAATTGCGGTGGTTGACGATGGACTGCAAAAAAGTAATTGTTCATCCCTCCCTCATTACTCATTGGCGCCCTCCAACTTTAGTGATCATGATCCATGTAGTTCTTAGCTGTGCCGGTGGTCTTCATGAAGTGCTCATAGCCCCTTGCTTCTACTTCGTAAGTCAATACTGAACCACGTATTGAGGGAGCATATCCTTCCGATATGTCCCCTATTTTTTCCTAAATGAAGGTGTACTCATACGCTGTACATGGGTTTGATCTCCGAGTATGGGACATCAAGGATACTTACACCATGACCATAGAGGCTTTAATACCGCATCATATCCCAGGGTGGAAAAACGATCGGTATAATCGTGCGAGCTCACCGTATAAGGACCTCCACAACATGATGGTCGAGGGATTCACTATCTCTTATAAACTCTCACCACCAACAAGTTTCGAGTTTTGCTACTTAGGTTTCGGATACCAAAGGGAGAGGTGCAGACACCATGATTCCCAAAAGCTGACTTTCCAATTCTTTCTTTGTTTCTTTCTTCATCCTCATCCTTTTCTTAAATGTTAGCTCTACTGAGGGATCGTATAAAAATTTACTTACTGAGTGATGTGGCACGTTTCAATTGGATATTGTAATAGGTCGGTTCGATTTATTGCGAGCAAAAGATGAGATTATTTTATAGGAGAGTGATTGACTGATCCACAAAAATGATATTTCAATTGACAGTGAATAAGTACGTATTAGTATATTTTTGTGCATGCGAATATTACACCTATAGTCTTTGCGTGTGTCAAGAATGACGAAGCAAGTGAATTTCTAATCGAGGCCCGCATCGATTGGTCGTTGATTGAGAAATTATCGTATTGCCTTTTTCGTTGAGATCAGTTTGTTCATTCATTAAGTGGTTCAATTATGGAAAAGAGATGACAGTCACATTCATATTATAGCACAATTACAAAAGAGTGATTTTAAAAGTTCAGCATAGTGAATAAGTAAACATCGCATTATTTTTGTGAATTCAAATGTCACGTCTATAGTCCTTGCGTTTGTCGATCCACGACGACGCAAGTGAGTTTCTAATCGAAATGTGTCCGTCCCATTGCTAGTTGAGAATTTACCATATTGCTTTTTTTTTTTCTTTCATAAAGTTTCACAACATCCATTAGCAAGAAGCGCCCGCTCCTTATTTCCTTTCTATATTTACGGAAATCACATTATATGAGTTAAAATCTATGTACCCGTTAATTAACATGATCCTCTTTCTTGGTTACTAATTTTCTTTCTCAAAAATGAAAAACCTTTTATACAATGAAATACATCATCCTTTTATTTTCTTCTTCAAAATTTAATGAAATGACACTTACGAAATATTGGCCTTGAAAATAAAATAGAACGCTGGACGCCGTATTTGAACGGATTTTGATTGAGTTTAGGGTACAAAACATTGAAACTGATTCTTTTTTACGATACTAAAATAAAGAGAGAATTAATTTGCCAAGAAAAATCAAATTTGGAAAATGCAGAGAGGTTTCCTACGTAATGGATGTGAAAGCTATCCATCACTAATTCCGAGACCGTGTTTTAGCTGGGCCATACTTTTTAAGACTTTCTTCGCTAGACTTTGTTTTAGGGTTGACTTGGACATTTCGATGACCGACGACTCCCGACCCTTTATCAAGCCTCCCCCGCATTACCAAATGAGCTAAAACTTCCATTTGCATCAGACCAAACCATAAAGAGATGATTATTTCTCTCAGCTCGATATTTATGCTCCGTGTTGTACTTCTCATATTGCATGTTTTGCTACTATTAGGGATGAGTTGCGGTGCGAAGAACAATCATTTGTGCGCTCCTTCATCTTGCGGTGAGATCCGTAACATAAGTTATCCTTTTCGATTGAAAGACGATCCAAAATACTGCAGCACCTCTCAATATGAGCTAGCTTGTGAAAATAACCGCACTATTCTATATCTATATGCTGGCCGATATTATGTGAAGTCGATCCATTACACATATTATGACCAATATTACTCCAATGGTAATATCGCGGTGGTTGACGATGGACTGCTAAAGGGTAATTGCTCGTCCCTCCCTCGTTACCCATTGACGGACTCCAACTTCAGTTATGACGAGAGATTCTTTGGTCCATACGCTACAGTGGTGGCCTTGATGAAGTGTTCCCAACCCATTGCTTCTACTTCATATGTCGATACCAGACCATGTATTGAGGGATACTCTGCCGACACGCCTCCTTATTTTTCCCAAATGAAGGTGTACTCATACGCTGTACAGAACTTAAAAGCAGGGGATTTCAAGGACTCCTGCACCGTAACCATGACGGCATACGCATCGGATCAAATCTCGGGGCGGGAAGGGGATCGGAATGGGAGCTTAACATACAAGGACCTCCACAACAAGATGGCCGAGGGATTCAATCTCTCCTATCTTTCCATATCAAGAAGAATTTTTTGGTGTCGCTACTTAAGTTTCGGATACCGAATGGAGGGTTGCGGTGGCATTCGGTTTCTCAAGGGAACTTCCTTTAAAGGTGTTCTTTCTTTCTTTCTTTCTTAAATCCTAGCTTTATTAAGAGATCTTACCAAAATTTAGTTGCCAAGTGATGTGGCAAGTTTTAGTTGGGTGTTTTTTAATACAATCCACACATTAAGACACTAGTTTCTCTAAAAACACAACAAAAAAAAAAAATTGCCACATCACCTAAGTTGAAAAGTTTAATAAGATTTCTTAGTAAATTCAGCATGCATTGATCTTTTTAATTTTACAATTTATGGACCTTTTTTTTCTTTCTGGATTTGACATTATTACTTTAGATTTGTTTGGGGGAAAATGGTTGATTTAATAGTTGCTCGTGTCCCTTGCATGGCTGTTATTCTTATGCGGGTGAATAAATTGCACGCGTCCTGGATGATATTTGTAAATTAGAACTATGCCGTAGTGAGATGTGAACTTATGAATCATTTGGTACTCCTTGAAGACAAAAGCGTAATCGTGTTTTTTTTTAGAGAAATGGTCATGTTACGATAACATGGCTTCCCCAATAGAATAAATTGCGATCTGAGCACTTATCTAGGAGAGTAAATTATTTTCTATGTTTAAATGCTAAAATGATAGATTTAATTCTTCATTTATTGATCGTCGATTCTAATTAGTCATTTTCGGTGACCTTAGATTATGCTACGCGGGCCAGGCATTATTATGCGCCATATGTGGGTCGGAGCCTCGCCGTTGTCTTGGGTATGACTTCTTAGCCCTGTTCTCCTCACAACTATGAAGATCTCAAGCACTACTTTGATAATAATAATAAATAAATAAATAATTGCGTTTAAAATTCTTTTATTGCACTACGCTAATCTATGGACAATTTCTATGCAGCCAACTATGTCGCAGCAAGATTCATACTCGGAGCTCTATGTATGTTGATACTTCTTATCTATAAGTGGATAAGAAGGCACCGAGCGATCAACGCAAACATCGAAGAATTCTTACAAGCTCACAACAACTTTCTGCCCATAAGGTACTCTTATTCGGATAATAAGAAGATTACAAAAAATTTCAAATGCAAATTAGGTGAGGGGGGATATGGTTCTGTGTACAAAGGAATCCTTAGAAGTGGCAATGAAGTTGCAGTTAAGATTTTGAACAAACGAAAATCTAATTGCCAAGATTTTATTAGCGAAGTGGCCACAATTGGAAGGATCCACCATGTCAATGTGGCGCAACTCGTTGGTTTTTGCTTTGATTACTCCAAACAAGCTCTTGTCTATGATTTCATGCCAAATGGCTCTTTGGATAAACACATTTCAAATAAGGATGGTGATGATCCTCTTGATTATAAGAAAATGCATGAGATCTCTCTTGGCATACCTAGAGGGATAGAGTATCTACATCGGGGATGTGATATGCAAATTCTACACTTTGATATCAAGCCTCACAACATTCTCCTAGACCAAAGTTTTACTCCAAAAATTTCTGACTTTGGACTAGCAAGACTTTATCCCATCGGTCATAGCATAGTATCGTTGACTGCAGCAAGAGGAACCTTGGGTTATATGGCGCCTGAGCTATTCTACAACGACATTGGTGGCATTTCTTATTGTGGCATCCCAAAATTTATAATAACCCTTGGATATACCATGAACCATGAATAGGTGATGGAAGCGTTATTGATTTATGTTTTTTGCCTTTAGACCAAAGAATTTTAATAGATTAATGTTGAGTATTTTTTTAATGGAGAATTATTTGGGTAGAAATACATCTTATGTTAATGGATGATCAAGGTTGGTGCTATAGGACAATTTGATAAAGGAGACTTTGTTCTTGACTATGTGCTTTATAGATTTGATATTATGGATTAATGTCACAAAGTCTTTTGGCCATTTTATTATGCAATTAGGTATTTATTTAAATGAGGATTAAGATGGATTATCAAAAAAAAAAAATATGGGCCACTTAAGCTTGGACTTTAGGCCCAAGTATGTTGGGCCTAAAGTGGGCCAAGAGGCCTGGCCCATGAAGCCCATTGGGCTGTCGACGCATGGAGGGGGAAGGAGGAGCTGCATGGCCTCCTCCAAGTGTCTTCAACAATGGAGACACTTGTCTCCTCCTTGGGGACAAGTGTCCCCCATGCAAAATGAGAATGCATGCAAGTATATAAGAAACCAAAAAGAAAGAGAGAGAGGGAGTGGCTGGTTTTGAGAGAGTGAGAGAGGGAGAAAGGGTGTGCGTGCGAGAGAGAGAGGAGGAGCCGTCCGTCGCCGCCGCTCGCCGCCGTTCGTCCACCGTGTGCCGCCATTTCCTTTTGAGTTTAAGGCAAGTTTAGGGTCCATCTCCTCTCTTTGCATGTGTGTTTTGCATGTTGGTTGGATTTTTGGTTGTTTAAAGGTACGAAAATGGAGTTAGGATGGTTTGTTCTTGAGGATGCTTGCTGTTTTTGCACTAACCACTGGAGTCAGAATCTTGTGGGAGCTTGCATGCATGTTTGAAGTTCGCTTTTGGCTTGGATCTCTTCATGAAAGTTGTATCTAACATCTTGAACTATAACATACTAAAATTTCGTACAAAATGATGAATATTTAAGGGGTAAAAACCTCATTTTTCGGAGACCCTAGATCTGGAACTGTTTTTCTGACCTTTTGGTAGATTTGTGGTTGCATGTTGATTTTTACCATGAATCTCTCTTCGACTTCTTCATGAAAATTGTAGAGCACATATTAAGGATCAACATACTCAAATTTGAAGTAAAAAGAACAAGTATAGGCTAGGAAACCAACTTGATCTTGAAGATGGTGAATCTGGAGTTGCGGTACGGGATACCCGAGACTTCGTGGACCCATACGAAGGTTATCCTTTGGCATTTTGGCTTAAGTTCCTTCATAAAAGTTGTAGGGGATCCTTAGAAGTAAAACATATCCAAATTTCAGAGAAAACGAAGAAGTGTAGGTAGGTCGAACCTCCATATTTCGGACATAGGACCCTGGACGTTTCGGTAATCTGATCAGTAGCTTCGTGTGACTATAGAAATTTATTTAAAACAAATTTGGCCTACATTCCTTCATGAAAAATATGCTTTAGGGTCTTGAATATCACCTGGTAAAATTTCATAATTTTTGGAGGCCGTTCGGGTATTTAAATTGAAATATTTCAAGAACTGTGCAATCTGACTTTACCCGAATTTTGCAAGCTGTAATGTGTGAGCTATATCTTTTTGTGTGAAGTTCTTTTGGGCATGTGTTCTTCATGGAGTTGTTACCTTTATGTCTTGCCTATTACATGTTCGGATTTTATAATTTTTGAAGATCATATGTATATTTAATTTATGTGTTTTCCGAAATTGTGCAAGCTGGAATTTGGTAAATTTCAAAAAGACATGATGTATGGATTATTCTAAGTTGTATGGACCCCATGGATTGTGTTGTTATAAGTGATTATATCTTGCAGCATATATAATGATGATTGGAACTACACATAGGAATCATGATGGATTTTATAATGGGCCTAAGTTGGCCCGGCCACGATGGGCCTAAAGGCCCGGCCCACGGGAATAAGGCCCGTGGAAATGAGAACCTATAAAAAGGGATGAGAGAGGGAACGAACGCACCTCTTGGCATTTACATCGTACGTTCTCTTTCTCTTCAAGAATTCTCTCTCTCTCTCCAAGGCTAAGAAGCGACGCCATCTTCACTTAACGACGATTCTTCGACATCGGATCGAACAGGACAAAATTCTCTTCCTCTTTGCGGCGTCGGTGTCTAATCTGTGGCCAACAAGGTACGCTCGAATCCGTGGTGTGCTTTTTGATCGGTGATACGTGTTTAATTCCCAGGCTCATCTTCCGCATATGATAAGGGGTTCGGTTTTAGTGTCGAATCCGATTTTCGGGGATCATTCGATCCCAACATTGGTATCAGAGCATCGGTTCACGTTTTTCCTGATCTGTTTGTTGTTTATGATTGATTTTTTCGCAAATGCATTTCGGCCGTACGGATCGAGGCCATGAATCCCGACACCCGAGCATGTTCGCCCATTTTTCCGATTTTTCGTAAGTCAAAATAAAAATCTGAAGGCATAGGGAGGAAGGCGACGTCGAGACGAGTCCGGCGACATGTCGCACGTCGCCGGATGACGCCGCACGCGCCCCCACGCGCGGCCAGAAGGCTCTGCGCGTGGGCGCGACGCGCCCAGATGCGCTGGTTCGTCCAGCGCGTCCGGGACACGCGCCGGTGGCGAACCGGCGCATGCGAGCCGCCGGCCGGCGAATCGGCACGCGCCGGTCCATGGATCGACGCGTGGTGACGCGGCATGACGTCACCCAACGGTCGGTAACCGCCGGGGTGACGTCATTGCTGACGTCAGCACCGGCAATTTTGGCCGGACGGTCACCGACCGGCGACCCGGCTGGCAACCCGACCCGACCCGCCTGGCACGCGCGCGGCACATGCAGCTGACGTCTGCGTGACGTCAGCCCACGCACGCGCGCGGCACATGCGGTCGGTCCGTCCGACCCGGGCGACCGATCCGACCGGCTCGACCGGTCCGACCGCCCGACTGGTCTGACCATGACCGTTGACCGCGCCGTTGACCGTTGACTTGACCGTTGACCGTTGACTTGACCGTTGACCGTTGACCGTCCGTTGACCGTTGACTTCCGTTGACAAAAAAAGAAAAGAAAAGGGAATTTGTTTCTCTCTTTTTTTTTTTTTTTTTTTTTTTCAATTATGTCTATGTGGATTATATGTAATCCATTTTTGTTCTCGCATTTGTTGCGGGAACAATGCCTCCCCGTAACCGCGCGCATCTGTGCGCACAATGTCAGATGAACAAAAGGAAAGGCTTACAAGGTTGATAGCCGATTTGAATGGTTATCGATGGGAGAGTGACGACATAATTGATCATGTCATAGAGGTCAACAACAAAATTCAGGAAGTCATTTGGAACGGTTGTCCCATGCCAAATATTCAGATGATGCGATTCTTTATGAACACTCTTCCACTAGAATGGCAAGGGGTGTTGAATCGCCTTCGGGAGGTCAAAGGATTTACTAGCTATAAGGAGCTAGTAATGGAATTCTTAGATGAATACCATTGGGTTGGAGCCACAAAGACTGCGACCCAAGGAATGACTTCGATTGGGCCAGGATTGAATGTGCGTAGGAGAAATCCTAAGGGATATCCGTCTGTTTTTCCGTGGCTGTCAAGAATGCCTGAGAATTTTACAGAGAAAAAGAAAAAGAAATTGGACCATGTAGCTGCTTTCCCTATTAGTTGCATGATGCCTCGTTTAAAGATGTTATGACTTGTCTTTATTTAATGTTCTTGGTGGACATCTTATGTAAAGTTAACTACCTGATTGTCGTTGTTTGTAGCAACCTATATGTTAGCCATATTATGTGAAAGCATTATTATTTTATATTGTATGTCAATTATCTGTTGCTTTCTGTGATTGCTGATTGCTGTGGGTAGTAATAGAAGTTTTTGTAGTTTCATAGAATTGATTTTGCATAAGACAATCATATTAATGATAGTTTTAAGTTAGGATTTTTGGAGGATGATTGGAAACATAGTGACCTTTTGATTCTGAAACCTTACTTAAAATTATTAATTAATAGGATGGGTTTGTGCAAAATAGGTGCATATATAATAGGCATTAATAACTCGTGCATGTATGTCTGATGTGTTCAGATCAATGGCTTCAGCCACAAAGAGCATAGTTGTCGAGCTGAACAAAGGTGAAAAGCTCAAAGGTGACAACTATGAAATTTGGCAAATGAAAATTCAATATGTGCTGGAAAAACAAAAAGCACTAAAAGCTCTTGACCATGTTATGGAAGATCTAGAGGATGCTGTGCGCCACCTTGAGCTAGCTGATCATTGCCTCAAGGCATTAGAGCAAGAAACAGATATTTTCTGTGTTGCTGTTAGCTCAGAAATGGCTTTATGCTCTAAGCGCAAGCGCATTGATTCGTTCAATATGTGGCAATGCAAGGGATCAAGTCCTTCTTGCAAGAAACCAAGAATTAACCAACAAAAGAGAGGAAAACGTCCCCATGTGAAGAATATCTCAAGGGTGAAGTGTTACAACTGTGACCAGAAGGGTCACTATGCCCGCAATTGTCGCGAGCCAAAGATGGTACACACCCTTGGTACGATTGGGAACTTTGCATATGTGTCAAGTTCTGTATTCTTGACTGAATCTTATCCTCTGTGGACTGTGGATTCAGGAGCGACAGACCATGTAGCGAAGGATAGAGGATCCTTCGTGGAATTCCGACGAGTACCTATTGGAACTAAGTGGATCTATGTGGGAAACAACTCCAGAGCTGAAGTGAAAGGAATTGGCACATGCCAACTGAATATGCGTGATGGATGCACTTTGTTCCTTCATGATGTGTTGTATGCTCCGGAGATTCGTCGGAATTTAGTGTCTGTTTTAGTGTTGGTTAAATTAGGTTTTAATATGAACTTCCATAATAAAGGTGTAGATTTGTATTTGGATACAAACTATTATGGTAATGGTTATTTTCTGGATGTTTTCATTGTATTGGATATTGATTATGTTAATGCAAATGTTTGTTATTCCCTTCTCACGTCTCACAATACATATGATAATGATGTGAATGTATGGCATGCTAGACTTGGTCATATTGGCCAACAGTGTATGAATAGACTAGCCAAAGAGGGCTTGTTGGGCAATATTGAAAAAGTCGATTTGCCCATCTGTAAGCATTGCCTAGAAGGGAAAACGACAAGAAAACCATTTGGAAAAGGTAAAAGAGCCGAATTTCCTCTGCACTTAATCCATTCTGATGTCTGTGGTCCAATGAATGTGAGAGGAAGGCATAGGGCTATTTATTTCATCACTTTTATAGATGATTATACTCGATTCAGATATATCTATTTGATTTCTCACAAATCTGAAGCAATAAGTTGTTTCAAAAGGTTTATGAACCTGGTAGAGAATCAATTAGACAAGAAAATAAAAGCATTGAGATCCGATCGATGTCGAGAATATTTATCTGATGAGTTCAGAAATTATGTGATGAAAAAGGAATAGAAAGACAATTATCTATTCCTTATACTCCTCAACAAAATGGTGTTGCAGAGAGAAGAAATAGAACCCTACTAGAAATGGTTAGGTCCATGATGGCGCATGCTAACTTGCCTATCACCTTTTGGAGTGATGCGTTGTTGTCTGCTGCCTATATACTTAACCGTGTGCTTTCCAAATCAGTTGCTTCCACTCCATATGAGTTATGGACAGGTAAAAAACTAGACTTAAGTTTTCTTAAGCCATGGGGTTATGCTGCCTATACACTTGAATCCTCTCACAAATTTGGGAAATTGGGTCCCAGAGGAAAGAAGAGTATTTTCATAAGATACTCGGAACACTCAAAAGGGTATGTGTTCATAGGTGAGCAGGAAAGTGGGAGTATAACTGAATTTGAATCACGGGATGTCACATTCTTAGAGGATGAATTTCCTAAAAATGGCGAAATAGGGGAAGACAACTCCCTATTTGAAACCTCGGATCAAGATAATGATCTTGGTGTAGTTCGTCCAAGTGGGAGTAATATGAGAAGTGATGAATTGAATTCAACTCATTCTCAATTGCAACCACATAATGAGATGACATCATCATTATCTAATCACAGTGGGAGCATAATGGGGAATGATGTGCAAAGTGTACAAACTCCCATACGGCGAACAAGTCGCCAAAGTATTCCCCGTCGACGTTTTGACATTGAAGGGGAAACTTTTATGGTTGCTCCACAAGATGAGGATGAGCCAAGAAATATTAATGAGGCTCTGAATTGCCCTAGTAAGGAAAAATTGATTCATGCAATGGAAGAGGAAATGAAGTCAATGAAATCAAATCAAGTCTGGGAACTGGTTGATCTTCCAAAAGGACGCAGAGCTATTGGGAACAAGTGGGTTCTCAAAATAAAGCGAAAGGCTGATGGCTCGATAGAAAGGCATAAGGCTCGCCTTGTTGCGAATGGGTATAATCAACAGGAAGGAATTGATTATGAAGATACATTTTCTCCTGTAGTGAGATTTACCTCGATTTGCATTATTCTGGCAATAGTATCTAGTATGGATCTTGAGTTACATCAGATGGATGTAAAGACTGCTTTCCTCAATAGAGAATTAGAGGAAGAAATATACATGGAACAACCTACTGGTTTCATAATGAAAGGCCAAGAAGAAAAAGGTATGTCGACTTTTGAGATCGATATACGGCCTTAAGCAGTCATCGAGACAATGGTATATACGTTTTCATAATGCCATAATGGCATATGATTTTACAATGATTGATGAGGATCATTGCGTATATATCAAAAGATCCAAGGATCATTTTGTGATCATATCATTATATGTTGATGATATACTGATTGCCGGAAGCAATATGGAGTTTGTTCATACTGTCAAGAGTTGGTTATCTTCCAACTTTGAGATGAAGGATATGGTGAGGCTGCATACATTCTTGGAGTTAAGATTTCAAGAGATCGTTCGAAGAGATCGTTGTCTCTTTCGCAAGAAACATATATAAATAAAGTTCTTGAATGATTTCGTATGCAAGATTGTAAACCCATAGACACTCCTATTGCGAAAGGTGAAGGATTGAGCCATAGATCGTGTCCGAGGACTCCACAAGAAAAGGAACAAATGAAACATGTTCCTTATGCTAGTGCGATTAGGAGCTTGATGTACGCTATGATGTGTACAAGACCCGACATATGTTTTGCAGTTGGAATGGTGAGTAGATACCAATCCAATCCAGGTCCAAAGACACATTGGAAAGCTGTTAAGAGAATACGAGGTATCTAAAGGGAACTGCTGATTATACGATGAATTATCAAGGAAAGGATCTGCGACTCAAAGGCTATCCTGAAACTGTTTAGGGAGGAGGTTTAGACGAAAGGAAATCTACCTCTAGGTTTGTTTCCTTATTGAATAATGGCATCATATGTTGGAGCAGTAAGAAACAAACGTGTATAGCCTTGTCCACGATGGAAGATTAGTTCGTGGCATTATCAGCAGTAATATAAGAATGAGTTTGGCTTAAGAGATTTTTTGGATCACTTAGGTGTTATTGAAAAAGCTGCAAATCAATTATTAGTCAATTGTGATAGCCAAGCAGCTATAGCGTACACTAAAGATCCAAAATATCATGGCAAGACCAAACATATAGATACCAAGTATAAATTTGTCAAAAATAATGTTGCACGAAAGGATGTGAACTTGCAGTACATATCTACGCATAGAATGGTAGCAGATCCTATGACAAAGCCACTACCTAGAGATGTGTTTTGTGGTCATGTAATATCTCTAGGATTGCGTAGAGTCTGATGTACTGGATTGTATTTTCCCTGAGTTGTTCACATGTATGAACTAGTGTTGTTTTATTATTAATGCCTATGAGTCTTTGTTTAATCTTTATGCATCTTAAATGCTTAGTGCATTATATTATGTTGAGAAAGTATGTCGGACAGATAAGAGATTAGCCCACTCACACGGGTAATCGCCTCTATTTACTATGTGATAGATAGAGATGAGACTGTTTTTAAGCTTATTATCTAGGTGATAATCGAGAGCTCAAGCTTAAAATAAAAATGTCGCCTTAACTGAGTGTTAAGATGAGGACATAATGCTTACAATGTCCGAAAGTAAAATAACCCACACATTTTACTTTATCTGTCTAAGATGCCAGATGTGAGTTCTGATGAATTTTGTGAATGAGTAAATACGTGAACTCGAGTTAGACATTGGGTATGTCTGACCTATCATTTGTACGGTATTGATTGTGTAGACATACGCTCCATGGGAAATGAGTTAATACCGTAATACGTATTTCATACTACGTATGCATGAGACGACCTATAAGAGTGGCAAAAGTTATGATCTCAACTTTTATGACGTGTGAGACTCTTGAGAAATAGAGTTCATCATTTTTTAGTGCCCTCATGACTCTTACTTATTCTTAAGATTTCTATTTAGTGTTTGCTATCTTAGAATGTTGCCAATGGTCATGAGATGATTCAAACTAATGGGACATTTCTAGAAAAGCAAGTTGAACTGAAATTGAGAGTTTGAAGGAAAGAGGAAGATCGGATTTGTAGAATCATATTGTGGTTTGTATTCACAGGTCGACCAATTATGACTGTCTTTGGGATAATCATAATTGTGAATACAATAAATATATCATTGTTCAAATGAGATTAAAGAGAGATATAAATGTGATCGATCGATCTAGGGTACTGCATACTAAATTTACTCGGAAAATGATGCCCAATATGAGCTGCTATATATTCCTAACAGATGTATAGCAACGAGCTCTCAAAGTATGCTGGTCGCACGGATTATTCACCGGTATGAATATTGAAAGAGGAAAAGAGGATTTTCAGTTGATGGGCCTAAGTTGGGCCTATCTGCCCATGTTGGTTTATGACCCACCATGTGCGAGTGGGAGATGATGGATTTTATAATGGGCCTAAGTTGGCCCGGCCACGATGGGCCTAAAGGCCCGGCCCACGGGAATAAGGCCCGTGGAAATGGGAACCTATAAAAGGGATGAGAGAGGGAAAGAACGCACCTCTTGGCATTTACATCGTACATTCTCTTTCTCTTCAAGAATTCTCTCTCTCTCCAAGGCTAAGAAGCGACGCCATCTTCACTTAACGACGATTCTTCTACATCGGATCGAACAGGACAAAATTCTCTTCCTCTTTGCGGCGTCGGTGTCTAATCTGTGGCCAACAAGGTACGCTCGAATCCGTGGTGTGCTTTTCGATCGGTGATACGTGTTTAATTCTCGGGCTCATCTTCCGCATATGATTAGGGGTTCGGTTTTAGTGCCCAATCCGATTTTCGGGGATCATTCGATCCCAACAAATCAAATGCTGAAAATGATATTGTTTGCCATCATAACATATGCCATGTTGAAATTGGGCTATAATTGTGAATGTGAACTATGATAAATGAGAAGGCCGTCGGAGGTGTGAGCCGACGATGCCCCGGGAGTGTCGGAATGCCTGGCTAGGGAGTGCCAGATGCCCGGTGGCCTAGTGGCATAATTCCGGAGGGTCCTCGAGAGTTTCGAGATGCCCGGTGGTATACGGTACGTAATTCCAGAGGGGGGGGGATCCTGGTGGTATGTCGGTACATAATTCCGGAAGCCCCGAAGGTTTGTGCCCGGGAGGATGCCTCGTGATGCTAGTTGGGATGCGAGATGCCCGGAGGTGTGTGCCGGATGCCCGGTGGCCTTGAGTGGCTGAATGCCGGAGGTTTTCTCGCGATGCCAAGATGGGGTGCGAGTGTAAAGTATGTGATTGAATTGATGGTCCCGAGAAAGTGTGATGTGGTGATCGAATTGAAAGTTAAAAGTGCAAATTGCATTATGCATATATGACATGATATGAGGATGATCACCCATGACATGATGACATGTATATAAGATATGATGATGATCATTCATGGCCTGATGATATGTATGTGTTATGATTGTGATGATGATGTATGATGGTATATGCATGGCTTTGAGGTAAGTATGCTTGAATGCATGACACGGCGATGGTGAGTGCATGGATTTATGTGCACCTATGACATGATGGTGATGATTACATGAGGATGTATTTACATGTGGTATGATGACATATGCATAGCTTCTAGGTAAGTTACGCATGGGTGCATGAATGACATGCGTTATGCTATGATTGTTATGATTGTATTGTGTGATGCATTGAGTGGTTTATTGGATCTTTTACCTGCTGAGTGGCTGTACTCACCCCTTTTGGGAAATAACATTTCAGACTAGATAAGATACCTCTGCTACCACTGTTACCACTGCTACCGGTAGGTGGATTAAGTGGTTGGGTATGACCGCGAGGAGGAGGATAGCAAAGGAAGGAACTTTTGGACGCCGACACTGATCGATGGACTTTAAGTATACGACTGCTGGAGGAGATGTCGGTCATCTTTTGAAGTATAGCCGAGTATAGAAGACTATGGCATTTCGATGTACCGACTAAAGATGTCCATCTGCTTTATGTAAATAAAAGTGTTCGGCTTTAACTTATAAAGAATGTTTAGTTGGTGTGCACTGTTTTTTGAATATAGGGAAGGGAGTTGTTGGTTATGCTTCCGTTATATGAATTGCGCAAGGGACCGATCTAAAAAAAAATGTAAACCCCCAGGTTGTATGGATCCGCTGCAATTGAAATGGTATCAGAGTGACATGTTATTAAGGAAAGTGAAAGGTAAGCGAACTGTGGCGACCCTAACGGATCGGGGGCCGTTTCAGGGGTGCCACACTTATAAAGCCAATGTTTACAGTTTTGGGATGATGTTAATGGAAATGGCCGGTAGAAGGAGAAATATAAATGCACATGCAGAGCATTCAAGTCAAATTTACTTTCCTTTGTGGATTTATGATCAACTCAACAAAGAAAAGGAGGTTGAGAGGGCAGAAGTCATAGAAGAGGAAAGAGAAACAAGGAAGATGATAATCGTTGCGCTATGGTGCATACAACTAAGCCCTAATGATCGGCCGTCAATGAGGAAAGTTCTAGATATGCTTGAAGGAGATATCGATAAACTGCAACTACCTCCAAAACCGCTTTTGTATCCAATAGAGGCACCAATTGATGATGACAACAATGAGATAGAACTTGAAATGGTCTCATCTTCGTCAACTGCTCCAATAATTTCTAGTAGTTACCAATTTGACCACGACAATGAGTTTACAAAATCATGTATTGTGTGATTTTTTTCCTCTAGTAGAAATGAGATGCGAAATATAATTAACACTATCAACATGTACCATCATTGATAATGTAATATGTGAAGCTTTTACATGTTTTTCATATAGCATTGGTGTTTTCTATTAGACTCATTATGTCCATGTTTTATAAATGACAATGAATGTCATATGGCATTCAATATAATTTTTGTTTCGTGTGAATCCTCTTGGCATAACAATGTAATTTTTTCTTCATGTTAATGTTTGCATTTTGAGCAACGAATCTCTCTCGTTTCCATCAAAAGCTCTCACCCCCACCCTTCAACCCCCGCTCGATCAACTAGCTTGACATCAGCTACCTGCTCAAGCAATCTCTGACTTCGACCTAACCGATGAACGATTGTGGCTATCAATTTTTGCATTTACGATGAATAGAAATTGAACATGTGATGTCATGTTAGAGGATGTGATGTATTACAAAAGCACAATATCTCAATGTAGTAAGAATTTGTGCATTCACTCGATGATAAGTCATGAGATGGTGCCTTACATTCTTCCGAACAAGTACTATATTCCTCACTGTTGTCCCCTGCAAATGAGTTTTCTTGCTTAGCAAACATTCCTCCAAACACCATTGTTGATAAGGAACGAGCGATATCCACTTCACTCGGATATTGCAGACAAAGAACCCTGACCTGATGCCAAATTAGCAAGGTACTCCTGAATGGAAGCTACAAACAACGCCATTCATCAGGAGTAGGAATACATAGAGAAGTAGCAAAAGTGCATGCTGCTACTTAAACTTGGGTTGCCTCGCCAAGTACAACAGCAATTAACTTTTTCCGCATGGTCTTTTCAATTACTGTAGATGGTTTTTAAAGTATCTAGAAACAGATAAAGCAGGAAGGACCTTCCTAGTGCAAGGTCAGAAATTGAAGGCTTTCAATGACTCTGAACAAGGCTCGGTTTGGAGAACACGAAATTGTTCGAGATCACTGCTGAAAGCTGACTCTCAAATAGCATATTAAAAGCTTTTTTCAGATTTGTTGCACCACGAGTCGAATGCACTGATGGGTAAAAGAACAGAACCGCCGTGTCTATGCAACTATGCTGACAAGTAATATTCCAAGCCAAACCTTTACATGAAGAGATTTGCCAGTAGGTAGTCCAAACCAAGTACGATCGACAATGCAGAATGTCGAGCTAAGTGTTAAATATCATAAATACCTTCAGAGAAAGTAAGGGATAGGGTATGAATCCAAGTGGCTCCAGCTTCGAGCCATTAAAAGTCTGATTGTTGGAAAGGTCCCCTAAAGTTTGCAGCCCAGTGGCCGTCGGCAATGAGGTTCGAGAGATGAGAAATTGGTGCATGTGCAGCGTCTAATGCAGCATTTATTCTCATTCCTTGTTCTTCCAATGAAGGACAAGCAAGATTACCGCCAGGTACAAGATGTGGAGCAGACCTTACCACCTCTTCTGATCCAACAAAACCGACATGAATGGCTAGTAGCTTGTCAGATTCAGCTCTGTTCATCAACATTTTGGAACCACAAGTGCGAGCACAGTTAGCATGACAACTCAAAGTTGAAACTACGTTGTTCGACTAGAATGCACACCGCGACTATCATGTTGTTATTGGTAGTGTGTTCTACCAATTGTAGCAATTATGATCATCTAAACAGACGATTCCTATCAAAAGAATATTCAGGTCCTCTCAAAGCATCACTTTCAAAAGAATATTCAGGTCCTCTGAAGCAACACTTTTGACGAGGCAAAAAAACAATTACGCCATGCCTCAGGCCACAAGCCATCAAAGGCACTTGCGCTCTCGAATGATGCATGTATTTAAACTAGTGCAGATGACAGAATTCGCCAAGTAAGATAGTGTGCACAAGCAGGTAATTTATATTAAGAATCCTATAAATGTAGGTAAGTAGCTTTCAGATTGAAATGAAAAGTTAAGCTAATCACTAGAGTAGGTACTATGTTCGACGCAATGGAGAAAAAGTAAACGATATGAGACAGAAACATCTCAAGAATCGAGTTTCTTACTTATTCCTGCAGTTCATCACGCTCATTGGAGAATCATCCTGATGAGAAAGACCATTCATTGTGACAGGAGGCTGTGGAACTGTCTCTTCCAATTCCTTTGACATTTGTTCCTCTGCTGCACCATTCATTGTGACAAGAGTATACGCCAACTGAGAGATACTTGCGTCCTTGAAAGGATTTTAATTCAATTTAGAGTACATAACATTCCAATCAATTCTTTTTTTACTGAAGTAAAATTGATTCCAAAAGAGTCAATTTGCCAAGAAAAGTTAAATCTGAAAACTACAACGAAGTTTCTTTTCGAATCAACGTGAAAGCCACACCATAAATAATTCCAACACTGTGTTTTTGTCGCCTTGACCGCAAGGGCTGCAATTTCCACATGAGACCCACTTTTTCTTCACTAGACTTTGTGTTGATGGTTGACTTGGAAATTTGCATCTATAGTCTTTGCGTGACGACAAAGTTAGTGAGGTTCTAGTCAAGACATGTTAGTCCACCGCTAGAAATTATCGTATTACTTTCTTTCTTTCATAACACGTTACACCATCCAAGAAGCACTTATTTCTTATTTTCCTTTTACTTTTGCCAAAAGCGACATTATACAAGTTAATATTCTTGTTCATAGTCTATTTTTGTTACCAATTTCTGTTTTTTGTCAAAAATAAATAGCTTAAATGATGAAATACGACATCTTTTTCCTTTTCATCTTCGCAATTTAACGAAGAGACACTTATGGAATATTAGCCTTGAAAAGAAAATAGAATGCCAATGCCTCACTCAAATGGATTTTGTTCATTCTAGAGTACATTACATACAAATCGATTCTCTCTTTTCCTTTTTTCTTTTGGTTTAAAATCGATTTTTTTTTTAAATGGTACTAAGAAAAGTCAATATGGAAACTGCAGAGAAGTTTCTTTTTTAATCAATGCGAAAGCTATGCATAACTAATTCCAACTCTGTGTTTTGTCACCATAAAGCAAAGGGCTGCAATTTCTACGTAAGACCCATTTTTTCTTCGCTAGACTTTGTTTTATTAGTTGACTTGGAAATTTGTATCAGCGATGACTCCCCACTCTTTTCATTCATGTAACTGGGCCTCCATCACATTACCGATTAACAAAAACTTCCGTTGCATCACATCAGACGATTAAGTCTTTGAGCTTTATGAGCATGTTCCATGTTTTGCTTTTCATATTGCATGTTCTGCTGCTACTGGGGACGAGTTAGGGTTTGAAGAAGAATCACTTGTGCACCGCTTTATCTTGCAGCGAGATCCATGACATACACTATCCCTTGTGATGGAAAGGCGACCCAAAATGCTGCGGCCGCTCTGAGTATGAGCTAGTTTGTGAAAATAATCATACTTTTCTATATCTATATGCTAGTCAATATCATGTGAAGTCGATTAACTATTCTACTTTCGATCATATAAATGATTTTTCGGGCACAATCACTGTGGTTGACGATGAATTGCAAAAAGGTAATTGCTCATCCCTCCC
Organism: Eucalyptus cloeziana; assembly: GCA_014182715.1. Classification (NCBI taxonomy): domain Eukaryota; kingdom Viridiplantae; phylum Streptophyta; class Magnoliopsida; order Myrtales; family Myrtaceae; genus Eucalyptus; species Eucalyptus cloeziana. The sequence goes on from CM024641.1 coordinate 12,605,377, forward strand.
TCGTCACTCATTGCGAGCTCCAACTTTAGCACTAATGATCCAAACCGTGGTGGTCTTTCGCCCTTTGCTGAGCCGGTGGTCTTCATGAAGTGCTCACAGCCTGTTGCTTCCGCTTTGTCTATCAATACTGAACCATGTATTGAGGAAGTCTACCTTTCTGATACACCCCCTAATTTTTCCCAAATGAAGGCATACTCATACGCTTTGTATGGGCCTCATCTACAAATACGAGACATCAAGGATTCTTGCAACATAACTATGATCACTTTCTTATTGATCCAGGAAGTGGATCGGTATAAACGTGTGAGCCCACCGTATAAGGACCTCCACAACATGATGGCTAAAGGATTCGAACTCTTTTATTATAAACCTTATTCGTGGGAAATATTCCAGATTTGCGCAATAAGTTTCAGATATCGAATGGTGTGGTGCGACCCATATTACTTCTGTAAGTTGACTTTCCCTAAGGCTTTTCTTTCTTTACTCTCTTACTTTGTTTCTCTCTTCTTCTTGATCTTCATCCTTTTCTTAAATGTTAGCTCTACTGAGGGATCTTATCAAAATTTACTTACTCAGTGATGTAGCATGTTTCAATTGGATATTGCAATACGTTTGGTTCAATTTATTGAATCATCACTTTCTTTAATACCCAATAAAAAAATTGCCACATTCGTTTGGTGAAAAAGTTAAGTAAGATTTTTTAGTAGAATCGGCGTGTATTGCTCCTTTATTTTACAACTATGGAGCTTTTTTGGACGTGACACTATTTCTGTATATTTTTTTGGGCCTTATTCACTTAAAAAAGTCCAACTTTAAATTTAGTCCAAATTCTATTTCAAACTCTTTTTTTATCAGCAAAACCTAAACTTAGGTTCAGCCCAAATTTGCCTCAATCTTTTCTTTGTCCGGAAAAAACCTCAAACTTTAGGCCTAATCCCAAATCTACCTCGAATTTTGTTTTGTCTAAAAGAAAAAACACCAATTTTTACTCTAATCCCAATCTACCCATTAGCCCTCGGTCCAAAAATCGCCGTTAGTTGTCCCTAATTTTCATATCTTAGAATAGCTTCATTTTGAAAATAATTTTCCATGTCACCTTACTAAAGCGGATCTTTTAATGATGTGGAAATGCCACATTAAGTTGGGGCTGGACCGTGAGGGTATGTTTGGGAATATATTAAAAGTTGATGATTTTTTAAAACAAAACAAAATTTAAGGCAAATTTGGGACTGTACCTAAAGTTTAGGGTTTTTTCTGAGACAAAAAAGCTCAGACTAAAATTGGACTAAAACTGAAGGGTTTTTCGGGGAATTGGATCTTTTTTTGGGGAAAATTGTTTGATTTAATGGTAGCTCACATCCCTTGAATCGCTTTTATTGTTATGGGGAACTTGTGAACATTTGGTACATTTAGGAGAACAAAAGCAAAAACGTGTTTCTTCAAAAGAAAAGATCATGCAACGTTAACATGGATTTCATGAGTGAATAGGATAAAGTCGGATCTGGGTGCTATCTAGAAAAGTGAAACTCGTTCGCTCTTTTTTTATTCTAGACTTCTCCACTTGCAAATTTCAATGAACAAAAGTGAGTCTTTGCACTCTGCAGTGATTGCATGAATTTATCTTTCACTTGGGGTATATCTTAGCGTGAATTGCTTCTTCAATGATTAGTCTTTAATTCTAATTAACCGTATTTAGTAATCTCTCATGAATTCTCTTACTACCTACATATGATTCTACGCGGTATATCATGGGTGATTTTGCTGGAATTGCCGCATGGAATCTCTTCTTTGTCTTGGGTATGATAAGTCATTTTCTCTTCACACCTACGAAGCTCTCATTCAGCACTCTGACAAACAAAAATTGTATGTGTAAAAAAAATTATCGCACTATGCTAATCAATGGCCAAATTTCTCCGCAATCCAATTCGTAGCAGCAAAATTCATACTTGGAGCTCCGAGTGTGTTGATACTTCTAATCTTGAAGTGGATGAGAAGGCATCAAGCAACCGATGCAAACATCGAAGAATTCCTACGAGCTCACAATAACTTTTTGCCCATAAGGTACTCTTAATCGGATATCAAGAGGATCACAAAAAAATTTCAAATGCAAGTTAGGTGAGGGGGGATATGGTTCATATACAAAGGAATACTTAGAAGTGGCAATAAAGTTGCGGTTAAGATTTTGAACAAATCAAAATCTAATGGCCAAGATTTTATAAGTGAAGTGGCCACAATTGGAAGGATCCACCACATTAATGTGGTGCAACTTGTTGGTTTTTGCTTCGATTACTCCAAACAAGCTCTTGTCTATGATTTCATGCCGAATGGATCTTTGGATAAACACATTTCCTATAAGGATGGTGATTATCTCTATTATAAGAAAATGTATGAGATCTCTCTTGGCATAGCTAGAAGGATAGAGTATCTACATCGGGGATGTGATATGCAAATTCTACATTTTGACATCAAGCCTCACAACATTCTCCTAGACTGAAGTTTCACTCAGAAAGTTTCTAACTTTGGACTTGCAAGACTTTATCCCACCGATCACAGTAGTATCGTTGACTATAGCAAAAGGAACCTAGGGTTATATGGCTCCTGAGCTATTCTATAAAGACATTGGTGGCATTTCTTACAAAGCTGATGTTTATAGTTTTGGGATGTTATTAATGGAAATGGCTGGTAGAAGGAGAAATCTAAATGCACATGCAGAGCGTTCGAGTCAAATTTACTTTCCTTTGTGGGTTTATGATCAACTCACCTTTATAATCGCATTTGTACAATCTCCTATGGTGCGACTTTGCTGAAAACACTCTTTGAACTGTTGCTCTGGCAGGAGCTCGATAAACATTTGTCACATTGGAACATGTTTTGTTGCGCGAATTCAACCAAACTACAGACTTGAGACCTAGCTTTTCCCAAAAAACTTCAATCCTATTTGGAGCTGGAGGTGTCTGTCACTCTGTTCTTCACGGTCTCGAATCCATATTTAGTCCATTTATTTCAATCCATGTGTTTACAGCAACTTCTACCTAGATTCAAATATCATGAAAATTGAGTCGACATGTCATTTAGAAAATAAAATAAGTGAAGTGGGTCTTTCTGCAAAATGATTGGTAGACAAGTAGTATATATTAAAGCATTCTTCCCATGAGAAAAATGTCAGAATATGCTTCTGCAAAACTTGTCGAAAGCAAATAACTCTGCCGGCTTGCTTCACAGGTACCTTCCTTCTTTATGCGGTGATTAACGCCGCAGGGATGGTGTTCGTGATCACAGTGGTCCCTGAAACGAAAGGGAGGAGTCTTGAGCAGATTCAAGCAGCTATCAACAGAGAATGAAAATGGCAGCACTCTTCCTTGTAGTCCCATTTGAGCTTACATGACACTTGCAATACCACACATTCGAAGATGGAAAATGATTATGAAGTGGGTAACAACATCTTTTGTTCGATAAAATGACGTTATTGTTGAGATCTGTCAGTTCATTTGGTTTTATTGCGAGAAAGAGATGGAGTTATTTTACAGGAGAGTGAGTGATTGATTTACAAGAATAATACTTTCAATTGCTAGTGAAAAATCACGTATTGCTTTATTTTTATGAATGCGAATATTGCACCTATAGTCTTCGTGCGTGTCGGGCAATGATGAAGCAAGTGACTTTCAAATTGAGGCTCATGTCCATCTATTGCTGGTTGAGAAATTATTGTATGGCCTTTATTCTTTTATTGTGATGTGCAACAATAGTTTTCAGTGCCGTTATTAATCTTTTCAGTTACAAATTTTATTTTTGTCAAAAATGAAAAATCCAACACTACAAAATAGATTATTATTTTTACATAGTATATTATGGCACCGAATGAATTGGTAGTTGATACATCAATTTGCATAATGTATTTCCAAATCTTTTGGTATACGTGCAAGAGATAATATACGATACTTTCACTAAGAGATTTTCAACTTAAAAATTTCACTAATCATTGGTGAATATTTAATGATGATATAGAAAGCAACTAAGGTATCATTGCATGGGGAGATGCTCGCAGAACAAACCAATTTCCAGAAAGGGTAATATGCAATAAAAAGAAAAATAAAAACGTAATCAGTAATAATATTACTACAAAAAAATTGAACATGTGCAGTTAAAACGTCATTGGATGCGTCAGTTAAAATAAAAAAATTCGTTGTATTATATGGAAAATCCATTTCAGTCTCTTCAATTATACTTATGGGTACACATTAGCTTGAAAAATATATGGTAAGTGCTAATTACAACTATTTAAAGGCGTGTCTATTTCATTGAGAATAATTTCTGTGTGAAACTCTCTGATGTTATGTTCACAATGGTAAATTGACTGATAGTCTCATTTGAGCTTACATGACACCTTCAATTCTACACATTCAGATATGGAAGATGATGATGAAGCGGGCAACAACATTTCTTTCATTTGATAAAATGATAGTATTATTGAAATTGATCAGTTCAATCATTAAGTGGTTTTGTTATAGGAAAGAGATGATAGTATTTGTTCATAGATCTTGCACAATTGTGGGAGAGGGATTGAAATATTAAAGTTGACAGTAAATAAATAAACATCGCTTTATATTTCTGAAGTCAAATTTTGCATCTATAGTCTTTGCATGACGACAAAGTTAGCGAGGTTCTAGTCAAGGCGCGTCGATCCCTCGATAGCAATTATCGTATTGCTTTCTTTCTTTCATAACATGTTCCACCATCCAAGAAGCACTTACTCCATATGTCATGCCCCGAACCTCGAGCGCGCGCACATCCCTCGGTGGTTGATAAAATTGCGACGTCCCAGGATGCGTTGCCGACCCTTTCTTTTTATTGCACATGCGGAAGCGTATAAACAAAACTCTAGACAACACAAATAAGGGATAGAAAAGCAGGAAACAAATTTGACAAAACACTTTTTATAAACACATTGGGTTTACATACAAAAGTCTACAAAATGATCAGCTCACAAAAAGAAGCTGTCCTACGACCTACTAGTCGCACACATTCACTAATCCTTTGGACTCCACCTCCATAGGCTCCAAGGGTGTCGGGTCCTCCATGGTCCCATCAAGAGGGTCAGCTGCACCGTCGCCTAGAGCGGTGTTGACCGCAATGGCGGGGATATCAAATCCCTGAAGGGGACCTACCCTATACCCATTAAGTCCATGGCGAAACCACGCCCTGAATCAATGAGGTACCCTCTCAGGTAGGCCCTTATCGACCCAGACAGTGGTCACAACCAGCTCATAGACCCAATGACTCCCGGGAACAGGGACGTCTATGCTCTGCTCAGTAACAGCCCGAGGTTGACCAAAACGTTCCGGAGGGACCGCCATCTAAGGACCTGAAAAGAATGAGCCCACGACGGGATGAGATAATGTCTTAGCAAGTTCACCCCCTAAACTCCGACTAGGAATGAAACACGCTTAGAGGCGGCCTAACCGTACAACACAGAGACTCACCTTCCTCAGTTCCTCCTTGCACGTTAGCACAGTTCATATACTCAACCATATGCAGTAATAATACTCAATCAATTGGAACGCCACATCTCATCTCTCAAACAACCACAGGAGTCCCGATTATAAGGCCAAATCGTTATGACACGTCCTATACCGTGCTACACAATTTTGTCCCATAATTAGACGCATCAATTTCACTCATTCATGCATTCCAATTTTATCACAGCCCAACGGGCATGGTCTACTTGACGTTCGGCGGTCTTCTGGTGTAACCAGGTATCGTCTCACCCCTTTGAGCATGGAAACATCTACACGAGACGGCAATCCCGAAGGAGCATTGGTCCAGAGTCTACTGCGACCAGCATCCATTGTCTAGGGCATCCCATATAGGGGCAATGTCCACCCGACTCACATTGGGGACGGGTTCTCATAACCATTCATGCACCCGTTCAATCTCGGCCAAGACATGGTGCTTTGCACCCAAATGTCCCAATTAAAATAATGTACTTGGCCCATTTCCTTCGTATTAAAAATACACGGTAAAATAATCATGTGTGAGTACACGGTCAATTTGAACTAGAAAAATCGATATCCTTCCTTTTAAAATCTCACTATTTGATAGTATTTAAAATTATTTTCAGTGTCAAAACCTGACGCCCAGTATTGTCTAATAAAATACCAAAAATTTATAATTTTGAAATAAATACTAAACATCATAATCACCACTCAATTTGCACAATTTAACATTCAACTGTATAAACTAAGCACACCACTGCAATCAGCACGAAATTCCAGTCACCGGCTATCTCGGTATAATTTCTAGAAAATATTAAATAATTAAATAAATTACAAAAATAATTAAATAATGCAAATTAAAACAAATAAATACTAACCTAGGCCCGAAATGCTAATCTAACCACCTAAATGGGCCTAGAAAATCAATGCACCTATCTAGATAAATAGTACAATCTATTTAGCCCCTAATCAATCTATTCTAACCACCTAACATGCATAATTAAGCAATTAAATCACTAATCTAAACTAACTAACCACATAATCTCATCTTAGGCTAAGCTAATCAACCATTAAGCATAATTAACTTCTTAAGCAAGATTTAGTGAGTAAACTCACTGGTTTAGCAGGCCGGTGAGTCCATGGCGACGGTGACGTGGAGGTGAGCAATAAACAAGTCTGCGGCAACACCAAGCGAGGTCCGGACGGGCTCGGAAAAGCCTCATGAAGCCCATAGCCCACTGTGGGAGTTTGGTTTTGTCCAAGGACCGAAGGAGCTAGTCGAGCAATCAGATGGCATGGAAACAGTGACGAGGTGGACCAAGCAACTGCAGCGGGCGACGGCGGTGACTCCAGCGGTTGGACAGCGACCAGGGCAAGTTGGACGAAGGGCTCGACAGTGGCCTGGGCGCAGACGATGGTGCAGGACCGTGGGATGGCGAGGACGGGAGCTAGGCTCATGAGTGCGAGCGAGTGACTCCGGCGAGCGACAACAGCGCACGACGGCGACAAGGGGGCAGTCAGCGGTTCAGGGGGGTGATGGCCGGTTCTCTCTAGAATTATTGAGCTCACAAACTCTTCAACAATGGATAAAGTGAGCCAAGGAAGAAGAAGAAGACAGCTGCTGAAGAGGGGACCCAAAAGCCTCCAAAGTCTTCAAAAAAATCCCAAACACTCATCATCAAAGCCCCACCACCTTCGGCCTTCATCCCCAGCCATTTTCCCTCCCCAAACTTCCCTAGAAGCTTCTCAAATGGTCCAAATGTTGCCCACCCCATTGGCCTACGAATTTTGATCAATCCCCTCCAAATTCAATTCAATTTCAACTTAATTCAGTCCAATTGATGTCCAACAATTCTAGCCAAGGTGCCCATATTAAATTCTCGCAATTCCCTCACCAAATGTGTGGCATCCGGATTTTTTGACGACCCTCGAATATACGACGGTTAGTGACTAGTCGACGGAAGTATCGTCGGACTATGTCATTGGTACCATTTACTAACATTGATTCATATTATCGTTGAACCGATATGTTACATTCAGAAATGGCCCGATCGTCGAGTAAATTATAGTCTTACCGGAAAATCTTTTATATGTTCAAGTGAGACCGATCTCATCCACATTTTGCCGACCTTGGAAAAAAAAATATATAACGATACATCGCGGACTGACGAAATTGTTATTGGAATTCGTTATCGTCGGCATCACATTCAACCCCGATGTCACGTTATGCGATGATCCTAGAATATACCTTCATAGTTGCGCCTTGGTCGCGCCAAGACAATTTGATCATCGCATGACATATCTTTTCATCGAAATTTTCTTTTACATAATGCCATGGTTGAGACCCTCTCCTACCCTCATGTGTACCATACGAACCGAACCTTTCATGTACATTGTTGTGACCCCATGCAGCCATGCAAGTAATTCTTTTTCAGCACTTACACGTGCTGAAATTAAGGGTCAATTTTGAGAGGAAATGGACCGTGCAACCATGTGGCCGTGCAAGTAACCATATTACAACCTATGCCCATGTAGAAATTTAAGGTCAGCAACTGGAGAAGTTGGGCCGAGCAACCCCCGAGCCTTCTCCTTATTTGCCGACAATTTGGATCAACAAAGCTTGAAGGTTTTTATTAAAGTGAAGCTGCATCCATACACATTCGTAAAGAGTCCAATTTTACCTTGTGTTCTTCACAAAATTTGTCCCTTTAGGTCTCATGGATAACGTGTAAAAATTTCATAATTTTCTGAGTTCATTTAGGGATTATTCCGAAATTTTCATTAAAACTGCACATTTTGGTTTTTAAGCTGTTTTACTCCGACTTTGCTCAACTGATTTCAAAAGTGAATGCATCTTGAGTTGTTATGTGACATGATGATATTCGCATTGGCATATCATGCAATATTGAGATGTGATGAGACTCAAGAGACATTTTGTCATTGCATTGAAAGGTGTTTTTGGAAATTAAGATGTTAATTGCTACCGTTGGACCCTCGGGTCCACGAGCCCCCGGGAGTCGGGGTGCCCAAAGGTTCGAATGAGTTGATGCCCTTTGGATGCCTGATTGTATTTTGAATACATGCCCAGAGGTTTACCCCAGGAGTGTCGGGATGCCCGGTTGTATTATGATACATGCCCGGAGGGTGAGGGGTTGTATTATGATGCATGCCCAGAGGTTAGGGGTAACCATGTCTATGGTCCCCAGTGATTCCTCGTGATGCCAGGTGGGGTGCGAGATGCCCGGAGGTGTGTGCCGGATGCCCAGTTGTATTTTGAATACATGCCCGGAGGCTTTCGCGATGCCAGGTTGGGTGCGAAATCCCATAAGGATGCAAACATTGGTCCTCTGGGGGGATAAAACTGTTTGAATGATAAAATGGATGATTCTACTAAGTGTGAGTGTGGTCTGGTTATAGGATTAAATTGTATGGCATGGAATGGGACGTGTCATAACAGTTTGGCCCTATGATCGGGATTGGTGTAACTGGACATGATGCATCTTGTTTATTGGAACTGCGCTGGTCATTGCACTAAAAGTTTTATGGTTCCGATGCATACTCATTCCTTGATGAACTGTTTTGTCTATCTTGCATGAATCTAGATATTGACGGTACTGCACGATATAGCTTAATGAATCTTTTACTGCTAGTGGTTGTACTCACCCCGTTTGGGGACTAACATTTCAGAGTAGACAAGATGCCTCTGCTGCCACCGCCACTAGCAGATGGACCGAGCGATTAATATGACCACGAGGAGGAGGACAGCAAAGGAAGGAACTTTTGGATGCCGACACTGATCGATGGACTTTAAGTATACGACTATTGGAAAATATGTCGGTCATCTTTTGAAATATAGCCGAGCATAGAAAACTACGGCATTTTGGTGTACCGACGAATGATGTCCATCTGGTTTAAGTAAACAAAAGTGTTCGGCTTTTAACTTATAAAATGTTTAGTTGGTGTGCATTGTTTTCTAAATATAGGGAAGGAAGTTGTTGGATATGCTTCAGACATATAAATTGCGCAGGGATCGATCTAAAAGATATAAACCCCCAGGATTGAAAGTCCTTCAGGTCAAGCAATAGGAAGGTAAGTGAACTGTGGCGACCCCAATGGATCGGGGGCCGTTTCGGGGGTGCCACAAAATGAACCAACTTGAACCCCAAAAATTCACCCAAAAATGGCCCTCTAATTTTCCCGGTCCAAAAACGCCTAAATTTGATTTTTCGCCAAAATCCCGGGTTTGCAGAAAAATCTTCGGAGGATGAGTCGATGTTCGTAAAATGAATTGTGACATGATAGAACTTTCAATTTCTGAAATCAGCTCCAAGTTCGCGGTTAATTTCAACCGAGCGTGATTTTAGTGTGACTTAACCTATCGGGTAGCTTTTAGAATTTTTTTAGTGCAATTGACCCGTGGTCGATTATTTTCGAGTCACATTGTACATCTTTGACTCATTGGCAACTCTCGGTTGTCGTGAAAATCTCGATATTTCAAATACGGGCACAGGGTACAGAAATGACAGAAAAATTAGTTTAGTGTCGTTCGACGAGAATTTTGCAATTAGGTGGAACCACCCACACTTTAATCACACACCTCAGTCGAAACAACCTATCTCTGATCTCTGATCAATTTTGACAGTGCCGTATTAACCCTTGCAGATTAGCACGGTCGAGCAATCGATTTCTGGTCGAATTTTCAAGTCTATTGCATTAAAATCCTTAACGGCTTCACTAGATAAACTAGTTATCTCGTGAGTGATCAGCTCAGGGAAAAGAACTATAGGCACGTTGATGAAAAACCCAACCCATCCAATTGAAAACATAATTGGAAAATCAAGATGTCACACCATATTTTCCTTTTACTTTTGCCAAAAGCGACAATATACAAGTCAATATTCTTGTCAATAAGCTATTTTTGTTACCAATTTTTGTTTTTTGTTAAAAAATGAAAAAGCTCATACAATAAAATACGATATGTATTTCCTTTTTGTCTTCACAATTTAATAAGTGACATTTATGGAATATTAGCGTTGAAAAGAAAATAGAATGCCAATGCCTCACTGGAAAGGATTTTTTATTCATTTTAGAATACAAAACATTCAAATCAATTCTTTTTTTATGGTACTAAGAAAAGTCAATTTGGAAACTACAGAGAAGTTTCTTTCTAATCAATGTGAAAGCTATGCATAAATAATTCCAACACCGTGTTTTGTCACCTAGACTACAAGGACTGCAATTTCCATGCGATACACACTTTTTCTTCACTAGACTTGTCTTTATTGGTTGACTTGGACATTTGTATGACCGACTTCCAACGCTTTTCATTCATATAACTAGGCCTCCATCGCATTACCAATTAGCAAAAACTTTCATTGCATTAGATCAAACGATAGAGAGACGATTAAGTCTCTGAGCTCTATGAGCATGTTCCGTGTTTTGCATTTCATACTACATGTTCTACTGCTATTGAGGATGAGTTGCAGTGCAGAGAAGAATCACTCATGTGCCACTTCATCTGGAAAGGATTTTTGATTCATTTTAGAATACAAAACATTCAAATCGATTCTTTTTTTATGGTACTAAGAAAAGTCAATTTGGAAATTGCAGAGAAGTTTCTTTCTAATCAATGTGAAAGCTATGCATAAATAATTCCAACACCGTGTTTTGTCACCTAGACTGCAAGGGCTACAATTTCCATGCGATACACACTTTTTCTTCACTAGACTTGTCTTTATTGGTTGACTTGGACATTTGTATGACCGACTTCCAACGCTTTTCATTCATATAATTAGGCCTCCATCGCATGACCAATTAGCAAAAACTTTCATTGCATTAGATCAAACGATAGAGAGATGATTAAGTCTCTGAGCTCTATGAGCATGTTCCGTGTTTTGCATTTCATACTGCATGTTCTACTGCTATTGAGGATGAGTTGCAGTGCAGAGAAGAATCACTCATGTGCCGCTTCATCTTGTGGTGAGGTTCGTGACATACACTATCCTTTTCGATTGAAAGGTGACCCGAAAGGCTGTGGCCGCCCTGAGTATGAGCTAGCTTGTGAAAATAATCGCACCGTTCTATATTTGTATGCCGGTCGATATTACGTGAAGTCGATTTACTATTACAATAATGGCGAAGATGATTTCATTGGCAAAATCATGGTGGTTGACGATGGACTGCAAAAAAGTAATTGCTCATCCCTCCCTCGTTTCTCATTGGCGAGCTCCAACTTGAGTGATCAGTATCCATACTATAAAAATGCTTCATCCTCTGTGGTGGTCTTCATGAAGTGCTCACAGCCCGTTGCTTCTGCTTTGTATTTCAATACTGAACCATGTACTGAGGGAGCATACCCTTCCGATACACCCCTTAATATTTCCCAAATGAAGGTGTACTCATACGCTGTGAATTCGTTTTTTATGGTAGATGTTCTCCGAGTAGGAGACATCAAGGATTCTTGCAACATAACCATGATGACTTTCTTATTGGATGATGACTTGATGTGGAAAATAAATGGGTATAATCGTGTGAGCCCAACGGATAAGGACCTCCACAACATGATGGCTCGTGTGAGCCCAACGTATTTGGACCTACATGACATGATGGCTGAAGGATTGAATCTCTATTATTCCGGACCTCCTTCTTCGCCGCCTCTCCCGTCTCCGCCATCTCCGCCGCCTCCGCCATCTTCCGCCATCTTCCCCGTCTCCGCCGTCTTCCCAATCTCCATCGTCTTCGCCGTCTTCGCCATCTGTGCCGTCTTCGCCGTCTTCGCCGTCTACGCCGTCTACACCGTCTCCGGTGTCTCTACCGTCTCTGTTGACTCTGCCATCTCCCGCATCTTTGGCGTCTCTGCCGTCTCCGCTGCTATCGCCGTCTCCACCGTCATTGTCGTCTCCGCCATCTTCGCCGTCTTCACCGGTAATTTTTTGCCTTTGCGTGATTATGTACCCAGAGGTGTGGTGCGAACCATATTACTCCTGTAAGCTGATTTTCTCTGAAGCTTTTCTTCCTTTACTCTCTTACTTTCTTTCTTCTTCTTCTTCATCCTCATCCTTTTCTCAAATGTTAGCTCTACTAAGGGATCTTATCAAAATTTACTTACTGAGTAGTGCGGCATGTTTCTATTGGATATTGTGATACGTTGGTTTGATTTATTGAGTCATTACTTTCTTTAATACCCAATAAAAAAATTGCCACATCCGTTTAGTGAAAAAGTACAGTAAGAGTTTTTAGTAGATTTGGTGTGCATTGCTATTTTATTTTACATATGTGGAGCTTTTTTGGACTTGATACTCTTTATTTATTTATTTTTTGGGCCTTATTCACTAAAAAAAAACCACAAATTTAAGTTTAGTCCCAATTTTGCTCCAAACTTTTTTTTGTCTAAAAAAAACCCCTAAACTTTAGGTCCAGTCCAAATTTGCCTCGAACTTTTCTTTATCAAGAAAAAACCTCAAATTTTAGGCCAAATCCTAAATCTATCTCTAACTTTTTTCGTCTAATTCGTCTAAAAGAAAAAAAAAAACTAATTTTTACTCTAATTGCAAATTTACCCCATCAGCCCTCTGACCGAAAATTGCCATTAATCGTCCCTAATTTTCATATCTTAGAACGGTTTCATTTTGGAAATAATTTTCCATGTCACCTCACTGAAGTGGAGTTGTTATCAATGTGGAAATGTCATGTCAAATTGGGACTGGACCATGGGGGTAAATTTTAGAATATATTAAAATTTGGTGATTTTTTTTTTTTAAACAAAACAAAATTTGAGACAAATCTGGGATTGTACCTAAAGTTTGGGGTTTTTTCTGAGACAAAAAAGGTTTGGGCCAAAATTGGACTAAAACTTGAGGGGTTTTTTGGGGAATTAGGCCTTTTTTTTGTGGAAAATTGTTTGATTTGATTGTAGCTTCAGCTTGTGTCCCTTGAATCGATGTTATTCTTATGGAACTTATGAACATCAAGTACATTTAGGAGAATAAAAGCGAAAACGTGTTTCTTCAAAAGAAAAGATCATGCAACGATAACATGGATTTCATGAGTAAATAGAATAAAGTTGGATCTAAGCGTTATCTAGAAAAGTGAAACTCGTTCACTCTTTTTTTTTTGTTCTAGACTTCTCCACTTGCAAATTTCAATTAACAAAAGTGTCTTTGCACTTTGCAATGACTGTATGAAGTTATCCTTCACTTGGGGTATATCTTAACGTGAATTGCTTTTATTATTTAATTGCTAAAAAAATGGATCTAGTTCTTTATTGATTGGTCGTTAATTCTAATTAACCATATCTAGTAATCTCTCACGAATTCTTTGACTATCTACAGATGATTCTACGCGGTATATCATGAACAATTTTGGTCGAATTGCCGTATGGAATCTCTTCTTTGTCTTGGGTATGATAAGTCCTTTTCTCTTCACGCCTATGAAGCTCTCATTCAGCACTTTGACAAACAAAAATTGTATGTGTAAAAGCAATTATCACACTATGCTAATCGATGGCCAAATTTCTCCACAGTCCACTTCCTAGCAGCAAAATTTATACTCGGAGCTCCGTGTGTGTTGATTTTTCTAATCTTGAAGTGGATGAGAAGGCATCAAGCGACTGATGCAAAAATCGAAGAATTCCTACAAGCTCACAATAACTTTTTGCCCATAAGGTACTCTTACTCGGATATCAAGAGGATCACAAAAAATTTCAAATGCAAGTTAGGTGAGGGGGGATATGGTTCCGTATACAAAGGAATACTTAGAAGTGGCAATGAAGTTGCGGTTAAGATTTTGAACAAACCAAAATGTAATGGCCAAGATTTTATAAGTGAAGTGGCCACAATTGGAAGGATCCACCACGTTAATGTGGTGCAACTTGTTGGTTTTTGCTTTGAATACTCCAAACAAGCTCTTGTCTATGATTTCATGCTGAATGGATCTTTGGATAAACACATTTCCTATAAGGATGGTGATGATCCTCTTGATTATAAGAAAATGTATGAGATCTCTCTTGGCATAGCTAGAGGGATAGAGTATCTACATCGGGGATGTGATATGCAAATTCTACATTTTGACATCAAGCCTCACAACATTCTCCTAGACCGAAATTTCACTCCGAAAGTTTCTGACTTTGGACTTGCAAGACTTTATCCCACTGATCGTAGTATAGTATCACTGACTGCAGCAAGAGGAACCTTGGGTTATATGGCTCCTGAGCTATTCTATAAAGACATTGGTGGCATTTCTTACAAAGCCGATGTTTATAGTTTTGGGATGTTATTAATGGAAATGGCTGGTAGAAGGAGAAATCTAAATGCACATGCAGAGCATTCGAGTCAAATTTACTTTCCTTTGTGGGTTTATGATCAACTCGGCAAAGAAAAGGAACTTGAAAGGGTAGATGTCATAGAAGAGGAAAGAGAAACAACGAGGAAGATGATAATCGTTGCACTGTGGTGTATACAATTGAGCCCTAATGATCGGCCGTCGATGAGGAAAATCCTAAATATGCTTGAAGGAGATATGGATAAACTACAACTGCCTCCAAAACCACTTTTGTATCCGAGAGAGGCACCCATTGATGATGTTGACGCTGAGATAGAACTTGAAACAATCTCATCTTTGTCAAGTACTCCGATAGTTTCTAGCGGTTCCCAATTTTACCATGACCATGAGTTTATGAAATCATGTATTATGTGATTGTTTCCCTATAATGAGATGCAAAAATTATCAATAGTACTATCAACATGTATCATCATTCAAAATGTAATCTGTGAAGCTTTTACATGTTTTTCATATGGCAGTAGTGTTTTTTAGTAGACTCGTTATGTCCATATTTTATAAATGACGATGAATGTTGTATGGCATTCATTCAAATTTTGTTTCATGTGAATTGTCTTGGTATAACAAGGTAATTTTTTCTCCGTGTCAATGTTTGCATTTTGAGCAATGAATCTCTCTCATTTCCATCAAAACCTCTCATCCCCACCCTTCAACCTCTGTTTGATCACCCACATCGAAGACAGCTACCTGCTCAAGCTATCTCCAACTTGGTCCTCATGTCACGGGATGGGTCCAATCCTAACCGATGAATAACCGGCACATGTCAAAGAGTAAAGACATAGTAGGCTAACAATTTTTCCTTTATGATGAATGGAAATTGAACATGTGATGTTACGTTAGAGCATATAATGTATTACGAAAGCTCAATCCCTAAATGTAGTAAGAACTTGTGCGTTCACTCAATGATAAGACATGAGATGGTGCCTTGCATTCTTCAGAACAAGCATCATATTCCTCACTGTTGTCCCCTACACATGAGTTTTCCTACTAAGCAAACATTCCTCAAGACACCAATGTTCATAAGGAACACGTTTCGTTCAAAGATCGCAGACAAAGAAGTATAAATTTTAAGTTTTATTATTATCAAAATAAAGCAGCATAAAAAATTATGCTAAAAAAGTAGAAAATGGAAAACATTAACAAACTTAATCTCTTTAGTGATCGTGAAATTCCACATGAGAATGGTCCTCCATTCTAGACTCTAGCTCGTGTCCAGACTAAAAAAAAGAACAGCAAGTGACACTCAAACTAGACAAAAGGACGGCTTGTTCAAACGGGGCATGCTCGTGGACCAGGGAAAACGACACCTAGCTATCATTTCGGTTCCATTTTAAATAAAACCAAGCAAGGGAGTTCCCATAGAGATGATAATATTGTTCATAGATCTACCACAATTATGGGAGGGTGATTGTAATATTGAAGTTGATAGTGAATAAGTAAACATCAGTTTTTTTTTCTTTCTTTTTTTTTTCTGTGAACTTGAATATTGCATGTATAGTCATTGCGCAACGACAAAGTTAGTGAGGTTCTAGTCAATGCGCGTTAGTCCCATCACTAGAAATTATCGAATTGCTTTCTTTCTTTCATAATCTGTTACACCATCCAAGAAAATAAAATTGAATGCCAATGCCTCACTTGAAAGGATTTTGATTCAATTTAGAGTACATAACATTCCAATCGATTCTTTTTTACTGAGCTAAAATTGATCCCTAAAGAGTCAACTTGCCAAGAAAAGTTAAATCTGAAAACTACAGAGAAGTTTCTTTTCTAATCAACGTGAAAGCCACGCCATAAATAATTCTAACACCGTGTTTTTGTCGCCTAGACCGCAAGGGCTGCAATTTCCACATGAGACTACTTTTTCTTCGCTAGACTTTGTGTTGATGGTGGACTTGGAAATTTGCATCTATAGTGTTTGCGTGAGGACAAGGACTTGTGTTAATTCCACCACCGTGTTTTGACACCTTGACCGCAAGGACTGCAATTTCCACGCGATATCCACTTTTTCTTCACTAGACTTTACTTTATTGATTGACTTAAACATTTGAATGACCGAGGACTCCAGGCTCTTTTCATTCACATTATTGGGCCTCCATCGCATTACCAATTAGCAAAAACTTTTATTGCATCGGATCAAACAATAGAGAGACGATTAAGTCTCTGAGCTCCATAAGCATGTTCAGTGTTTTGCTTTTCATATTGTATGTTCCGCTGCTACTTGGGATGAGTTGCAATACGTAGAAGAATCACTTGTCTGTCGCTTCATCTTGCGACGAGGTTTGTGACATACGCTATCACTTTCGATTGAAAGGCAACCCAAAAGGATGCGGCTGCTATGAACATAAGCTAGCTTGTGAAAATAATCGCATTGTTCTTGTGACAGTCTGATTTTTCTACTTCTGTTTTCAATTAAATAAATCGGGCTTTTCGTCAATGTGCCTATAGTGCTATTCTCTGAGCCGATCACTCATGAGATAACTAGACTAGTCGGGAAAGTTATTAAAGAATCTTGATGCAATAAACTTGAGAATTCGACCAGGAATCGATTGCTTGACCGTGTTAGTCTACAAGGATCATTTCGGTACAGTCGAAAATCTATCAGAGATCGGAAATAGGTCGATTCGATCGAGATAGATAATTAAGCATGGGTGATTCCATCTAATTACAAAATTCTCGTCGATCGGCATTAAACCGATTTTTGTGTCGTTTTGGTACTCGTGCTTTCGTAATTGAAACCTCGAGATTTTTCACGACAATCGAGAGTCGCCAATGTGTCGAAGATGTACATTGTGGCTCGAAAATAATCGACCACGAGTCTATTGCATCGAAAATTCTCAAAAATTACCCGATAGTTTAGGTTGCGCTAAAATCACATTTGACTGAAATTAACCGAGGAAATGATGCTGATTTCAGAAATTGAGAATTCTCACGTGTCACAATTAATCCGAACATTGTTACATCCTTACCAAAATTTATTGATAATGGAATTTGTTTGGTAAGAAAAAGAAAAAGGAAAAGAAAAAGAAATTGAGGACAAGTCTCTTCAAGCAAGGAAATTCGCAAGAAGGCCTTTGGCCAAGAATTTCACTACATTTTCCAAGTCATTTGAAGGAGATGACTTTGGAAAAGGTTATGGGACTTAAGATAGTGGTGGATGGATAGATTCCAATGGAAAAAGTTGAGAAACTTACCTTCAAATTCGGATTCAACTCCTTTACGTTGGTTTTCACTCTTCGTTCCATCTCTTCTTGACGAAATAGTGGTATCTTGTTGGGGTGGACTCCTTCTTATTGATAAGAAGGAATCTTTCTTTGGAAAAAAAAGAAAAGGTGGTAGCACTTTTATGAGGGGACCCTCATAGTCTTTTCTTTTCCCCCTCCTTTCTCCTTTACGTGCACTTGCTTCCCCCTTTCCCTTTCTTTCCCTTTCTTTTCTTTTAGCCAAAAAGTTTGTCCTTTCTTTTTCCCCATCTACCTTCTTCCTTACGAACTTCCTTTTCCCTTTTCTTTTCTGCCGTGCACTTGCTTCCCCTTTCCCTTTGGTTCCTTTTTCTTTTCCCTTGTCTCTTTCAGCCGTGCAAGTTGTTGTTTCTTATTCTTGATTGCGCAACTTCCATTTCTGCTCCCTCTTAGACGGCAAAACAGCGACTAAGAAAATTTGAGGAAAGCGTGACTGTGACGTTACCAAAAAGAAAAAGATTCTGAACCCACTTAAACGCCAATATGTTTCTTATATCTTGGCGTTGGAGTTCAAGTGAGGAGAGAACTCCTCACCAGCGGAAGAGCCGCGTAATCGACGAAACTTCAAGTTGGGTTCTCTCTACCGAAAAGTTTTTAAGTTCATGTGTTGCCGTGGTCGTTGCACCGCAGCACCTCCTCGGCTGCTCCGGCTTCAACTTCCCATCAAGAGGCTCAAGGCTGGTCCCTGTGTTGCTGCCCAGCCTCCAACAAGTGTTGCCCTTAGTTTAACTAAGTAAGTTATCTCCTAACTCTGGACTAGGGGCTGAGTACCCTATTTAGGAGTTTCTATGGATATGATAGAGATAGATGACGTTATATATAGATGGATGTTGGTTAGAGATGTTAGGTTAGCCATAGAAAAGCTTGGTTGTGGTTTAGAAGGCAAGACAACCACCATGGATGAAGATTCGACCAAGCACAGAAACTGGTTCTTGAAACAGTTTCCTGGACGTGCGAGTTTTGCTAATTTTGTAGACGACTGTGTGTTGCTATTTTGAAGAAATTTCCTTCTGAAGAAATGTTTTAGACATCTTAAAAAATAACATATATTTTTATTAGAATTTTTAGAATTTAAAAAGATGACGATTTTCATGACGTCATCCTTGAAACAGTATTTCGGACAGTTCTGTAAACCGTGACATGTCCTGATTCCGAGGGCTGTTACTGACCTTTAGAGGTCGAATTTCCAATCGGTTTCTTCATGAAAGTTTTCCGTTACAACTTCTATTTTAACATACTCGAATTTCAAATCAAACGGACCAGATTTCGACCTAAAACCGAACTGATTTCGATGAGTTAGGCTCTCTGGAACTGGACCCGATTTTTGTGCTGGATTGAGTGAATTACTGGGCCGAATCCAGAAGGATCTGGGCCTTGGTGTCTTCACGAAAAATGTTCGTTTACATGTTATTTATCACATATTCGAATTTCGGAATTTTCTGAGCCCGATTGGTTGGGTTTCGGGATTTAAGTTGGGAGACGCGCGCAAGCCCAGTTTCTGCCCATTTCGGACCAATGTTAGTTTGGGTTAGTTTTTGATGTTTTGTTGGTTTTAAATTGTGTTTTACTGACTTATGGCTTTAGTTTATTAATTATTTAGTTTCGGAATTACTGTTCATCAGTACTGTTCACGAGTACTGTTCACCAGTTACTGTTCATAAAACACTGTTCATCCGAGAATGAAATATGATCTAATTTCATGTGTATTGATTTTATGAAAAGAATGAGATGTACAATTGAACATTGAATTGTGACATTGAGTGAATGCATACACAATCTGAGAATCCGCCGCAAGCTTTTGGGGCCAGCGTGCTCCTTCGGGAATGCCCCAAGTCAACGGATGCCGGTTGCAGTGGATACTGGACCGATGCTCCAAATCGGAATGCCGTCTAGATGTAGACGTTGCCGCGCTCGACGGTGCGAGGCGATGCCCGGTTATGCCGGATGACTGTAATCTGTGCATTAAAAATCATTTGCGACACATGAATGGATGAGAATGAGGGACCTAATTTGGAGACGGAACTATGTGGTGCGGTATGGGACGTGCCATATTAGTTTAGTCTGGTAATTGGGAACCCGTGTATTTATGTTGACATTTATGTCCTTTCATATATACATGTTAAAGTATTCTGATGATATACGATTTCAATATCTTATGTATGATTTGATTGACGCTAACATGCAGGAAAGTACTGGTATTAAGAAAGTGTGAGAAAGGTGTTTAGATTGCATGTTAAGTGTACCCTTCTCCTAATCTGGAGTTAGGGGATTGACTTGCCGAGATGTGATCTCACCCCTTAGTGGGCTAATATTTTTCAGGTCCCTAGTTGGAAGATGGATGGACAGAAAACAAAGGTATACGGGCGGTGGAGTACGGATGCCTTAGTAGCTTTTGCCGAGATAGTGACGGGTCTACCGTCAGTCAGGATAGTGGGTGATCACTCACCCTAATCTATTGAAGAGTCTAGTAGGGTTGTACATAAAGACTTGACCCCATGGACGAAGAGCTCGGAGCGTAGTTAGCCTTAGAGCTTTTCATTTTGAAACACTCCATGTTTAGTTAGACTCTTCGTATTTGAATGCTATAGCAAGAGTAAGTATAGTTTGTAATACCTGTTTGGTTTGTAATAATATAATCCTATGTTTGCTATCCCAATTATGTCTTGTTGGGAGAATATGTTTCCGCTTCCGCATGCTTAATAAACAAATGGTCGGCGACGAATCCTGGGAATGTCGCAAAAGTTTATAGACCACCGAGGGATGCGCGCGCGCTCGAGGTTCGGGGCGTGACATCCCCATTTAGTGGTATCAGAGCCTGTTGGTGTTTGGAGTGATAAGGTGCGATGAGTCATGGGATAGTTAGTAGGAAAGACTTTTAATATGCTTATGCATGTGAGTGGTAACTGATTGATAGTTTGTTTGTGAGCTCACTCAAATTCTAATCTGGTGTTGGAATTGGAAGCAGGTGTCTATAAAGAATCTGCACCATGAGTGAGCAGGATCAGCGAACACCTAGAAAAAGAGCGATTGGATTAGTTGCTCGGGCTAGGACACCGACTAGAGGTGGTGCCCGAGGAAATAGGGGTAAAGCGCCAGCTCAGGCCAGCGCTAGTGGAGCAGCACCACAGCCGGTTCCGCCGGTTGGTACTGGGTAGCAAGACTCGGTGATCCGGAACCGTTGGGATCATACGGGCGCTAGATGCAATGAGAGAGCTGATGGGACAGCGGGCGCGGGGAACCAGCGCGCCATCACTGCCGCCGTTCACGCTGCCGCTGCTGGCAAATGCCGCCGTTGCCTTGCGCACTAGCTGCCCAGCCTGTTCAACCTGTTCCGCCTGCTGAAGTTCCGCCAGGGAACGTGGTCGTGGGAAGACCGATACACAAGTTAGTGGAACAATTTTTGAAATTGAATCCACCAATATTCACTGGTACTGAAGATCCAGAGGCTGCTTCTCGCTGGATTCGAGATTTACAGAAGGTATTTACACTTTTGAGATGCAGTGAGGAAGAGAAGACTACTCTGGCAATCTATCAACTACATGATAACGCCAATATCTGGTGGACATCCGTCCGAGAGACTGTGTTTCCAGAAGGTGTAATTCCGTTGTGGGATGCCTTCCTCCGAGCATTTAATGAACAGTACTTCTCTAAGAATGCCAGAGCGCAGAAGATGGAAGAGTTTCAACGTCTCCGCCAAGGATCAATGACTGTCAGCCAGTATGAGGTTAAGTTTGCGGAACTGTCTCAATATGCTCTAAGATTGATAGAAGACCCTGAAGAAAAGGCTCGAAGGTTTCAGAATGGTCTCCGACAGGAATTGAAACAACCACTGTTGCCTTTAGACCTAAATGACTATCGAGAAATTTATTGTCGGGCCCAACCGATAGAAAGGGGGTCCGAGTGAGCAAGCTTTGTGTCGGGATCAAGGTTTAATACAAACGAAATAGTATCGAGTTTGGAAAGAAACCTATGGTCAGTAAGAGGTATCCTATTCCACCTAAGAGGAAAGGTGGGGTGGGTAAGTCAGGGCCAAACAGTAATGGAACCTGTCGCTTCTGTGGAAAACAACACGGAACTGCACCATGTCATGTTAGGACCGGGGCCTGTTATGGATGTGGCCAACAAGGCCACTTGGTCAGAGATTGTCCTAAGCGAACGATGGGACAACAGTTGCCGCCGCCTCCACCACCGATGGGTCGAATAATAGGGGTATGCACCCCGAATGCTCAACCAAGTGAACTCGCTAGACCTCCGGACGAGCAAGGACATACGCCGTCACCGGGGTCGGGCGGAAGACGCGCCGAATGTGATCACGGTATTGTTTCCCTGAATGATCATTCCGCATATGCTTTATTTGATCCGGGTGCAACTCATTCATTTATAGCGGAACAATTTACTAAACTAATAGGACTAAGTCCTAAATTGTTGGAATCAGCTGTTAGTATATCGACACCATTAAAAGATAGTGTATTGTCTACAACGGGTTGTATTGGTTGTAAGTTGATGATTGGTGAGCAAGAGAGGAGAATAGACCTAATAGTTCTAACCATGTATGATTTTGATGTCATAATTGGCATGGACTGGCTCACCAAGCAACGAGCTATGATGGACTGCTATCGTAAAACGATTCAGTTCAATCCACTGGAGAGTGACAGTTTTGAGTTTAGTGGGAGTCGAGGAGGACCTTCGATTACCCTAATCTCATCACTCGAGGCAATCCGGTTGTTAAATGAGGGTTGTCAGAGTTACTTGGCGACTGTTATGGACACGACAGTCGAAGAGCTAAAGATTGAAAATATCGCAGTGGTACAGGAATTCCCAGACGTGTTTCCAAAAGAATTGCCAGGTCTACCGCCAGAAAGGGAAATAGAATTTGTGATTGAATTAGCCCCCGGGACAGAACCAATTTCTAAAGCCCCTTACCGAATGGCGTTGTCGGAACTAAAAGAACTGAAAGTACAAATGCAGGAGTTGTTAGATAAGGGATTTATACGTCCCAGTGCATCGCCATGGGGAGCTCCAGTTCTATTCGTGAAAAAGAAAGACGGTTCATTACGACTATGCATCGACTACCGACAACTCAATCAAGTGACGGTCAAGAACAAGTATCCTTTGCCGAGGATTGATGATTTGTTTGACCAACTGCAAGGAGCGTCGATATTTTCAAAAATCGACCTGAGAACGGGATATCATCAATTGAGGATCAGGAAGGAGGACATTCCTAAGTCTGCATTTCGTACTCGATACGGTCATTATGAATTCACCGTGATGCCGTTCGGATTGACGAACGCCCCAGCTGCCTTCATGGATATGATGAACCGTGTGTTCAAGGAATACCTAGATCAGTTCGTAATTGTGTTCATCGATGATATCCTAGTGTACTCTAGAAGTCCAGAGGAACATGAGGAGCATTTGAGAACGGTACTCCAGATTCTGAGGATTCATAAGTTGTATGCTAAGTTTAGCAAGTGCGAGTTTTGGTTAACTCGTGTTGCCTTTCTAGGACACGTGATTTCAAGAGAAGGAATCTCTGTGGACCCGTCTAAAATAGAAGCTGTGATGAATTGGCCGAGACCGACTACAGTGACAGAGATCAGAAGTTTTCTAGGTTTAGCCGGGTATTACAGACGGTTTGTGGAAGGATTCTCATCTTTAGCATCGCCTCTGACAAAACTCTTAAAGAAAGAAGAGAAGTTCATATGGACAGACAAGTGTGAGCATAGTTTCCAAGAGCTTAAAGAAAAACTGACTACCGCACCTGTACTGACCATACCATCTGGACCTGGAGGATACGAGATCTACAGTGATGCGTCGTTCAGAGGATTAGGTTGCGTGTTAATGCAACATGGCAAAGTTGTTGCATATGCGTCCCGTCAGTTGAGACCTCATGAATTGAACTACCCGACGCATGACTTAGAACTTGCAGCAATCGTGTTCGCCTTGAAGATTTGGAGACATTATCTGTGTGGAGAGAGATTCCAGATCTTCACAGACCATCAAAGTCTCAAGTACTTATTCTCTCAGAAAGAATTGAATATGAGACAGCGTCGCTGGATGGAACTTCTTAAAGATTATGATTGCGACATTTTGTATCACCCTGGTAAGGCAAATAAAGTTGCTGATGCACTGAGTCGAAAGTCTTCAGTGGCACACATGGTACTCAAAGAGTGGGCTTTATTTGAGAAGGTCAGGGATTCGGATTTCAAATTTGAGGTAGGCCACCTTTCAAATCTGATGGCCACCCTCAGAATTGAACCGGAACTGCAATTGAGAATCAAGACACTTCAATGGACTGACCCAGAGATCCAGAAAGTGGTACAGGAGGAGGTAGAAAAGAGAAAACCAGATTTTCACATCTTAGAAGATGGAACACTGAGATTTAGAGGACGATTGTGTGTACCTGATGATGCAGGGCTAAAAGAAGAAATCCTATCAGAAGCACATCGAAGCGGTTATAGCATACATCCCTAGCATTTAAAAATGTATCGAATTTGCGTCAACACTATTGGTGGTCCGGTATGAAAGAGACATAGCCGGGCATGTCGCCAAATGTTTGACATGTCAGCAGGTAAAGGCTCAACACTGTAAACCGGGAGGACTTTTACAACCTCTTGAGATTCCTGAATGGAAATGGGAGCACATCACAATGGATTTTGTGACAAGCTTACCGAGAAGTCAGAGGGGTAATGATTCTATTTGGGTAGTGGTTGACAGATTGACGAAGTCGGCCCACTTCATTGCAGTACGTAAAGATCTTGATCTAGACAGACATGCAGAATTGTATGTCCGTCAAATTGTTCGTCTGCATGGAGTGCCAGTGACAATCACGTCTGACAGAGACCCAAGATTTACAGCTGCATTTTGGAAAAGTTTGCAGGCTGCCTTGGGAACTAAGTTACAGTATAGTACGGCTTATCACCCTCAGACGGATGGCCAATCTGAAAGGACCATTCAAACCCTCGAAGACATGCTTCGAGCGTGTGTACTGGATTTCAAAGGAAGTTGGGAAGAACAACTTCACCTTGTTGAATTTGCCTACAACAACAGCTACCAACAAAGTATTCAGATGGCTCCTTTTGAAGCTTTATATGGTCGGGCGTGTAGAACGCCGGTGTGTTGGGACGAAGTTGGGGAACGAAAGATCACAGGCCCAGAGCTAGTACAACAGTCAGTAGATGCTATTACAGTTATTAGAAACAGATTAAAGACTGCCCAGAGTCGCCAGAAGAGCTACGCTGACAAGCGGCGAAGACCACTGGAATTCCAAGTTGGTGAACATGTCTTTTTGAAGGTGTCACCAATGAGGGGTACTTCACGCTTCGGTAAGAAAGGAAAATTAAGTCCGAGGTACGTAGGTCCTTTTGAAATTCTGGAAAGAATAGGGACTTTGGCATATCGCCTTGCGTTACCACCAAGACTTGCTCAAGTTCATAATGTTTTCCACGTGTCAATGCTGAGAAAGTACGAACCTGATCCAACCCACATATTGAATTTTGAAGAATTAGACGTTGACGATAAGGTGTCGTACGAGGAGAGACCAATTCAAATTGTGGACCGAAAAGAGCAGGTTCTGCGTACTAAGACAATTCCGTTGGTCAAAGTAGTTTGGCAACACCATGGTACGAAGGAGCAACCTGGGAAAGCGAGGACTTAATGAAGCAACAATACCCTTACCTTTTTGATTCGAGAGATGTAACAATTTAAATTTCGAGGACGAAATTTTTATAAGAGGTAAGAGTTGTGACAGTCTGATTTTTCTACTTCTTTTTCAATTAAATAAATCGGGCTTTTCGTCAATGTGCCTATAGTCTATTCTCTACGAGCCGATCACTCATGAGATAACTAGACTAGTCGGGAAAGTTATTAAAGAATCTTGATGCAATAAACTTGAGAATTCGACCCAGGGAATCGATTGCTTGACCGTGTTAGTCTACAAGGATCATTTCGGTGCAGTCGAAAATCTATCGAGAGATCGGAAATAGGTCGATTCGATCGAGATAGATAATTAAGCATGGGTGATTCCATCTAATTACAAAATTCTCGTCGATCGGCATTAAACCGATTTTTGTGTCGTTTTGGTACCCTGTGCTCGTAATTGAAACCTCGAGATTTTTCACGACAATCGAGAGTCGCCAATGTGTCGAAGATGTACATTGTGGCTCGAAAATAATCGACCACGAGTCTATTGCATCGAAAATTCTCAAAAATTACCCGATAGTTTAGGTTGCGCTAAAATCACATTTGACTGAAATTAACCGAGGAAATGATGCTGATTTCAGAAATTGAGAATTCTCACGTGTCACAATTAATCCCGGAACATTGTTACATCCTTACCAAAATTTATTGATAATGGAATTTGTTTGGTAAGAAAAAGAAAAAGGAAAAGAAAAAGAAATTGAGGACAAGTCTCTTCAAGCAAGGAAATTCGCAAGAAGGCCTTTGGCCAAGAATTTCACTACATTTTCCAAGTCATTTGAAGGAGATGACTTTGGAAAAGGTTATGGGACTTAAGATAGTGGTGGATGGATAGATTCCAATGGAAAAAGTTGAGAAACTTACCTTCAAATTCGGATTCAACTCCTTTACGTTGGTTTTCACTCTTCGTTCCATCTCTTCTTGACGAAATAGTGGTATCTTGTTGGGGTGGACTCCTTCTTATTGATAAGAAGGAATCTTTCTTTGGAAAAAGAAAAGAAAAGGTGGTAGCACTTTTATGAGGGGACCCTCATAGTCTTTTCTTTTCCCCCTCCTTTCTCCTTTACGTGCACTTGCTTCCCCCTTTCCCTTTCTTTCCCTTTCTTTTCTTTTAGCCAAAAAGTTTGTCCTTTCTTTTTCCCCATCTACCTTCTTCCTTACGAACTTCCTTTTCCCTTTTCTTTTCTGCCGTGCACTTGCTTCCCCCTTTCCCCTTTGGTTCCTTTTTCTTTTCCCTTGTCTCTTTCAGCCGTGCAAGTTGTTGTTTCTTATTCTTGATTGCGCAACTTCCATTTCTGCTCCCTCTTAGACGGCAAAACAGCGACTAAGAAAATTTGAGGAAAGCGTGACTGTGACGTTACCAAAAAGAAAAAGATTCTGAACCCACTTAAACGCCAATATGTTTCTTATATCTTGGCGTTGGAGTTCAAGTGAGGAGAGAACTCCCTCACCAGCGGAAGAGCCGCGTAATCGACGAAACTTCAAGTTGGGTTCTCTCTACCGAAAAGTTTTTAAGTTCATGTGTTGCCGTGGTCGTTGCACCGCAGCACCTCCCTCGGCTGCTCCGGCTTCAACTTCCCATCAAGAGGCTCAAGGCTGGTCCCTGTGTTGCTGCCCAGCCTCCAACAAGTGTTGCCCTTAGTTTAACTAAGTAAGTTATCTCCTAACTCTGGACTAGGGGCTGAGTACCCTATTTAGGAGTTTCTATGGATATGATAGAGATAGATGACGTTATATATAGATGGATGTTGGTTAGAGATGTTAGGTTAGCCATAGAAAAGCTTGGTTGTGGTTTAGAAGGCAAGACAACCACCATGGATGAAGATTCGACCAAGCACAGAAACTGGTTCTTGAAACAGTTTCCTGGACGTGCGAGTTTTGCTAATTTTGTAGACGACTGTGTGTTGCTATTTTGAAGAAATTTCCTTCTGAAGAAATGTTTTAGACATCTTAAAAAATAACATATATTTTTATTAGAATTTTTAGAATTTAAAAAGATGACGATTTTCATGACGTCATCCTTGAAACAGTATTTCGGACAGTTCTGTAAACCGTGACATGTCCTGATTCCGAGGGCTGTTACTGACCTTTAGAGGTCGAATTTCCAATCGGTTTCTTCATGAAAGTTTTCCGTTACAACTTCTATTTTAACATACTCGAATTTCAAATCAAACGGACCAGATTTCGACCTAAAACCGAACTGATTTCGATGAGTTAGGCTCTCTGGAACTGGACCCGATTTTTGTGCTGGATTGAGTGAATTACTGGGCCGAATCCAGAAGGATCTGGGCCTTGGTGTCTTCACGAAAAATGTTCGTTTACATGTTATTTATCACATATTCGAATTTCGGAATTTTCTGAGCCCGATTGGTTGGGTTTCGGGATTTAAGTTGGGAGACGCGCGCAAGCCCAGTTTCTGCCCATTTCGGACCAATGTTAGTTTGGGTTAGTTTTTGATGTTTTGTTGGTTTTAAATTGTGTTTTACTGACTTATGGCTTTAGTTTATTAATTATTTAGTTTCGGAATTACTGTTCATCAGTACTGTTCACGAGTACTGTTCACCAGTTACTGTTCATAAAACACTGTTCATCCGAGAATGAAATATGATCTAATTTCATGTGTATTGATTTTATGAAAAGAATGAGATGTACAATTGAACATTGAATTGTGACATTGAGTGAATGCATACACAATCTGAGAATCCGCCGCAAGCTTTTGGGGCCAGGCGATGCTCCTTCGGGAATGCCCCAAGTCAACGGATGCCGGTTGCAGTGGATACTGGACCGATGCTCCAAATCGGAATGCCGTCTAGATGTAGACGTTGCCGCGCTCGACGGTGCGAGGCGATGCCCGGTTATGCCGGATGACTGTAATCTGTGCATTAAAAATCATTTGCGACACATGAATGGATGAGAATGAGGGACCTAATTTGGAGACGGAACTATGTGGTGCGGTATGGGACGTGCCATATTAGTTTAGTCTGTAATTGGGAACCCGTGTATTTATGTTGACATTTATGTCCTTTCATATATACATGTTAAAGTATTCGATGATATACGATTTCAATATCTTATGTATGATTTGATTGACGCTAACATGCAGGAAAGTACTGGTATTAAGAAAGTGTGAGAAAGGTGTTTAGATTGCATGTTAAGTGTACCCTTCTCCTAATCTGGAGTTAGGGGATTGACTTGCTGAGATGTGATCTCACCCCTTAGTGGGCTAATATTTTTCAGGTCCCTAGTTGGAAGATGGATGGACAGGAAACAAAGGTATACAGGCAGTGGAGTACGGATGCCTTAGTAGCTTTTGCCAGATAGTGACGGGTCTACCGTCAGGTCTGGATAGTGGGTGATCACTCACCCTAATCTATTGAAGAGTCTAGTAGGGTTGTACATAAAGACTTGACCCCATGGACGAAGAGCTCAGAGCGTAGTTAGCCTTAGAGCTTTTCATTTTGAAACACTCCATGTTTAGTTAGACTCTTCGTATTTGAATGCTATAGCAAGAGTAAGTATAGTTTGTAATACCTGTTTGGTTTGTAATAATATAATCCTATGTTTGCTATCCCAATTATGTCTTGTTGGGAGAATATGTTTCCGCTTCCGCATGCTTAATAAACAAATGGTCGGCGACGAATCCTGGGAATGTCGCAAAAGTTTATAGACCACCGAGGGATGCGCGCGCGCTCGAGGTTCGGGGCGTGACAGTTCTATATCTATATGCCAGCCAATATTATGTGAAATCAATTTACTACCGTTCCAATCTTAGCAAATGTTTATTCGACGGTGAAATCACGGCGGTTGACGATGGACTGCAAAAAAGTAATTGCTCATCCCTCCCTCATTACTCATTGGCGCCCTCCAACTTTAATCATGATCCATGTAGTTCTTAGCTGTGCTGGTGGTCTTCATGAAGTGCTCATAGCCCCTTGCTTCTACTTCGTAAGTCAATACTGAACCACGTATTGAGGGAGCATATCCTTCCGATATGCCCCCTATTTTTTCCCAAATGAAGGTGTACTTATACGTTGTACATGGGTTTGATCTCCGAGTATGGGACATCAAGGATTCTTACACCATAACCATAAAGGCTTTAATACCGCATTATATCCCAGGGTGGAAAAAGGATCGGTATAATTGTGCGAGCTCACAAAAAGGATCGGTATAATCGTGCGAGCTCACCGTATAAGGACCTCCACAACATGATGGTCGAGGGATTCACTATCTCTTATTATAAACTCTCGCCACCAACAAGTTTCGAGTTTTGCTACTTAGGTTTCGGATACCAAAGGGCGAGGTGCAGACACCATGATTCCCAAAAGTTGACTTTCCTAGTTCTTTCTTTGTTTCTTTCTTCATCCTCATCCTTTTCTTGAATGTTAGCTCTATTGAGGGATTGTATACAAATTTACTTACTAAGTGTCGTGTCACGTTTCATTGGATATTGTAATCAGTCGGTTAGATTTATTGTGAGAAAAAGATGAGATTATTTTATAGGTGAGTGATTGACTAATCCACAAGAATAATATTTCAATTGACAGTGAATAAATACGTATTAGTTTAATTTTGTGCATGCGAATATTACACCTATAGTCTTTGCACGTGTCAAGAATGACGAAGCAAGTGAATTTCTAATCGAGACCTGCATTGATTGATCATTGGTTGAGAAATTATCGTATTGCCTTTTTTGTTGAGATCAATCTATTCATTCATTAAGTGGTTCAATTATGGAAAAAAGATGATGGTCATATTCATAATTATAGCACAATTACAAGAGAGTGATTTTAAAATTTAAGCATAGTGAATGAGTAAACATCGCATTATTTTTATGAATTCAAATGTTGCGTCTATAGCCCTTGCATGTGGCAATCCACGACGATGCAAGTGAGTTTCTAATGGAGGTGCGTCGGTCCCATTGCTAGTTGAGAATTTATCATATTGCTTCCTTTCCTTCATAAAGTTTCACAACATCCATGAGCAAGAAGCACCCGCTCCTTATTTTCTTTCTATTTTTGAAGAAAGCGACATTATACAAGTTAAAATCTATGTACCCGTTAATTAACATGATCCTCTTTCTTGGTTACTCATTTTGTTTTTTTCCTCAAAAATGAAAAACCTTATACGATGAAATACATCATCCTTTTTCTTTTCGTCTTCAAAATTTAACGGAGTGACACTTACGAAATATTGGCCTTGAAAATAAAACAGAATGCCAAATGCCTCACTTGAAAGGATTTTGATTGATTTTAGGGTACAAAACATGAAAATCGATTCTTTTTTATGATACTAAAATTAATTTCTAGAGAGAATTAATTTGCCAAGAAAAATCAAATCTGGAAAATGCAGAGAAGTTTCCTCCCTAATGAATGTGAAAGCTCACTAATTCCGTGTTTTAGCCAGGCCGTTCTTTTGAATTTTTTCTTTGCTGGACTTTGTTTTAGGGTTGACTTGGACATTTCGATGACCGACGACTCCCGAGCCTTTATCAAGCCTCCCTCGCATTACCAAATGAGTTAAAACTTCCATTGTATCAGACCAAACGATAAAGAGATGATTATTTCTCTCAGCTTGATATTTATGCTCCGTGTTGTACTTCTCATATTGCATGTTTTGCTACTATTAGGGATGAGTTGCGGTGTGAAGAACAATCATTTGTGCGCCCCTTCATCTTGCGGTGAGATCCGTGATATAAGTTATCCTTTTCGATAGAAAGGCGATCCAAAACACTGTGGCAACTCTCGGTATGAGCTAGTTTGTGAAAATAACCACACTATTCTATATTTATATCTTGGCCGATATTATGTGAAGTCGATCCATTATGATATCTATGATGACCAATATTACTTCTATGGTAAGATCACGGTGGTAGACAATGGACTGCAAAAGGGTAATTGCTCGTCCCTCCCTCGTTACCCATTGATGTACTCCAACTTCAGTTATGATGAGAGATACGCTGGTCTATACGCTACGGTCGTGGCCTTCATGAAGTGTTCCCAACCCATTGCTTCTAGTTTATATGTCGATACCAGACCATGTATTGAGGGATACTTTGCCGACACGCCTCCTAATTTTTCCCAAATGAAGGTGTACTCATACGCTGTCCAGGACTTAAAAGCAGGGGATTTCAAGGACTCCTGCACCGTAACCATGACGGCATACGCATCATATCAAATCTCGGGGCGGGAAGGGGATCAGAATGGGAGCTTAACATACAAGGACCTCCACAACAAGATGGCCGAGGGATTCAATCTCTCCTATGAGGAATATTGGCTGCCAGGAGGAATTTTTTGGTGTCGCTACTTAAGTTTCGGATACCGAATGGAGGGTTGCGGTGGCTTTCGGTTCCTTAAGGGACTTTCCTTTAAAGGTGTTCTTTCTTTCTCTTCTTATTTTCTTAAATCCTAGCTTTACTAAGAGATCTTACCAAAATTTAGTTGCCAAGTGATGTGGCAAGTTTTAGTTGGGTGTTTTTAATACAATCCACACATTAAGACACTAGTTTCTCTAAAAACACCACAGAAAAAAAAAATTGCCACATCACCTAAGTTGAAAAGTTTAATAAGATTTCTTAGTAAATTCAGCATGCATTGATCTTTTTA
Source organism: Eucalyptus cloeziana (assembly GCA_014182715.1). NCBI lineage: Eukaryota > Viridiplantae > Streptophyta > Magnoliopsida > Myrtales > Myrtaceae > Eucalyptus > Eucalyptus cloeziana. Next base: position 12,637,741 of record CM024641.1, read on the forward strand.
ATTTTACAATTTATGGACCTTTTTTTTTTTTCTGGATTTGACATTATTACTTTATATTTGTTTGGGGAAAAATGGTTGATTTAATAGTTGCTCGTGTCCCTCGCATGGCTGTTATTCTTATGCGGGTGAATAAATTGCACGCGTCCTGGATGATGTTTGTAAATTAGAACTATGCCGCAGTGAGATGTGAACTTATGAATCATTTGGTACATCTTGAAGACAAAAGCGTAATCGTGTTTTTTTTTAAGAGAAATGGTCATGTTACGATGACATGGATTCCCCAATAGAATAAATTGCGATCTGAGCACTTATCTAGGAGAGTAAATTATTTTCTATGTTTAAATGCTAAAATGATAGATTTAATTCTTCATTTATTGATCGTCGATTCTAATTAGTCATTTTCGGTGACCTTAGATTATGCTGTGTGGGTCGGAGCCTCGCCGTTGTCTTGGGTACGACTTCTTAGCCCTGTTCTCCTCACAACTATGAAGATCTCAAGCACTACTCTGATAAAAAAAAAAAAAAAATGCGTTTAAAATTCTTTTATTGCACTACGCTAACCTATGGACAATTTCTACGCAGCCAACTACGTCGCAGCAAGATTCATACTCGGAGCTCTATGCATGCTGATACTTCTGATCTATAAGTGGATGAGAAGGCACCAAGCGATCGACGCAAACATCGAATAATTCTTACAAGCTCACAACAACTTTATTCCCATAAGGTACTCTTATTCGGATATTAAGAAGATTACAAACAATTTCAAATGCAAATTAGGTGAGGGGGGATATGGTTCTGTGTACAAAGGAATCCTTAGAAGTGGCAATGAAGTTGCAGTTAAGATTTTGAACAAACGAAAATCTAATGGCCAAGATTTTATTAGCGAAGTGGCCACAATTGGAAGGATCCACCATGTCAATGTGGTGCAACTCGTTGGTTTTTGCTTTGATTACTCCAAACAAGCTCTGGTCTATGATTTCATGTCGAATGGCTCTTTGGATAAACACATTTCAAATAAGGATGGTGATGATCCTCTTGATTATAAGAAAATGCATGAGATCTCTCTTGGCATAGCTAGAGGGATAGAATATCTACATCGGGGATGTGATATGCAAATTCTACACTTTGATATCAAGCCGCACAACATTCTCCTAGACCAAAGTTCCACTCCGAAATTTTTTGACTTTGGACTAGCAAGACTTTATCCCATTGGTCATAGCATAGTATCGTTGACTGCAGCAAGAGGAACCTTGGGTTATATGGCGCCTGAGCTATTCTACAAAGACATTGGTGGCATTTCTTATAAAGCCGATGTTTACAGTTTTGGGATGATGTTGATGGAAATGGCCGGTAGAAGGAGAAATATAAATGCACATGCAGAGCATTCAAGTCAAATTTACTTTCCTTTGTGGATTTATGATCAACTCCGCAAAGAAAAGGAGGTTGAGAGGGTAGAAGTCATAGAAGAGGAAAGAGAAACAAGGAAGATGATAATCGTTGCACTATGGTGCATACAGCTGAGCCCTAATGATCGGCTGTCAATGAGGAAAGTTCTAGATATGCTCGAAGGAGATATCGATAAACTGCAACTACCTCCAAAACTGTTTTCGTATTTGATAGAGGCACCAATTGATGATGACAACAATGAGATAGAACTTGAAATGGTCTCATCTTCGTCAAGTGCTCCGATAATTTCTAGCAGTTACCAATTTGACCACAACAACGAGTTTACAAAATCATGTATTGTGTGATTGTTCTCCTCTTGTAGAAATGAGATGCGAAATATAATTAACACTATCAGCATGTACCATTATTGATAATGTAATCTATGAAGCTTTACATGTTTTTCATATAGCATCGGTGTTTTCTATTAGACTCATTATGTCCATGTTTTATAAATGACAATGAATGTTGTACGTCATTCGTTATAATTTTTGTTTTGTGTGAATCCTCTTGGCATAACAATGTAATTTTTTCTTCATGGTAATGTTTGCATTTTGAGCAACGAATCTCTCTCATTTCTATCAAAAGCTCTCACCCCCACCCTTCAACCCCCGCTCGATCAACCAGCTCGTCATCAGCTACATGCTCAAGCAATCTCTGACTTCGACCTAACCGATGAACAATTGTGGCCATCAATTTTTGCCTTTACGATGAATAGAAATTGAACATGTGATGTCATGTTAGAGGATGTGATGTATTACAAAAGCACAATATCTCAATTCAATAAGAATTTGTGCATTCACTCGATGAAAAGTCATGAGATGGTGCCTTACATTCTTCCAAACAAGTACTATATTCCTCACTGTTGTCCCCTACACATGAGTTTTCTTGCTTAGCAAACATTCCTCCAGACACCGATGTTGATAAGGAACGCGTCATATCCACTTCACTTGGATATTGCAGACAGAGAACCCTGACCTGATGCCAAATTAGCAAGGTACTCCTGAATGGAAGCTACAAACAACGCCATTCATCAGGAGTAAGAATACATAGAGAAGTAGCAAAAGTGCATGCTGCTACTTAAACTTGGGTTGCCTCGCCAAGTACAACGGCAATTAACTTTTTCCGCATGGTCTTTTCAATTACTTTAGATGATTTTTAAAGTATCTAGAAACAGATAAAGCAGGAAGGACCTTCCTAGTACAAGCTCAAAAATTGAAGGCTTTCAATGACTCTGAACAAGTCTCGGTTTGGAGAACACGAAATTGTTCGAGATCACTGCTGAAAGCTGACTCTCAAATAGCATATAAAAGCTTTTTCAGATTTGTTGCACCACGAGTCGAATGCACTGATGGGTAAAAGAACAGAACTGCCATTTCTATGCAGCTATGCTGACAAGTAATATTCCAAGCCAAACCTTTACATGAAGAGATTCGCCAGTAGGTAGTCCAAACCAAGTAAGATCGACAACGCAGAATGTCGAGTTAAGTGTTATATATCATAAATACCTTCAGAGAAAGTAAGGGATAGGGTATGAATCCAAGTGGCTCAAGCCTCGAGCCATTAAAAGTCTGATGGTTGGAAAGGTCCCCTGAAGTTTGCAACCCGGTGGCCATCGTCAATGAGGTTCGAGAGATGAGAAATTGGTGCATGTGCAGCGTCTAATGCAGCATTTATTCTCATTCCTTGTTCTTCCAATGAAGGACAATTAAGATTACCGCCAGGTGCAAGATGTGGAGCAGACCTTACCACCTCTTCTGATCCAACAAAACCGACAGGAATGGCTAGTAGCTTGTCAGATTCAGCTCTGTTCATCAACATTTTAGAACCACAAGTGCGAGCACAGTTAGCATCACAACTCGAAGTTGAAACTATGTTCAACTAGAATGCACACCACGACTATCATGTTGTTATTGGCAATGGTAGCAATTATGATTGTTGACACCTAAATTTTAGCGGCTCATTTAGTCATTAGTGGTAATTTTATTTTTTTAAAATATTATAATTCATTTGCGTAGCATTAATTTTAGGTGCGTTTATTTTTAATTTACATGTTTTGTATTTTTTATTTTTAGGATGGCGGATGGGTTGAATTAATGGGTCCGAGCCCGTTTTCTTTTAATGACAAAAATTACCTAAATCGAGATTTGATATTGCGGTGGTTTTTCGAATTTAAGAGAATTGAGTTGAAGTCTTATCTTTAGTCTTTATGTGATAATATTTTTGAAAATATTAAGGAGATAAAGGATTTTTGTGATTCAGAGGATATAAGGAATTTTTAAAATATTTTGTTAGGATCATATTTTTTTTGGCTATAAAATGTGCACGTAGGGTTCGATTTTTGGGGGGCCACATATGAATACACGGCCATTGAAAAAAAAAAAAAAACTCTTTCATTGGGGGTTTTTGGTTTGGAGGGGTTTTTCTTTCACTTGGTAAAAGAAAAAGTTCACAAAAGGGAAAGTGAGGTAGAAGTTTTTCTTTTGGAGAGCTTCTGCAGAAGGTGTCCTTTGGAAAAAAAATAAAAAGGAAAAAGCACAAGGAAGCAACAGGAACAGGGGAGAGAAGACGTGCGAACAGGGTGAAAGAGACAGGGGAGAAAGGGAAAAAAGATTAAAAAAAGGAGGAAAAAAGAAGACTTTTGGGTCTTCTTCGTGAACTCTCCCCGCCGAGATCCGAGAGTCCGCCGGCGCCTGCAACTCTCCGTCCCCGACGCCCGTGAAGCTCCGCGTCGCACCACCGCGCGAGCCGTCCAGAGCTCACCCGCCTCCCACTCGAAGCTGACCGCCGCGCCGATCTCGCGCCGCCAGCACCGCCGATCCGCCTCCGAGCGAAGACCATTAGACTCCTCCATCGCCCACGAACTCGCTGCTCCACCAACAAGTCCCGAACAGAACGCCGGCCTCCCCTTGCGAAGACACCCCTGTTCCACGACCGTCGAGCACCCCACGACGACCCAAGCGCCGACCAGGAGCCCACTGCCGCCGCTTTGCCAGTCCCCGCGCCTCCGTGCCTCAGCCCACTCGGCGCCCGCGAAGCCACGACGACCCCAACGCCTAGCAGATCCGTTCCGAGCCTCTTGAAGCCGAAGTCGTCGCGCGCCGACCACCGCCGGATTACCCTTGCCGGAGCCCCTTGTCGGACTGATCGACGCTTTGCCTTGGAGACCCACGGTCACACGTGGGAAAGGGGAAACAAGAAAAAACAAAAAAAGAGGAAGAGGGGAATTGGGTAGTTTTTTATTATCTTTTTACTTTTACTTACTTTTTTTTTTATAGTTTTGTTTATTTTATTCTTTCTATTTGTTAGGTTATGTTTTTGGTTATGTTATTTGATAGTTTTTTTCTTTCTTTCTTTTTAGTCTAGGAATTTAAATTGCGATAATGGATGCAATATTCGTAAAATCTTTTAGGCATTATCTTTAAAGTGTTGCCCAAAATTATGTAATTATTAATTTGGTCCGTAAGACGTCGGATCATTTTTTTGATTATATTAATTTTTGGGCATTTTGATGATATTTAAATTGCTAAATCATTATAGTTATTAATTTGATCCGTAAGATTTCGAATTAGATTTTTAATTATTTTGATTTCTTGTCTGATGTTTAGGGTTAAAAATAATCGTTAATTTGACCCGTGAGATAACGGGTTATTTTTTCGTTTATTTTAATCCTCTATCTGTTTGAATATTTTGCTTGTTAGATTTAATATTTTTTTTAGTAAATCACTAAGAAAAATCAAAAAAGACATTTGGATTAAGATTTCATTTGGTTTTGGAATATTTTCTGGTTATTTTGCATATCTAGCATCCAATTAGATTATTAGTTTTTTTTCTTATTTGTATTGCACGTTTAATTATTTGGCAATTTTAAATTTTGAATTTTATAAAAAATCATCATGCATATATCATTTAGAATTAAGGCATTATTTGCACGTCATTGCATATTAGGTTCATTGCATGTTTGATTTTATTTAGATAGATCTTTTGAGATAGATTGCATTATAGATTAGGAACTTTCAACTTAAGATAACATCCTAATTTAAATTAAGATTTGACCTAGCTCAATTCTTAATGTAAGTTGGATAGAATCTTAATCTAGCTAGATAATTTTTGCATTTTTCTTAATTTCGAATTTCATGAAAAATATAAAAAAATTGTCTTAGGGTAAATTCATTCAATTTTTAGGATAGATTGCATTTTTAAAGTAGAAACATCAAATGCACGTCATTTAGTTTATTTAAGTTCATTTAATTAGAACTTTCTTGTCATTAGAATAAGTCATTTAATAAATGTCACGTGACATATAGCTTGCATATTAATTGCATGAAGCATGTCATTTTAGTTTAAATAATTTGGTATGTCATTGCATCGCATTGCATGTCATTATAATTAGATCATTTAGATTGCATTTAATTATTGCATTTCTTCATGTCATATAGTTTAGGTCATGTCGACATGTCATTTTAGATTATTTGCATAAGTCATGATTTTCATTAAATGAAGTGAAAACAAAAAAAATTGAAATTGTGTGTTAATTAGAAATCATATCTAGGATTATCTATATGAATTCTGATTTAACATTGCAGATGCTTTCGTTACTTTAAGGTATGCTTTTTGCATTATTTAAATTGCTTTCTTGATGTGTTAAATTGGTGGTATGCGCACATGTATGATCACCTCACATGTTAGGAAGCTCAATTAAAATCAAAACAACTGCCTGCAAAACATTTTTTAGAAATGGTACCGAAAGGGCACTAGAATAGTCTAGTGTAACCAAGTCCCCGTACCAAAAATCTCTGGTTCGTATGAGTAAGATAATCCTCCTATTATTTTACTTAGGTGTCTAATCGACCTACCCTAAACTGATTAGTGGCGACTCCTAGATAATGATCTTTTGCATGTAAAATCCTTAAGTCGCGATTTGATATGGGCTTGGGAGAGCCCGAGCTAAGCTTAAAAGCTTAATAATCCATCAACCTAGTTCTAGGTGGCAAAACCCGGAAAATCGGGTCGCGACAATGATCATCTAAACATACGATTCCTATCAAAAGAATATTCAGGTCCTCTGGGCAACACTTTTGACGAGGCAAAAAAACAATTACGCCATGCCTCAAGCCATAAGCCATCAAGGCACTTGCGCTCTCGAATATGCATGTATTTAAACTAGTGCAGATGACAGAATTCGCCAAGTAAGATAATGTGCACAAGCAGGTGATTTATATTAAGAATCCTATAAATGTAGGTGAGTAGCTTTCAGATTGAAATGAAAAGTTAAGCTAATCACTAGAGTAGGTACTATGTTCGACGCAATGGAGAAAAAGTAAACGACATGAGACAGAAACATCTCAAGAATCGAGTTTCTTACTTATTCCTGCAGTTCATCACGCTCATTGGAGAATCATCCTGATGAGAAAGACCATTCGTTGTGACAGGAGGCTGTGGAACTGTCTCTTCCAATTCCTTTGACATTTGTTGCTCTGCTGCACCATGAAAGGAAGGCGAGAACAATTGAAACCTCACATAAGTGTTCGAAGTACGACAACAGGACCCGTCTAGTGCACAGCAAAATTCATAGGCTGAACTTCAAGGTCTCCGTAAACCGACTTCCAGAAGCAAACGATCATATACAGATGGCCTCACTTAGAAGAGCCCCCGATAACAGGTTCGAGGAGCTGGAAGAGATTCATGGAAAACCAAGCCCGAGTGAAAGGTGAATAGAGGACTCAAATGAATGATCAGCTGAATTCAAATGAATGATCCACCATCCTTCTCAGCCTCGGTGATCTCGCAATGGGAAAACTCAAATGAATGATCAGCTGAATTCATCACATGAAGACTTTCGGCATTCATACTGGCAGGAGAATCATAAAATTAGAAAGGAAATACAGACTCAGCCTTGCTTGATGTTTGTAAATTGGCAGATGGTGTGCTCTTCCAAATGACAAAGTATTCTAGGACAAGAATGGAAGCAAGCAAAAAGACAAGTGCTGGTCATAATTTCCGAATGACATTGCGATTTAGAAGTATGCAGGCAGCGAGAAGTGCAATATATAGCATAGAAATGGCATTTAACAAAGCGAAGGAGGCAAGGAGAAAGCCCACCATGTTTATTTCGAGGCCAAAGAGATTAAACATGTTCTCCATCCAAAAATTTATATAGATTATGAAGATTGTCTTCTGCGTTTCAAATCTCTCCCTTCTCATGGTGATAATCCTTTTCTTGTTCCATTTGTGACTTTCGTTGGTGCTTCCCCATCCCCAAATATATCCAAAGGAATATTTTCTAGCACTGCCACCCCCAGAGCCTCCAGCTGTGGGTACATTATTTGATGCTTGAGAAAAACCAGAGGCTGAGGAAAATAAATTGTTTCTCACGCCCTCTGCTTCACGAGGAATTGCAGGAGAAATTGCAGGTGGCTTGCTTTCCCCATTCGAAGTAGAAAAATCCCTAAACACTTTTTCTGCTGATACAAACAGAGGGCAAGGTTCTTCGGTGTAATCTTTGCTCAAAATGTGAGTTGGTACTTTTTGCAACCGACAGAAGACATTGTGTTGAAGGGTACAAGCAGATATCACCAGCACTTTTCCCTTAAACCCAATTCTAGATCCCCAAAGCCTGACTGAAATAACTCAAAACCCAAGAACTTGGCTGAACTGAAGTTGTTCTGTCCAGGAAACATTCCTGCCTGGGCACCCCACATCTGAAATAGATATTCTGTCATCACCGGAATTCCAGTATAAAGAAGGAATAACTTTGATGGGATTCGAGATGCTTTAGGTAAAAGGGAACATATGACAAGACCAAGCAGATAAAGGAAACCAACAAGACTAATTGGTGACAATGATGCATAGAACACTGCTATATACACTATCTTGTCACTGTGCCAAATGAAAAGCCTCTTAATAAATCCAAGTACTCCAGATTCCGTAAGTTTGGAGTCATCAGATTGGATATACTTGCTCTGTCTCCTTTCGTGGCCGTAAAGCTGCATCTCAATCAGGATTGCAAGAGACTGCCAAGTATTCTGCAATAGGGAAGCTTTTGAGTTGCAGGCCAAGCAAAACTGAAGATCAATCAACCCCAACAACCACATCTCACAGGTGGAGAAATTGCTCAAGCTGTATAAGAAGATAAACACAGTGATTGCATATACTTTCTATGGAAACCAAAGGTGTCTTCTCGTCCTGTCAAAGAGTTGTCTTCCTATGATCCTACATAGGAGGGGTAAAGTGTAGCCAAACTATATGTAATTGGGTGTAACTAAGTAAACTGTTAGGAGGATTGTCAAAAAAGCAATATATGTGCCACACAAGCGATATACAGATAGAAACTTCTGCCCCATTGCACCGAGAAACGACGCGATCCTTCTGTCTGGAAATTGAGTGGATATTACATTTTAGAAATGCAAATTACAAATACCTGTTGTATAATTCAGAAAAACAGTAAACAAAATCTTCCTGTATAAACCTCTACAAATGAATCTGGCATTCTGAACAGCGCATAGCTAGTCAAAAGTCCACCGCCATATCTAAATGGAGAAAGTCCAGTCATTACTCGCACGCTATTAAAGCAGTGGATAATCAATTTATATGCAGAAACTCCAGGGGGGAATTTAAAGGGTGTCCCTGGAACAAAAGGGTGGAGTCTTGAACATATTCAAGCAGCCATCAACGGAGAATGAAAATGGCAGCACTCCAAGTCATTTACTCAAAAGAAGGCAGCAAGTGACGACTCAAACTCGACAAAAGGGACGGCTCGTTCAAACCGAGCATGCTGGTGGACTAGGGAAAACGAGGCCCAGCTATCGTTTCGGTTCTGTCTTAAATAAAACCAAGCAACGGAGTTCCCAGAAAGAAGTGTTTGACTACGAATATTCCTACCCGGCTCGGTGACGACAGCCAGAAGGTGGAGCCTGAAGCGAAACGAGCTATGGTCGGCCGCCTCGACATTGCACCGAGACAGGATCATCGAGATAAAAGTGGATCGAACCCAAAGAAAACTCACCACGTGCTCGAGGGTGTTGGCTAGAGATCGCCGGTTTATGTTGGGGATGGCGGGGAACGCTTGTCCGAGAATGAAGTTCGGCTCCTGGGTCTCGTTTTCTCTCAGTCCATCCCTCCGCTCACTCTCGGTTCTCTCTCCGCTTCACCCTTTGCTCACTCTCTCGTATCTCACTCTCTCTATTGCTCTCACTGTCTCCGGCCTCCCCCGAAGAACTCGAGAACACAGTCGCCTCTCTCTCCCGCCCTCCCTCGCTATCCACCTTCTCGGTCTCCCCTCTCGAGCGGCTCTAGCCTCTCCTTGGTTTTCAGCCGCACCCTTCCAGAAGCAGCCACCCTCTCTTCTCTGGCTCGCTCCTTCTCTCTCTCTAGCTCACCTTCTCTCTCTCTCTCTCTCTCTCTCTCTCTGTTGCTCTACCTCGGCCGAACAAACCCAAAAAGACCGGAGAGACCACCCCCCCCCCTTTCCCTTTGCCGCCTTTCTCTCCCATTTATCTCGTTTCTGTCCCTTTCTTCAAGGACGAGACCAGCTGGCTTCGTACGGCACGACATTCCTGGGCGAACGTCGGGCGCAGCCTCGCGTCCTCGCGTCCTTTGGCCAGCGACCCGCTCTCTGTTTTGTCCTGGAGCTAACGTCCAAGCGAGGGAAGGAGGAGGAAGGAGGAAATGAGGTCAAAGCAACAGTTCGTTGCAGAACCACAAAAGTCCAGAGGGGACAAGTAGTTGTTTTATGTACTCTATGTTGATATCTAGAGAATTTATAATCTCTATTACATAGAAAGTAATACTATCTTTAGTTTCGAACCCAAGTTGATTCATAAGATAAGAACAAAAATCTCTCAAATTAAATATAAGATGTTGTTTCATCCATATAGGCAAAATCAAAATCTCTAGATTTTCTTTCTCGAAATATATGCAAATATTTTATTTGCTTCTTTTGTTGCGCATAAAAAGTGTATGGTATTAAAATAGTAATGGCCAGGACAATTTTTTTTTTTCCATATCAAGCCTACATAGGAATTTATAAGTAATGAAAATATATTTGTATTTTTATTTAAAAGGTGCAGATCAAATAATGAACTCAAGTTGCATTTGTCATGTCTTAATAAGTCGATCTTTTAATAGTATATTCTCTTGGATCTTCTCTAATGACACATCTTTATACGTATGGCAATCTGTCTTGTTTAGTAAAATATAAGAGCAGGATGAAAGAAGAGTACCAAATGTTCGTTTCCTTAGGCATCGTAGTCTTGAAAATAGGGAATTACATGTCCTGGTGGATAAGATTGTCAACACAATCAGGATGTCTACCTAAAGAGAGGAAAACCAGGCCTTGTTCAGTTCTCTGGACTTGGTCGAAATCTGATTCTTGTGCATCCTTGGATGTATCCTTATGGATGAAGCCGTGTTCATTGAACAGGTTGGTGAAAACTTAGAGTAATGCATAATTGTATAATTATAATCCACAGTCATTAAGAAAAGAAAAATTCTTGTCCAAATAGAGATTTTTCATTTCATAACGTATAGCAAAAGAAATATCGAGAATTTAGACTAAGGTTATTTTACAATCTGGTTCATACATAAATTTCTTTCACAGCTCGCCTCACCTAACCTCTCAGCTTTTTGTCAATTTCGTTTTGGTAATAATCTGTCACTTTTCACTCTTTATTATTTTTGTTTCATCAGTGCGAGGCGGGCAGAACGATTTTTCAAGTTCCTCTTGCTGAAAGGATCATAATTTTCTACACAAATTGGAAGATTGGAGGGGAAATAAAAAGGAAAAAAAGAAAGAAAGAAAGGAGTTCAGATCTTTGAGATTAGACGCAATCATGCAAAATGAAAGTGGCATATGCTCTATTACAATTAATATATTATTTCTGCAAGTAAGATATATCCGCTCCCTCAGGCAATCCAGACCTTCTCGATCAATCAAATTCATTCCATTCCAACAAGCGGATTGACCTGCTCGAGAGCGCGGGGGTTACTTATGTAATCCGCGTGAGCGACGGGCGGGTCCTTTGTCTTGCTTGATTAACGAAAATGATTTTAAGCTAGATCGACTTGTCCACCTGAGCGGGATGGCTCGGAATTTAATCACGGAGCGATTTTCCTTTCTTCTTTTTCATAATTTCTGGAGCAAAAAAAAAGAAAGAAAAGAAGTAATTATCATCCCGAGCGGAAATTAGGATAAAGGAAATGTGTGTGTATATATATATATATATTGTTTTTTCGAAAAAAGAGTCTAGTCAGGGATCTGTCTAATGATAGTGTAGAGGAGCAGTTACGATTTGGCTTTTTTTGGCATTACCCCGGGGCCAATGATGTGATGCCACGTATCTCGGCTCTTGGTGAAGTCTGAGAAATATCTCAATAGGTATTAATTAGAGAAAAAGCGAACGTGCTACCTACCATTTCTCTACTATACAAATTGACATATAATAACGATATCTTCTCTTCTCTCTTGGTTATATGACAAATCTTTTACAACTCATCAAGTATTTTTTATCTTTTTTAGCATAACAATGTAATTGGAAATTTTTCTTTTGTTTTGTTTTTTTTTTTTTTCGGTCTCTTGTATTCATCTTATCTTCACTCTCGTTTTTATGCTTAGGTAAGGGACAAAGCGCTACCAATGTGTTGATATGGATTTCGAAGAAAAAGATAACGTTTGCGATATACGAATAATTTACTATTTTACATTATGCTCGTGAGCATTTATTTTTAGATCGATTAATTGCTTCGTGCTTTGTTAATATAGTCAATGTGCAACTTTTACAATTAATAATACATTACAACGATAGTTGCTATAAAGTCAAAATGTTTTGTGCTCCATCTTAATCATATTTTCAGATGATGATTGGTGTAGCTCGTGGACATATCTCTAGTTTCATATCAAAATGCAAGGTTTACTCCTTGCCCATAAAGAGCGATGCAGCCCTTTACATCTGTGATCCTGCCGTATTCGGAGACTCTGTTCCATTAGTGATTCCTATACCATTAACGGGGGCGAGTCAGAAAAGCAAGGAGTTGCTTGCCAGTTTGCAAGACTGAGGTCCGCGAGGAATTCCTAGAAACCGCGAGTATAAACAGATCGGAGATGGGGTTTCTGTATTAGCACTAGGGGTTTCTCATTTCGAGTCATCCATATAAAGCAAGCAGACTAGCCACGTTGGAAAGAGAACTTATCTTCTCTGGAGCTTATAGATTTGCTAGTTCCTCGTACGTAGTCAGATAGAGAACGAAGGAGCATTTTTGTAAGGCGAGCAAGCATGGCGATTAACGAGGACATTGAAAATCAAGAAACCGGGGACAGAGAAGGAGTAAGAGAGCAGCTCCTCGTACCGCAAGAGAAGGACCGAGCTGGCAAAGATGAAGGAACCAATAAGGATGTGACCTGCGTAAGTAGGAAATGCAATTTCTTTTTGAAAAGTCCAGGTCCAGTAGTAACGGTTAAAATGAAAAGGATGTGATTAATTGAATCTAATGAGAAATTGTTTCATTGGATTTTCAGGCAGGTTATTCATCACCAACTCAGGATGCGACTGCATATCATTCAGGTTTCTGATCGAAGTGATAGGTTTGTTCAGAATAGCTTTCCACTGAGATTCTCGGACATTCGGTGACTTATAGCATTGTTAACTAGATGATAACTGAAGTTCTTTCTCTCACTGAACTCAAGCTGATTTGCAGTTACTCTTTATGTGTCTTTCAACAGTATTCAGTCTTTGGATCCATACTGACATTCGGTGCAATGATTGGTGCAATTACCGGAGGACCAATCGCTGATTTTGTTGGCCGTAAATGGGTAAGCAGCAAATGAGTACGTCGTTCACAATGTAAAACAGAACAGTGTTGTTCAAGACTCTTCGAGAGTTTTAGCTTTGGGATTTAGTCATATCATGGAAGGAGGACGTGACAGCATAAACATTTGCCTCAAAATGCAGACAATGAGAATAGCGAGCGCTCTTTGTGTAGCAGGATGGCTTGCTATTTACTTTGCTGAGGTGTGTCCATATCCTATTTACAAGCCTTATCATAGGTGAAGATCGATTAGTTGCATAAGAACTTCAAGTCTCATCAACTCTCTGTTCTGTTTTATTTTGAGTGAATTAGGGAGCACTTGCTCTGGATATCGGAAGATTGGCCACGGGATATGGAATGGGAGTCTTTTCCTATGTGGTAATTCCTCACTTCATACCACACACATTTGATGTAGCAAGTTGTTCTACGACAACATGCTGGACTTGATTCACAGTGACAGCATGAAGATCTCTCTTCGGTTTAGATTGGTTAATCTTTTTCTAATTTATGTCCAGGTACCGATATTTATAGCTGAAATTACACCCAAAAATCTCCGTGGAGCTTTGACTGCTGTCAATCAGGCAAAGATTTTGTATGAACATTCTCGGTTAAAATTGCAAGCATGGAGCTATTGGCAAAAGGCCTTAGCTTGTAGCAAATCTTTCCCTTTTGCAAGTGCAAGATGGTGTATATATGTACATCCTACAGAACCTACTGGGCCTAACATGTTCTCTTCTCTCCACAGCTTATGATCGTTGCTGGAGTGTCTGTTTCCTTCATAATCGGGACAGTATTAGCTTGGAGGGTTTTGGCATTAATTGGTAAAACAGAAAAAGTAGCATAATTCAAGTTTAGTGCCAATGTTGTATAGAAAAGTCCAACTCTGAAACCACCTTGAACATCTGCGGTTTATGCAGGTCTAATCCCCTGTGCAGTCCTACTGTTCGGCCTGTTTTTCATTCCAGAGCTGGTAACAAATCAAGATGAACACCAGACTCTTCTTATCTGAATTGTTGGAAGAGAGGGATTTGTAGTGTTGGAATGAATTTTAGGATTCTGCCAAATGCAGGCGAAAACGGGCTGCGAAAAGGAGTTTGAAGCCGCGCTGCAGAAACTCCGTGGAATGGATGCGGACATTTCTGAAGAGGCTGCTGAAATACAAGTAAAAAGGCTTTAAGTCTATACTTGTTTCATCGTAGTGCCTCAACTTTATAAGTAGGAATAACTGACAGAATGATCGAATTTGTTTTTCTTGACAGGACTACATCGAAACTCTTCAACTGCTCCCGAAAGCCAGCATTCTCGATTTATTTCAGAGAAGATATCTCAGCTCTGTCATCGTAATCTTCTCTCTGTATTTACTGCTATGTATCCAATAAAGTCCCTCCTTCGTTGCTTTCTTGGAATGCCCTGTGGATCGGGAATATGCAGTAGTTGTACTTTTGGTGATATTTCCCATTGTTGTTCTTTTTGCTGACAAATTTGTTAAATTTTGGCCAGATTGGTGTTGGATTGATGGTCGTCCAGCAGTTCGGAGGGATAAATGGCGTCTGTTTCTATACAAGCAATATTTTCGAGGAAGCAGGTATGCAGTTCATAGCAAGAAGCTCTTGGGCACCACAATAATGAAACTATGCATTGTATTTTATGATTCCAGAACGAAAACTAAATAAAAAGCAAAGCAGGGGTTCCAATTTATAAAATCCAGTTAATATTCAAATGGGTTAGTAAAATTCGCAATGTCGAATGCTTTTGGTCTACTTAATTATCACTGAATGAGCTGTTCACATAATATAGTGTTGAATCTCACAAGCAAGGTATTAGTCTCGCCTTTATAATCGCATTTGTACAATCTCCTCAGGTTTCTCCACCAGCGTTGGAACCATAACTTATGCAATCCTCCAGGTCTGTAATTCTCGCCCTTTCCTCTTTGCCGGGGATCTAGTTTTATACACGTCACGCTTAAAGAGTAAATTTTTGCACGGCTATTGGTGCTGCACTGGTCGATAGAGCTGGAAGAAGGCCCCTTCTCTTGGTAAAATAGATGAAAGTCGCGGAGAGATCATGTCTATAGTAACAAAGCTTTTCTGGTTCTGCCCCTTTCGCGAGTTCTACAACTTGAACTATAACCTTCTCTCTCTCTCTCTCTCAATGGCAGATCTCGGGGACAGGATTGGTCCTGGGATGCATAGTAACTGCCCTTTCATTCTTTCTAAAGGTAATTACTATCAGTCCTGGTGTCTTCCTTCTGCTTTGCAATGCTTGTCAACCAGTAATTTTTTGAGAATCTTCCGAGCCAGGTTCATGATCTGGCAGCTGATGCTGTCCCAATACTTGCCGTCACCGGCATTCTGGTAATAATCTCAACTGCCTTGATCTCTTTCTGGCTCTATCCAGTTGGCCGCCGCAACAACTCCCTACTACCAATTTTTCTGCTCTGTTTTTTCCAATGCTCAGCTATACATAGCAGCATTTTCGGCTGGAATGGGCGCGGTTCCTTGGGTCGTGATGTCCGAGGTAATCCTAAGCATCCCCCGAAGTTTCATGCGTATCAAATTAAAGGGTTGTTTTCGTAACTGGTGTTATTAGTACAAGAGTTTCAAAATTCTTTTGCCAATCATGTAACGTGTGCTGGTGTTCAGATTTTCCCCATTAATATCAAAGGAGCAGCTGGAGGTTTCGCAACACTAGTGAACTGGTTCGGCGCTTGGGCAGTTTCCTACACTTTCAACTACTTAATGAGCTGGAGCTCCTACGGTACGACTCTGCTGAAAACACTCTTTGAACTGTTACTCTGGCAGGAGCTCGATAAACATTTTGTCACATTGGAACATGAGTTGTTGCGCTAATTCGACCAAACTACAGACTTGAGACTTGGCTTTTCCTGAACATTTCAGTCCTATTTGGAGCTGGAGGTGTCTGTCACTCCGTTCTTCACGCTCTTGAATGCATATTCAGACCATTTATTTCAATCAACGCGTTTACAGCAACTTCTACCTAGATTCGAATATCATGAAAATTGAGCCGACGTTTCATTTAAAAAGAAAAAAGTTAAGCTGGTCTTTTTGCATAATGATTAATAGACAGGTAGTACATACTAAAGCATTCTTCCCATGAGAAAAATGTCAGAATATGCTTCCGCAAAACTTGTCAAAAGCAAATAACTCTGCTCGCTTGCTTCACGGGTACCTTCCTTCTTTATGCGGTGATTAACGCCACAGGGATGGTGTTCGTGATCACGGTGGTCCCCGAAACGAAAGGGAGGAGTCTTAAGCAGATTCAAGCAGGTATCAACAGAGAATGAAAATGGCAGCACTCTTCCCTGTAGTCCCATTTGAGCTTACATGACACTTGCAATACCACGCATTCGGAGATGGAAAATGATTATGAAGCAGGTAACAGCATCTTTTGTTTGATAAAACGATGTTATTGTTGAGATCTGTCAGTTCATTCGGTTTTATTGCGGGAAAGAGAATAATACTCTCAATTGCTAGTGAAAAAGCACGTATTGCTTTATTTTTATGGATGCGAATATTGCACCTATAGTCTTCGTGCGTGTCGGGCAATGACAAAGCAAGTGACTTTCAAATTGAGGCTCGCGTCCATCTATTGCTGGTTGAGAAATTATTGTATGGCCTTTATTCTTTTCTTGTAATGTGCAACGATAGTTTTCAGTGCCGTTATTAATCTTTTCAGTTACAAATTTCAGTTTTGTCAAAAATGAAACATCCTACACTACGAAACAGATTATTATTGTTCTATAGTATATTATGGCGCTGAATGAATTCATAGTTGATACATCGATTTGCATAATTTATGTCCAAATCTTTTGGTGTACGTGCAAGAGATAATATAGGATACTTTCACCAAGAGATTTTCTACTTAAAAATTTGACTATTCATTGCTGAATATTTAATGATGATATAGAAAGCAACTAAGGTATCATTGCGTGTGGAACTACTCGCAGAACAAACCAATTTCCAGAAAGGGTAATATGCAATAAAAAGAAAACTAAAAACGTAATCAGTAATAATATTACTACAAAAAATTGAACATGTGCAGTTAAAATGTCATTGGATGCGTCAGTTAAAATAAACTTTTCTGTATTATATGGAAAATCCATTTCAGTCTCTTCAATTATACTGAGGTGTATGCATTAGCTTGAAAAATATATAGTAAGTGTTAATTACAACTATTTGAAGGCGTGTCTGTTTCCCTGAGAAGAAATTTCTATGCGAAACTCTTTGATATTATGTTCACAATAGTAAATTGACCGATAGTCTCATTTGAGCTTACATGGCACCTTCAATATCACACATTCAGATATGGAAGATGATGATGAAGGGAAACAACATTTCTTTCATTTGACAAAATGACAGTATTATTGAAATTGATCAGTTCAATCAGTAAGTGGTTCTGTTATAGGAAAGAGATGATAGTATTGTTCATAGATCTAGCACAATTGTGGGAGAATGATTGAAATATTAAAGTTGATAGTAAGTAAATAAACATCGCTTTATATTTCTGAAATCAAATTTTGCATCTATAGTCTTTGCGTGACAACGAAGTTAGCGAGGTTCTAGTCAAGGTGCATCGGTCCCTCGATAGCAATTATTGTATTGCTTTCTAGGCGTGTCGGTCCCTCGATAGCAATTATTGTATTGCTTTCTAGGCACGTCGGTCAAACGATAGCAATTATTGTATTGCTTTCTAGGCGCGTCGGTCCCTCGATAGCAATTATTGTATTGCTTTCTAGGCGCGTCGGTCCCTCCATAGCAATTATTGTATTGCTTTCAATTATTGTATTGCTTTCTAGGCGCGTCGGTCCCTCGATAGCAATTATTGTATTGCTTTCTAGGCACGTTGGTCCCTCCATAGCAATTATTGCATTGCTTTCTTTCTTTCATAACCTGTTCCACCATCCAAGAAGCACTTACTCCATATTTTCCTTTTACTTTTACCAAAAGCAACATTATACAAGTTAATATTCCCATCAATAAGCTATTTTTGTTACCAATTTTTGTTTTTTGTTAAAAATGAAAAAGCTCATACAATAAAATACGATATGTATTTCCTTTGCATCTATAGTCCTCGCGTGTGTTGATCCACGACGACGCAAAGTGAGTTTCTAATTGAGATGTGTTGGTCCCATCACTAGTTGAGAATTTACAATATTGCTTTCTTTCTTTCAAAATGTTTCACACCATCCATAAGCAAGAAGAGCCCGTTCCTTATTTTCTTTCTATTTTTGCGGAAAGCGACATTATAAAAGTTAAAATCTATGTGCCCGTTATTTAACATTATCCTCTTTCTTGGTCACTAATTTTTTTTTCTCAAAAATGAAAAAAAATTGTATGATGAAATATATCATCCTTTTCCTTTTCGTCTTCAAAATTTAACGAAGTGACACTTATGAAATATTGGCCTTGAAAATAAAATAGAACGCCAGATTGAGTTTAGGGTACAAAACATTAAAACCGATTCTTTTTTAAGATACTAAAATAAATTTCTAGAGAGAATTAATTTGCCAAGAAAAATCAAATCTGGAAAATGCAGAGAAATTTCCTCCCTAATGAATGTGAAAGCTACGTATCACTCGAGATCGTGTTTTTGCGGGGCCATACTTTTTAAGTTTTTCTTCGCTAGACTTTATTTTAGGGTTGACTTGGACATTTCGATGACCGACCACTCCCAACCCTTTATTAAGCATCCCTCGCATTACCAAGTGAGCTAAAACTTCCATTGCGTCAGACCAAACGATAAAGAGATGTTTATTTCTCGCAGCTCCATATTTATGCTCCGTGTTTTACTTCTCATATTGCATGTTCTGCTATTGTTAGGGACGAGCTGCGATGCGAAGAAGAATCACTTGTGTGCCCCTTCATCTTGCGGTGAGATCCGTAACATAAGTTATCCTTTTCGATTGAAAGGCGATCCCACAGACTGCGGTCACTCTTGGTATGAGCTAGCTTGTGAAAATAACCGCACTGTTCTATATTTAAATGCTGGCCGATATTATGTGAAGTCGATTCATTACTCTTCTATTGACCAAAATGACTTCTCTGGTAATATCACGGTGGTTGATGATGGACTGCAGAAGGGTAATTGCTCATCCCTTCCTCGTAACCCATTGGCGTACTACAGTTCGTTAGGTCCTAGTCCATTTCTTAATGTATATGATTTACGATATGACAATGCCACTGTGGCCTTCATGAAGTGCTCACAACCTGTTACTTCTACTTCTTATATTGATGCCAAACCATGTATTGAGGGCGCATACGCTGCACTAGACCAATTACAAGTAGGGGATATCAAGGACTCTTGCACCGTAACCATGATGGCAATCACATCGGATCAAATCTCATGGCGGAAAGGGGATCAGAATGGGAGCTTACCATACAAGGATCTCCACAACAAGATGGTCGAGGGATTCACTCTCTCCTATCCGTTCCGCATGACTGTGGAAAAACCCTTTCGATGTCACTTCTTAAGTTTTATTAACCGAAGGGGGTTATGCGGCTATTATTTCCGTAAGCGACGTTCCCCTAAGCTGTTCTTTCTTTTTCTCTTCTTCCTCCTCCTCCTTTCCTTAAATGCTTTCCTTAAATGCTAGCTTCACTAAGAGATCTGATCAAAATTTACTTACCAAGTGACGTGACAGGTTTTTATTGGGTATTTTTAATAAAATCAACACATTAAGACACTAGTTTCTTTAAAAACATAATAGAAAAAATTGCCACATCACTTATGTAGAAAAGTTTAAATAGATTTCTTAGTAGGGTGGGCATGCACTGCTCTCGTTTATTTTACGAATCTTGGAGCTTTTCTGGATTTGACATTGTTACTTCATTTTTGTTTGGGGAAAAATGGTTGATTTAGTTGTTGCTCGTGTCCCTTGCATGGCTGTTATTGTTATGCGGTTGAATAAACTGCACGCGTATTGAATGACGTTTGTAAATTAGAATTACGCGGAGCGAGACGTGAACTTATGAATCATTTGGTATAAATAAGGTGAACAAAAGCAAAATCGCTTTTCTTCAAGAGAAAATATCATGCTACGATGACATGGATTCTCTAGGTGAATTGAATTAACTGTGATCTGAGCGCTGTCAAGGAGAGTAAATTATATTTATGTTTAACTGCTAAAATGATAAATTTAATTTTTCTTCATTGATTGATCACCGACTCTAATTAATCAGTTGCAGAGATCAATGATTCTGTGTGGACCAAGCATTGGTACGCGGAAATTGTAGGTTGGCGCCTCGCCTTTTTCTTGGGTATGACCGCTGGGCCTTTTCTCCCCACAACTATGATATTCTCAAAAAGCACTTTGATTAAAAACAATTATGTTTACAAAAAAATTATTGCACTGCCCTAATCTATGGACAATTTCTATGTAGCCAACTATGTCGCAGCAAGATTCATACTCGGAGCTCTATGTGTGTTGATACTTCTAATCTATAAGTGGATGAGAAGGCACCGGGCGATCGACGCAAACATTGAAGAATTCCTACAAGTTCACAACAACTTTTTGCCCATAAGGTACTCTTACTCGGATATCAAGAAGATTACAAAAAATTTCAAATGCAAATTAGGTGAGGGGGGATATGGCTCTGTGTATAGAGGAATCCTTAGAAGTGGCAATGAAGTTGCGGTTAAGATTTTGAACAAACCAGAATCTAATGGCCAAGATTTTATTAGCGAAGTGGCCACAATTGGAATGATCCACCATGTCAATGTGGTGCAACTCATTGGTTTTTGCTTCAATTACTCCAAACAAGCTCTGGTCTATGATTTCATGCCGAATGGCTCTTTGGATAAACACATTTCAAATAAGGATGGTGATGATCCTCTTGATTATAAGAAAATGCATGAGATCTCTCTTGGCATAGCTAGAGGGATAGAATATCTACATCGGGGATGTTATATGCAAATTCTACACTTTGATATCAAGCCGCACAACATTCTCCTAGACCAAAGTTTCACTCCGAAAATTTCTGACTTTGGACTTGCAAAACTTTATCCCACCGGTCACAGCATAGTATCGTTGACTGCAACAAGAGGAACCTTGGGTTATATGGCGCCCGAGCTATTCTACAGAGACATTGGTGGCATTTCTTATAAAGCCGATGTTTACAGTTTTGGGATGATGTTGATGGAAATGGCCGGTAGAAGGAGAAATATAAATGCACATGCAGAGCATTCAAGTCAAATTTACTTTCCTTTGTGGATTTATGATCAACTCAGCAAAGAAAAGGAGGTTGAGAGGGTAGAAGTCATAGAAGAGGAAAGAGAAACAAGGAAGATGATAATTGTTGCGCTATGGTGCATACAGCTGAGCCCTAATGATCGGCCGTCAATGAGGAAAGTTCTAGATATGCTTGAAGGACATATCGATAAATTGCAACTACCTCCAAAACCGCTATTGTATCCAACAGAGGCACCAACTAATGATGACAACAATGAGATAGAACTTGAAATACTCTCATCTTTGTCAAGTGCTCCAATGATTTCTAGTAGTTACGAATTTGACCACGACAATGAGTTTACAAAATCATGTATCGTGTGATTGTTCTCCTCTTGTAAAAATGAGATGCGAAATATAATTAACACTATCAGCATGTACCATCATTGATAATGTAATCTATGAAGCTTTTACATGTTTTTCATATAGCATTGGTGTTTTCTATTAGACTCATTATGTCCATGTTTTATAAATGACAATGGATGTCGTATGGCATTCGTTATAATTTTTGTTTTGTGTGAATCCTCTTGGCAGAACAATGTAATTTTTTCTCCATGGTAATGTATCCATTTTGAGCAACAAATCTCTCTCGTTTCCATCAAAAGCTCTCAACCCCCGCTCAATCAACCAGCTCGACATCAGCTACATGCTCAAGCAATCTCTGACTTCGACCTAACCGATGAACGATTGTGGCTATCAATTTTTGCATTTACAATGAATAGAAATTGAACACGTGATGTCATGTTAGAGGATGTGATGTATTACAAAAGTACAATATCTCAATGCAATAAAAATTTGTGCATTCACTCGATGATAAGTCATGAGATGGTGCCTTACATTCTTCCGAACAAGTACTATATTCCTCACTGTTGTCCCCTGCACATGAGTTTTCTTGCTTAGCAAACATTCCTCCAGACACCGATGTTGATAAGGAACGCGCGATATCCACTTCACTCGGATATTGCAGACAGAGAACCCTGACCTGATGCCGAATTAGCAAGGTACTCCTGAATGGAAGCTACAAACAACGCCATTCATCAGGAGTAGGAATACATAGAGAAGTAGCAAAAGTGCATGCTGCTACTTAAACTTGGGTAGCCTCGCCAAGTACAACAGCAATTAACTTTTTCCGCATTGTCTTTTCAATTACTGTAGATGGTTTTTAAAGTATCTAGAAACAGATAAAGCAGGAAGGACCTTCCTAGTACAAGGTCAGAAATTGAAGGCTTTCAATGACTCTGAACAAGGCTCGGTTTGGAGAACACGAAATTGTTCGAGATCACTGCTGAAAGCTGACTCTCAAATAGCATATTAAAAGCTTTTTTCAGATTTGTTGCACCACGAGTCGAATGCACTGATGGGTAAAAGAACAGAACCGCTGTGTCTATGCAACTATGCTGACAAGTAATATTCCAAGCCAAACCTTTACATGAAGAGATTCGCCAATAGGTAGTCCAAACCAAGTAAGATCGATGACGCAGAATGTCGAGCTAAGTGTTAAATATCATAAATACCTTCAGAGAAAGTAAGGGATAGGGTATGAATCCAAGTGGCTCAAGCCTCGAGCCATTAAAAGTCTGATGGTTGGAAAGGACCCCTGAAGTTTGCAGCCCGGTGGCCATCGTCAATGAGGTTCGAGAGATGAGAAATTGGTGCATGTGCAGCGTCTAATGCAGCATTTATTCTCATTCCTTGTTCTTCCAATGAAGGACAATTAAGATTACCGCCAGGTACAAGATGTGGAGCAGACCTTACCACCTCTTCTGATCCAACAAAACCGACAGGAATGGCTAGTAGCTTGTCAGATTCAGCTCTGTTCATCAACATTTCAGAACCACAAGTGCGAGCACAGTTAGCATCACAACTCGAAGTTGAAACTATGTTCAACTAGAATGCACGCCGCAATTATCATGTTGTTATTGGTAGTATGTTCTACCAATGGTAGCAATTATGATCATCTAAACAGACGATTCCTATCAAAAGAATATTCAGGTCCTCTGCGCAACACTTTTGACAAGGCAAAAAAACAATTACGCCATGCCTCAGGCCATAAGCCATCAAAGGCATTTGTGCTCTCGAATATGCATGTATTTAAACTAGTGCAGATGACAGAATTTGCCAAGTAAGATAGGGTGCACAAGCAGGTAATTTATATTAAGAATCCTATAAATGTAGGTGAGTAGCTTTCAGATTGAAATGAAAAGTTAAGCTAATCACTAGAGTAGGTACTATGTTCGACGCAATGGAGAAAAAGTAAACGATATGAGACAGAAACATCTCAAGAATCGAGTTTCTTACTTATTCCTGCAGTTCATCACGCTCATTGGAGAGTCATCCTGATGAGAAAGACCATTCATTGTGACAGGAGGCTGTGGAACTGTCTCTTCCAATTCCTTTGACATTTGTTGCTCTACTGCACCATGAAAGGAAGGCGAGAACAATTGAAACCTCACATAAGTGTTCGCAGTACGACAACAGGACCCGTCTAGTGTACAGCAAAATTCATAGGCTGAACTTCAAGGTCTCCATAAACCGACTTCCAGAAGCGAACGATCATATACAGATGGCCTCACTTAGAAGAGCCCTCGATAACAGGCTCAAGGAGCCGGAAGAGATTCATGGAAAACCGTCCCCAAGTGAAAGGTGAATAGAGGACAATACGGGCGTAAATTGCATATCAATTCACTTGTGGAAGAACTGATTATTGATACGGCGATGCACTTAAGTTGAGGTCATGTGGCGCAGATTGCTCCCGGCCATCGTGAACTTCGTATAGGTGCAAACTCTCTATGCAACGTCCCTTTGTTTCAGTCTATATCGAGCAAGCTTATACTCCGAGGAGCAAAAACCAGCTCTCGGTGGAGTTTTCATGGTCATGCCATGTCTAGAGCTTCGGGATTCTCTTCTTTCTCCTTGTGTTTTCTTACATAGTTCTGTAGCTATTTGAGTAAAGACACTGTTAAATTGATGTTGATTCAACATTTTCCATGTTTAGCATACTAATAGGCGAAGAACTACACAAGTGCTTTTAAATATCGTTGCTCATCCTGATCGTTTACTCATGACCATTACAATTTTCAGTTTGCCAGTGAGCCGAGATGAAAACTTTTCTCTACAAATGGCACTTGAGAATTTATTGAAAGATGATGGAACGACATGCTTGGCAAACGATAAAAAAAGGTTACTAACTAACCTTCTTAGTGATTTGTTTATGATATCATGTTTAGCATATAAGAAGACCAGCTGAAACACGTCTCCAAACTATCTGTTGCAGCAACGCTATGTGATTGGACACTAGTCATAAAGTGTGAAGTTTATACTAGATATTGCATCTCTTTTGGACATCTGAAATAGATATTCTGTCATCACCAGAATTCCTGTATAAAGAAGGAATAACTTTGATTGGGACTTCCTTGTTGGCCCTTTAACGGTTGAAGCAGTTAAGGACTTCCTTCTGACAGGGAGACTGTTAAGGGAGATTAATTCCACCATCCTGGTGTTGATCCCAAAGGTTCCTAATGCTACTTCGGTAAATGATTATAGGCCCATTGCTTGTTGCAATACAATTTACAAATGTATTACCAAGCTTTTAGCCAATCGAGTGGCCGATGTGCTTCAGGATATTATAAGCCCATCTCAGAATGCTTTCGTCAAAGGTCGACGGATTAGGGATAATATTCTCCTGGCTCAGGAGTTATTTGCCGGCTTCCACCTTCAGCCGTACCTACCCAAATGTGCGGTGAAGGTCGATTTTAAGAAGGCATATGACACGGTCGACTGGGACTTCCTTGAAATGGTACTCCATGCCTTTCGATTCCCAGACCATTTTATTCGACTAATCATGGCTTGCGTTCGTACTCCGATGTTCTCGGTCTCCTTGAATGGGGATCTCCATGGTTTCTTCCCTAGTAGCCGCGGTCTTCGACAAGGGGACCCCATGTCACCTTATCTTTTCACCCTGGTTATGGAGGTATTCTCAGGGATCCTTACTTCTCAAGCGGAGCAACCACGCTTTAACTTCTATTGGAGGTGCAAGACCTCTCGATTATCACATCTCTTCTTCGCGGATGACGTATTTCTCTTTTGCCGTGCGGACATGGCTTCCATCCTCCTCTTGAAGGATGGGCTGGATACCTTCTCAGAATGGAGTGGACTTATACCGAACAACAACAAAAGTGAAATATTTATTGCAGGGGGATCGGATGACTTAAGGAACCAGATCAAGGATACCTTTGGATTTGTGGAAGGGAAATTGCCGGTTCGCTATCTTGGAGCTCCCATCATCTCCTCAAGACTTGGCAAGGCGGACTGTGTATCCTTAGTTGAGCGCATAACAGCTAGGGTGCAATCTTGGACTCATCGATTCCTCTCCTTCGCCGGGAGAGTTCAGCTTATAAGGTCAGTACTCCATGCAATCCAAGCTTACTGGGCTAGCGTGTTCATTATTCCGGTAGCGGTTCTAGACCGAATTGAGCAGATACTTAGACAATTTCTTTGGAAAGGGCCCACCCTTGGAAGAGGCGGTGCTAAGGTGTCATGGGACGA
Source organism: Eucalyptus cloeziana (assembly GCA_014182715.1). Lineage (NCBI taxonomy): Eukaryota > Viridiplantae > Streptophyta > Magnoliopsida > Myrtales > Myrtaceae > Eucalyptus > Eucalyptus cloeziana. The sequence goes on from CM024641.1 coordinate 12,663,776, forward strand.
TGTCTGTCTCCCTAGGGGAGAAGGAGGCCTTGGGATTCGTAGACTGAGTGAGTGCAATAAAGCGGCCATGCTGAAGCACATCTGGATCCTCTTCACGGATAAGGAGTCTTTATGGTGCAAATGGGTACATACTACTTTTCTTAATAGGAAGAACTTCTGGGTGGCTAAGGCGCCAACCTATTGCTCTTGGGCTTGGAAAAGGATCCTTCATCTCAGATCCGAGTTCCGTCTCAAGTTCCAATGGAGAATTGGGAATGGAAAGGCGACATCACTGTGGTTCGATCATTGGAATCAGAGTGGTCCTTTGAATCTTCTTTGTTCCGAGCATATTATCTCTGACTCAGGATTGCCTTGGCATGCAGTCGTTGCAGATCTTTTCTCTCCGGCGGGTCTAGCTTTCAGATCGGTGCTAGATTCCCGGAATATTCCCTTCCGACCCTCTCGAGGCTCCTGGATAGGTTGACTTGGAGTGACAGTCCTTCTGGGGTCTTCTCGGTCGCCTCGGCTTGGCATTCCCTTAGAAGAAAGAAGGTAAGAGTCTCTTGGGCCTCCTTTATTTGGAGTAACGCCATCACCCCGAGACACCAATTTAATCTCTGGCTGATTGTCAAGAACCGCCTGCCTACCCAAGCCTTTCTCATGTCGCATGGTAGAATTGGTACCGAAGTTTGCGCCTTTTGCAAGCTAGTTCCGGACTCCATTGACCACCTCTTCTTCAGTTGTTGCATCACCGCTAGTGTGGTGTATTTTTGGGCCGCCAAGTGCAACCTCCCTTGGAGGAATGGAACTTGGGCTAATAATCTTCATTGGGCTATGAGATTCCTCTCTGGTAAAGACTTCCTTCATTCCATTGGTCGTTTCTCCTTTGGCGCACTTTGCTATCTCATTTGGAAATATAGGAATGACATCCTCTTTAGAGATCTTCCGGTTGTGGTTGCTGCTATTAAGAAGCATCTTATTATAGCTGTGAAGGATAAAGCCTTAACCTTTAGGAACGTTGTTGATAGCCCGACGAACAGGAGATTACAACGGAACTGAGGGCTTGACCCTTCTATCTTCAATCCTTCAGCCCCTACCTTCTAGCCCACCCCAAATTTCGAGATGGTGCCGTTGCTGGATCGACTTTCTTCCTTGACTCGTCGGTCCGTTCGTTTGCTGTTCGGTCTTGGTCGGTCTGTCTTTCCTTGCTGTTCTTGTCCCGGCCCTGCGTGGCCTTCTTTGTTCCTTCTTGTTGTTTCTTCTTGGCCCTGCGTGGCTGTCTCTTGGGCGTCCTGTCTAGGCCCTTGTTGCTTTGATCTCTTGACCGCCTTGCGGTGTTTTGTGGACGGCGCCCTTTCACTCGAGTAGACGCCTGTCTCTTCTTGAGTGCAAGTTTTGTGGTGCCTGTTCCTTCTTGTATTTGGTTAAAGCTCTATATATTATTACCCTTCACCAAAAAAAAAAACTTTGATTGGGTTCGAGATGCTTTAGGTAAAAGGGAACAAATGACAAGACTGAGCAGATAAAGGAAACCAAAGAGACTAATTGGTGACAATGATGCATAGAACTTTGATATACACACTATCTTGTCACTGTGCCAAATGAGGAAACTCTTAATAAATCCAAGTACTCCAAATTCCATAAGATTGGATATACTTGCTCTGTCTCCTCTCGTAGCTGTAAAGCTGCATCACAATCAGTATTGCAATAGACTGCCAAATATTCTGCAATAACAAAGCTTCTGAGTTGTAGGCCAAGTAAAACTGAAGATCAATCAACCCCGACAACCTCATCTCAAGGGTGGAGAAATTGCTCAAGCTGTATATGAAGATAAACACAGTGATTGCATATACTTTTAATGGAAACAAAAACGTCTTCTCGTCCTTTCAACGAGTTGTCTTCCCATGATCCAACATAGGAGGAGCAAAATGTAGCCAAACGATATGCAATTGGATGTCACCAAGTAAACTGTTACGAGAATTTTTCAAAAAAAGCAATATACATGTGGCACGAGCGATACACAGATAGAAACTTCTGCCCCATTGCACCAAGAAACGACGCGATCCTTCTCTCTGGAAAATTGAAAGGATATTACATTTTAGAAATGCAAATTGCAAATACCTGTCGTATAATTTAGAAAAACAGTAAACAAAATCTTCCTCTATAAACCTCTACAAATGAATCTGGCATTCTGAACAGTGCATAACTAGTCAAAAGTCCACCACCATATCAAAATAGATAAGGTCCATTCATTACTCGCATCCTATTAAACCAGTGGATAATCAATTTTCATGTAGAAACTCCATGGGAGAATTTAAAGGGTGTGTCCCTGGAACGAAAATGGCAGCACTGCAAGTGATTCACCCCTGCCCTTCCTTAAAATAAAGAATCTATAATCTATATTACATAAAAAGTAATACTATCTTTGGTTTCGAGCCCAAGCTCTTTTTTCTGTCCAAGAAAAAAGAAAATTGTAATAATATGTTGTATTCACTAGCAAAGATGTTGATTAATAAGATAAGAACAAAAATCTCTCAAATTAAATAAAATATGTTGTTTCATCCATACAAGCAAAATCGAAATCTCTAGATTTTCTTTCTTGAAATATATGCAAATCTTTTCTTTATTTCTTTTGTTGGGCATAAAAAGTGTCTGTTTGTGGGTGATTTTTCTTTTTTCTAATTTCGTATTAAAATAGTAATGGCCAGGACAATTTTTTTTTTTTCATATCAAGCCTACATAGGAATTTATAAATAACGAAAACATATTTGTATTTTTATTTAAAAGGTGCAGATCAAATAATGAACTCAAGTTGCATTTGTCATGTCTTAATAAGTCGATCCTTTAATAGTATATTCTCTTGGATCTTCTCTAATTATACATCTTTATACGTATGGCAATCTGTCTTGTTTAGTAAAATATAAGAGCAGGATGAAAGAAGAGTACCAAATGTTCGTTTCCTTAGGCATCGTAGTCTTGAAAATAGGGAATTACATGTCCTGGTGGATAAGATTGTCAACACAATCAGGATGTCTACCTAAAGAGAGGAAAACCAGGCCTTGTTCAGTTCTCTGGACTTGGTCGAAATCTGATTCTTGTGCATCCTTGTATGTATCCTTACGTATGAAGCCATGTTCATTGAAAGGGTTGGTGAAAACTTAGAGTAATGCATAATTGTATAATTATAATCCACAGTCATCAAGAAAAGAAAAATTCTTGTCCAAATAGAGATTTTTCATTTCATAACGTATAGCAAAAGAAATATCGAGAATTTAGACTAAGGTTATTTTACAATCTGGTTCATATATAAATTTCTTTCACAGCTCACCTCACCTAACCTCTAAGCTTTTTGTCAATTTCATTTTGGTAATAATCTATCACTTTTCACTCTTTATTATTTTTGTTTCGTCAGTGCGAGGCCGGCAGAACGATTTTTCAAGTTCCTCTTGCTGAAAGGATCATAATTTTCTACACAAATTGGAAGATTGGAGGGGAAATAAAAAAGAAAGAAGGAAAGAAAGGAGTCCAGATCTCTGAGATTAGATGCAATCATGCAAAATGAAAGTGGCATTAGGATATATTATTTCTGCAATTAGGATATATCCGCTCCCTCAGGCAATTCAGACCTTCTCTATCAATCAAATTCATTCCATTCCAACAAGTGGATTGACCTTATCAGAAGCGGGACCCGCAAATGACTTATTTTAGTCCATGCCTTTGGGGTTATATATATATATATAAGGTGAGGCAAGTTGTATAGCGTCCACCTATTTTCCCTTTAAATTAGGGAAGGCTGCTTTGTCTTTACCCTAGGTGTTTTAATGACGCTTGCCCACCTACCCTTCTTCAAGGTGATGATAAGAGTTCCTAAAACTTTAAGGGCTGTGCTAAATAATCCTGCGGATTTTTATTGAATGCTTAAACGGAGCCACTAGCTTAAAACAATCGCTTGTTGTTCGTAGCTTTGTTTAGTAGGGGTTAAGCAAAAATGACAGGCAGCCTCTAAAACCTGAATCAGCCTGATTAATCTCTACTTAATTAGATACTTACAATTACGTAACATTAGCTAAAATAATTTTTTTTCCGTGCGCTTTTTATTATATTTTATGGGATTTGGTGTCGTGAATGGAAGAAGGATATTAAGATTTTGAGATAAGGACATCACAAGTATCATTACTTACCCTTTACCAAAAAAAAAAAGACATCACAAGTATCATGACTTTCATGGGGTGCTCGCCTAAGTGCCATAACATTGTTTTTTGATTACTTGAGTGTCATGACTTTAAAAAAAAAAAAAAAAATCTTTACTTGATTGCCATAACCTTTAATTGATCATTTGAGTGTTGTAACTTTTAAAGAACATTCACGTCGGATTTCCTTATTAATGAAAAATTACAGTGCTTAAGTGATCGATTATGACATTTAAGTGATCGAATAAAAAAGTTATGGTATTTAAGTGGTCATTGTACAAAAGTTATGACATTTGTAGTATCTTTTTTCTTCTAATACATTTGAAATACAAATCTCACTATGTGCTTATAAGATTAACATATTTGTTTTGTCTAAGTTTTTTGAGAAAAATATAACGAAATACACCTTATTTCTCATCCATGACCGCTTGCCTCTTCTTTTGAAAATAACAAATAACAAATATCTACACGAATTCTACCATTCAAAAATTACTTTTTCAGTCCGCTTAAACCGTAAGGAAGATGCTAATTGAGTTTACATGGAGGGGCAAATTAATGTTCTCAATGTGGGGTTTTTCTTGGAAGTATGTGAATGATATTTATCAAAACGAAAATATGTGAGTGGCTATTAGATCAAGAGTAGGATATATTTTGATATTTCCCCTTTCTCGAGCAGGCTAGAGCCATATATTCTTGCTGGATTTTGTTAACCTATTCCGAATCGTGAAGTGAAAGAAGACGGAGATGCAGCAAATGTGGACCAATAAAGTAGTTGTGCCTGTGAATTCTTTCCCGTCGGCTGGCTTCATGGTGGCTGAATTCTTTAGATTCATGGGCCTCGGCAGTACATGACGTCCTTAGTGGAAAGTAATTCTGTCCACCTCTTGCCTCTATAAATTGCCATTTTCCGCAAAATTGGTCACTATGGAAAGATGAAAAACATCCCATTTTGAAATTCCTGCTATCTAGTCTTACCATTTAAGCAGACATCAAAAGTGTTGATGGTGTTGATGTATCAAGACCGCACTATCTGTTTTTTCTTTGTTTTGTTTAGTCAGTTTGTTGATGTCCTGTTTTCTAGGAATTAGTTAATTGTTGTTTTACTTGGTCAATCTTATCTTGTAGAGCAGTTAGCTGCACATTTTTTAGCTATTCTGTTAGTTTGTTGCTGGTTTTGTGGACCAAGCAAGCTGTTAGTGGGCAACGTGGGTTTATGGTTAAGTTTTAGTATGTATTTGAGTATTTTTTTCAGTTTTCTGAACAAGATACACGGCTTTTGCTGTGAACTCCTTCTCTATTCTTTCGAAATCAATAAAAAGCGTCAGTGACCACAAAGGAGGCTATATGCATGCTTTTTGTTCGCATATGTAGTGGTTCTTTTAAAAAATAGAAAAGGGAGATAATGGGTCCCCAGAAGAAGGTCCGGCCGAAATTATCTTGTTCTCATCGTCCAATTTGGAAAAAAGAAGAAGAAAAGGGTTTAGGTCAAGAAAATTCCCAAAAGAAAAGTAATGTTCTAGCATAACAGTTCTTTTTCTTGATAGTTTCTTATTTGCACCAAAGAGATAAGAAACTATTAATTCAGATCTTATCTTTCTTACACGATAAACGCGGGTTAAAGTTGAAGATAATAATGCCACCATGAAAAAATTACATTGAATACACATACCAAAAGTCCAAAAATAATATTAAAAATCATATTTAACAAATAAAAAGTTTATGGGACATATTAAACATTAAACTAAAGTTCAAAGACCGATGTTGAATAAATTAAAAATTCATGGACCACATTGCATATTACACCAAAGTTCAAGAACCCTTCCATTATCAATATAACATGTTTGTTTTCCTCTCGAGGCCCCCCTACGTATATCAATTCGTCTGCCGTACATGATACTAAATCAATTTGTTTCCTAATATCTTAGATAATTATGTCTTCACTCAATAAGCGCGTTGTCCCCCCGGTTTCGAGAAACATTCAGAACACGATCGACATCGTCATACACAGAAATATTCGAGTGCGCCCGCTTCGATCCAAAACAGGCGACGGCAAACCCACGAAATTTCGCGGTGACTACGAAAAGGAGAGAGATCGACATCGTATAAATTCACAAGGAAAGCGCGACTTTTATTCTGCTCATCGCGTCGTCATCATACAAAAAACACTCTGGTTTTCCTAGCCGGTGGCTGGCTCAAAAAGATAGAACTTTGCCCACGGTTGTTACTTTGTCTTTATCCAGAGCCGTGTCATTGAGAAAGTCCAGTTCCATGTTTTTACTCCTTGCCCATAAAGAGCGATGCAGCCCTTTACATCTGTGATCCTGCTGTATTCAGAGACTCTGTTCCATTAGTGATTCCAATACCATTAACGGGGGCGAGTCAGAAAAGCCAAGAGTTGCTTGCCAGTTTGCAAGACTGAGGTCCGCGAGGAATTCCTAGAAACCGCAAGTATAAACAGATCGGAGATGGGGTTTCCGTATTAGCACTTGGGGTTTCTCATTTCGAGTCATCCATATAAAGCAAGCAGACTAGCCACGTTGGAAAGAGAACTTATCTTCTCTGGAGCTTATAGATTTGCTAGTTCCTCGTACGTAGTCAGATAGAGAACGAAGGAGCATTTTTGTAAGGCGAGCAAGCATGGCGATTAACGAGGACATTGAAAGTCAAGAAACCGGGGACAGAGAAGGAGTAAGAGAGCGGCCCCTCGTGCCGCACGAGAAGGACCGAGCTGGCAAAGATGAAGGAACCGATAAGGGTCGTCCGTGGATGGTCTATTTCACCACATTTGTTGCGGTTTGCGGTTCCTATGAATTTGGGACCTGCGTAAGTAGGAAATGCGATTTCTTTTCGAAAAGTCCAGGTCCAGTAGTAACGGTTAAAATGAAAAGGATGTGATTAATTGAACCTAATGAGAAATTGTTTCATTGGATTTTCAGGCAGGTTATTCATCACCAACTCAGGATGCTATAGTGGAGGAACTTAGTCTCTCTACAGCTGAGGTATGTCGAGTTTACCTGCGAGTGTTGAGAAGCACATGTCATGTTGTCTTTGTTCGTTGCTTCGATTCAATATTGGACTTGTCACTGAAGGCGCCCATATACAAGAAAATCAAAGTAACGATCTGCTCATATTCCGGGTCCATAATATGGACGAGTTATATGATCAAAACCTTTATAAACGAGACTCTCTCAAAAATAAGGATGTTGGCTTTGAGGTAGAGATACTTCTTTCTCTAGACATCTTATTCTTTCTGCATTGTAACGAGTGAAATGTATACCAAGTTTTCGCATCGAGTTCCATTATTGGACATCTCAGGACAAGAAAACCAAAAAAAGGGGAGATTTAGATTGGGTATCGTCAGCTGAAAATTGCGACTGCATATCATTCAGGTTTCTGATCGAAGTGATAGGTTTGTTCAGAATAGCTTTCCACTGAGATTCTCGGACATTCGGTGACTTATAGCATTGTTAACTAGATGGTAACTGAAGTTCTTTCTCTCACTGAACTCAAGCTGATTTGCAGTTACTCTTTATGGGTCTTTCAACACTATTCAGTCTTTGGATCCATACTGACATTCGGTGCAATGATTGGTGCAATTACCGGAGGACCAATCGCTGATTTTGTTGGCCGTAAGTGGGTAAGCAGCAAATGAGTGCGTCTTTCACAATGTAAAATAGAACAGTGTTGTTCAACACTCTTTGAGAGTTTTAGCTTTGGGATTTAGTCATATCATGGACGGAGGACGTGACAGCAAAAACATTTGCCTCAAAATGCAGACAATGAGAATAGCGAGCGCTCTTTGTGTAGCAGGATGGCTTGCTATTTACTTTGCTGAGGTGTGTCCATATCCTATTTACAAGCCTAATCATAAATGAAGATCGATTAGTTGCATAAGAACTTCAAGTCTCGTCAACTCTCTGTTCTGTTTATTTTTGAGTAAACTAGGGAGCACTGGCTCTGGATATCGGAAGATTGGCCACGGGTTATGGAATGGGAGTCTTTTCCTATGTGGTAATTCCTCACTTCGTACCACATAAATTTGATGTAGCAAGTTGTTCTACAACAACATGCTGGACTTGATTCACAGTGACAACATGAGGCTCTCTCTTCAGTTTAGATTGGTTAATCTTTTTCTAATTTTTGTCCAGGTACCGATATTTATAGCTGAAATTACACCCAAAAATCTCCGTGGAGCTTTGACTGCTGTCAATCAGGCAAAGATTTTGTACGAACATTCTTGGTTAAAATTGCAAGCATGGAGCTATTGGCAAAAGGCCTTAGCTTGTAGCAAATTTTGCCCTCTTGCAAGTGCAAGATGGTGTATATATGTACATCCTACAGAACCTACTGGGCCTAACATGTTCTCTTCTCTTCACAGCTTATGATCGTTGCTGGAGTGTCCGTTTCCTTCATAATCGGGACAGTATTAGCTTGGAGGGTTTTGGCATTAATTGGTAAAACAGAAAAAGTAACATAATTCAAGTTTAGTGCCAATGTTGTATAGAAAAGTCCAAGTCTGAAACCACCTTGAACATCTGCGGTTTATGCAGGTCTAATCCCCTGTGCAGTCCTACTGTTCGGCCTGTTTTTCATTCCAGAGTCTCCTAGATGGCCGGTAACAAATCAAGATGAACACCAGACTCTTCTTATCTGAATTGTTGGAAGAGAGGGATTTGTAGTGTTGGAATGAATTTTAGGATTCTGCCAAATGCAGGCGAAAACGGGCCGCGAAAAGGAGTTTGAAGCCGCGCTGCAGAAACTCCGTGGAAAGGATGCGGACATTTCTGAAGAGGCTGCTGAAATACAAGTAAAAGGCTTTAAGTCTATACTCGTTTCATCGTAGTGCCTCAACTTTATAAGTAGGAATAACTGACAGAATGATCGAATTTGTTTTTCTTGACAGGACTACATCGAAACTCTTCAACTGCTCCCGAAAGCCAGCATTCTTGATTTATTTCAGAGAAGATATCTGAGCTCTGTCATCGTAATCTTCTCTCTGTATTTACTGCTATGTATCCAATAAAGTCCCTCCTTCGTTGCTTTCTTGGAATGCCCTGTGGATCGGGAATATGCAGTAGTTGTACTTTTGGTGATATTTCCCATTGTTGTTCTTTTTGCTGACAAATTTGTTAAATTTTGGCCAGATTGGTGTTGGATTGATGGTCGTCGAGCAGTTCGGAGGGATAAATGGCGTCTGTTTCTATACAAGCAATATTTTCGAGGAAGCAGGTATGCAGTTCATAGCAAGAAGCTCTTGGGCACAACAAAAATAAAAGTATGCATTGTATTTTATGATTCCAGAAGGAAAAGCTAAATAAAAAGCAAAGCAGGGGTTCCAATTTATATAATCCGGTTAATATTCAAATGGGTTAGTAAAATTCGCAATGTCGAATGCTTTTGGTCTACTTAATTATCACTGAATGAGCTGTTCACATAATATAGTGTTGAATCTCACAAGCAAGGTATTAGTCTCGCCTTTATAATCGCATTTGTACAATCTCCTCAGGTTTCTCCACCAGCGTTGGAACCATAACTTATGCAATCCTCCAGGTCTGTAATTCTCGCCCTTTCCTCTTTGCCGGGGATCTAGTTTTATACACGTCACGCTTAAAGAGTAAATTTTTGCACGGCTATTGGTGCTGCACTGGTCGATAGAGCTGGAAGAAGGCCCCTTCTCTTGGTAAAATAGATGAAAGTCGCTGAGAGATCATGTCTATAGTAACAAAGCTTTTCTGGTTCTGCCCCTTTCGTGAGTTCTACAACTTGAACCATAACCTTCTCTCTCTCTCTCTCTCTCTCTCTCTCTCAATGGCAGATCTCGGGGACAGGATTGGTCCTGGGATGCATAGTAACTGCCCTTTCATTCTTTCTAAAGGTAATTACTATCAGTCCTGGTGTCTTCCTTCTGCTTTGCAATGCTTGTCAACCAGTAATTTTTTGAGAATCTTCCGAGACAGGTTCATGATCGGGCAGCTGATGCTGTCCCAATACTTGCCGTCACCGGCATTCTGGTAATAATCTCAACTGCCTTGATCTCTTTCTGGCTCTATCCAGTTGGCCGCCGCAACAACTCCCTACTACAAATTTTTCTGCTCTGTTTTTTCCATTGCTCAGCTATACATAGCAGCATTTTTGGCTGGAATGGGCGCGGTTCCTTGGGTCGTGATGTCCGAGGTAATCCTAAGCATCCCCCGAAGTTTCATGCTTATCAAATTAAAGGGTTGTTTTCGTAACTGGTGTTATTAGTACAAGAGTTTCAAAATTCTTTTGCCAATCATGTAACGTGTGCTGGTGTTCAGATTTTCCCCATTAATATCAAAGGAGTAGCTGGAGGTTTCGCAACACTAGTGAACTGGTTCGGCGCTTGGGCAGTTTCCTACACTTTCAACTACTTAATGAGCTGGAGCTCCTACGGTACGACTCTGCTGAAAACACTCTTTGAACTGTTACTCTGGTAGGAGCTCGATAAACATTTTATCACATTGGAACATGAGTTGTTGCGCTAATTCGACCAAACTACAGACTTGAGACTTGGCTTTTCCTGAACATTTCAGTCCTATTTGGAGCTGTAGGTGTCTGTCACTCCGTTCTTCACGCTCTTGAATGCATATTCAGACCATTTATTTCAATCAACGCGTTTACAGCAACTTCTACCTAGATTCGAATATCATGAAAATTGAGCCGACGTTTCATTTAAAAAAGAAAAAAGTTAAGCTGGTCTTTTTGCATAATGATTAATAGACAGGTAGTACATACTAAAGCATTCTTCCCATGAGAAAAATGTCAGAATATGCTTCCGCAAAACTTGTCAAAAGCAAATAACTCTGCTCGCTTGCTTCACGGGTACCTTCCTTCTTTATGCGGTGATTAACGCCACAGGGATGGTGTTCGTGATCACGGTGGTCCCCGAAACGAAAGGGAGGAGTCTTGAGCAGATTCAAGCAGCTATCGACAGAGAATGAAAATGGCAGCACTCTTCCCTGTAGTCCCATTTGAGCTTACATGACACTTGCAATACCACGCATTCGGAGATGGAAAATGATTATGAAGCAGGTAACAGCATCTTTTGTTTGATAAAACGATGTTATTGTTGAGATCTGTCAGTTCATTCGGTTTTATTGCGGGAAAGAGAATAATACTCTCAATTGCTAGTGAAAAAGCACGTATTGCTTTATTTTTATGGATGCGAATATTGCACCTATAGTCTTCGTGCGTGTCGGGCAATGACGAAGCAAGTGACTTTCAAATTGAGGCTCGCGTCCAGCTGGTTGAGAAATTATTGTATGGCCTTTATTCTTTTCTTGTAACGTGCAACGATAGTTTTCAGTGCCGTTATTAATCTTTTTAGTTACAAATTTCAGTTTTGTCAAAAATGAAACATCCTACACTACGAAACAGATTATTATTGTTCTATAGTATATTATGGCGCTGAATGAATTCATAGTTGATACATCAATTTGCATAATTTATGTCCAAATCTTTTGGTGTACGTGCAAGAGATAATATAGGATACTTTCACCAAGAGATTTTCTACTTAAAAATTTGACTATTCATTGCTGAATATTTAATGATGATATAGAAAGCAACTAAGGTATCATTGCGTGTGGAACTACTCGCAGAACAAACCAATTTCCAGGAAGGGTAATAAGCAATAAAAAGAAAACTAAAAACGTAATCAGTAATAATATTACTACAAAAAATTGAACATGTGCAGTTAAAATGTCATTGGATGCGTCAGTTAAAATAAACTTTTCTGTATTATATGGAAAATCCATTTCAGTCTCTTCAATTATACTTAGGTGTACGCATTAGCTTGAAAAATATATAGTAAGTGTTAATTACAACTATTTGAAGGCGTGTCTGTTTCCCTGAGAAGAAATTTCTATGCGAAACTCTTTGATATTATGTTCACAATAGTAAATTGACCGATAGTCTCATTTGAGCTTACATGGCACCTTCAATATCACACATTCAGATATGGAAGATGATGATGAAGGGAAACAACATTTCTTTCATTTGACAAAATGACAGTATTATTGAAATTGATCAATTCAATCATTAAGTGGTTCTGTTATAGGAAAGAGATGATAGTATTGTTCATAGATCTAGCACAATTGTGGGAGAATGATTGAAATATTAAAGTTGATAGTAAGTAAATAAACATCGCTTTATATTTCTGAAATCAAATTTTGCATCTATAGTCTTTGCATGACGACGAAGTTAGCGAGGTTCTAGTCAAGGTGCATCGGTCCCTCGATAGCAATTATTGTATTGCTTTCTAGGCGTGTCGGTCCCTCGATAGCAATTATTGTATTGCTTTGTAGGCGCGTCGGTCCCTCGATAGCAATTATTGCATTGCTTTCTAGGCGCGTCGGTCCCTCCATAGCAATTATTGCATTGCTTTCTAGGCGCGTCGGTCCCTCCATAGCAATTATTGTATTGCTTTCAATTATTGTATTGCTTTCTAGGCGCGTCGGTCCCTCGATAGCAATTATTGTATTGCTTTCTAGGCGCGTTGGTCCCTCCATAGCAATTATTGCATTGCTTTCTTTCTTTCATAACCTGTTCCACCGTCCAAGAAGCACTTACTCCATATTTTCCTTTTACTTTTACCAAAAGCAACATTATACAAGTTAATATTCCCATCAATAAGCTATTTTTGTTACCAATTTTTGTTTTTTGTTAAAAATGAAAAAGCTCATACAATAAAATACGATATGTATTTCCTTTGCATCTATAGTCCTCGCGTGTGTTGATCCACGACGACGCAAGTGAGTTTCTAATTGAGATGTGTTGGTCCCATCACTAGTTGAGAATTTACAATATTGCTTTCTTTCTTTCAAAATGTTTCACACCATCCATAAGCAAGAAGAGCCCGTTCCTTATTTTCTTTCTATTTTTGCGGAAAGCGACATTATAAAAGTTAAAATCTATGTGCCCGTTATTTAACATTATCCTCTTTCTTGGTCACTAATTTTTTTTTCTCAAAAATGAAAAAAAAATTGTATGATGAAATATATCATCCTTTTCCTTTTTGTCTTCAAAATTTAACGAAGTGACACTTATGAAATATTGGCCTTGAAAATAAAATAGAACGCCAGATTGAGTTTAGGGTACAAAACATTAAAACCGATTCTTTTTAAGATACTAAAATAAATTTCTAGAGAGAATTAATTTGCCAAGAAAAATCAAATCTGGAAAATGCAGAGAAATTTCCTCCCTAATGAATGTGAAAGCTACGTATCACTCGAGATCGTGTTTTTGCGGGGCCATACTTTTTAAGTTTTTCTTCGCTAGACTTTATTTTAGGGTTGACTTGGACATTTCGATGACCGACGACTCCCAACCCTTTATTAAGCATCCCTCGCATTACCAAGTGAGCTAAAACTTCCATTGCATCAGACCAAATGATAAAGAGATGATTATTTCTCGCAGCTCGATATTTATGCTCCGTGTTTTACTTCTCATATTGCATGTTCTGCTATTGTTAGGGACGAGCTGCGATGCAAAGAAGAATCACTTGTGTGCCCCTTCATCTTGCGGTGAGATCCGTAACATAAGTCATCCTTTTCGATTGAAAGGCGATCCAAAAGACTGCGGTAACTCTCCATATGAGCTAGCTTGTGAAAATAACCGCACTGTTCTATATTTAAATGCTGGCCGATATTATGTGAAGTCGATTCATTACAATTTCTATTATAACCAATATAACTTCGGTGGTAATATCACGGTGGTTGATGATGGACTGCAGAAGGGTAATTGCTCATCCCTTCCTCGTTACTCATTGGCTTACTACAACTTTAGTACGTCTGATCTATATGGTGATCCATATCTTAAACGATTTGGATTTCGACATGGCAATGTCACTATGGCCTTCATGAAGTGCTCACAACCTGTTACTTCTACTTCTTATATTGATACCAAACCATGTATTGAGGGCGCATACTCTGCCGACACAACTCCTTATTTTTCCCAAATGAAGGTGTACTCATACGTTGTACATGGAGATCTACGAGCAAGGGATATCAAGGACTCTTGCACCGTAACCATGATGGCACGCTCATCGGATCAAATCTCAGGGCGGAAAGGGGATCAGTATGGGAGCTCACCATACAAGGACCTCCACAACAAGATGGTCGAGGGATTCACTCTCTCCTATCCGCGCTGGAATGCTGAGGGAAGATTCTTTCCATGTTACTTCTTAAGTTTTGGATACCGAAGGGAGGTTTGCGGCTATTACGACCGTAAGCGACATTCCCTTAAGCTGTTCTTTCTTTTTCTCTTCTTCCTCCTCCTCCTTTCCTTAAATGCTAGCTTCACTAAGAGATCTGATCAAAATTTACTTACCAAGTGACGTGGCAGGTTTTAATTGGGTATTTTTAATAAAATCCACACATTAAGACACTAGTTTCTTTAAAAACATAATAGGAAAAATTGCCGCTTCACTTAAGTAGAAAAGTTTAAATAGATTTCTTAGTAGGGTCGGCATGCACTGCTCTCGTTTATTTTACGAATCTTGGAGCTTTTCTGGATTTGACATTGTTACTTCATTTTTTGTTTGGGGAAAAATGGTTGATTTAATTGTTGCTCCTGTCCCTTGCGTGGCTGTTATTGTTATGCGGTTGAAAAAACTGCACGCGTAATGAATGACGTTTGTAAATTAGAATTACGCGGAGCGAGACGTGAACTTATGAATCGTTTGGTATATATAGGTGAACAAAAGCAAAATCGGTTTTCTTCAAGTGAAAATATCATGCTACGATGACATGGATTCCCTAGGTGAATTGAATTAACTGTCATCTGAGCGCTGTCAAGGAGAGTAAATTATATTTATGTTTAACTGCTAAAATGATAAATTTAATTCTTCATTGATTGATCACTGACTCTAATTAATCTGTTGCAGGCAGCCCTACTTCTGCGTGGGCCAGGCATTGGTATGCGGCACCTTTAGTTCGGAGCCTCGCCTTTCCCTTGGGTATGACTGCTGGGCCTTTTCTCCTCACAACTATGATGATCTCAAGAAGCGCTCTGATTTAAAACAATTATGTTTAACAAAAATTTATTGCACTGCGCTAATCTATGGACAATTTCTATGTAGCCAACTACGTCGCAGCAAAATTCATACTCGGAGCTCCATGTGTGTTGATACTTCTAATCTATAAGTGGATGAGAAGGCACCAAGCGATCGACGCAAACGTCGAAGAATTCCTACAAGCTCACAACTTTTTGCCCATAAGGTACTCTTACTCGGATATTAAGAAGATTACAAAAAATTTCAAATGCAAATTAGGTGAGGGGGGATATGGTTCTGTGTACAGAGGAATCCTTAGAAGTGGCAATGAAGTTGCGGTTAAGATTTTGAACAAACCAGAATCTAATGGCCAAGATTTTATTAGCGAAGTGGCCACAATTGGAAGGATCCACCACGTCAATGTGGTGCAACTTGTTGGTTTTTGCTTCGATTACTCCAAACAAGCTCTAGTCTATGATTTCATGCCGAATGGATCTTTGGATAAACACATTTCGAATAAGGATGGTGATGATCCTCTTGATTATAAGAAAATGCATGAGATCTCTCTTGGCATAGCTAGAGGGATAGAGTATCTACATCGGGGATGTGATATGCAAATTCTACACTTTGATATCAAGCCGCACAACATTCTCCTTGACCAAAGTTTCACTCCGAAAATTTCTGACTTTGGACTTGCAAGACTTTATCCCATCGGTCATAGCATAGTATCGTTGACTACAGTAAGAGGAACCTTGGGTTATATGGCGCCTGAGCTATTCTACAAAGACATTGGTGGCATTTCTTATAAAGCCGATGTTTACAGTTTTGGGATGATGTTGATGGAAATGGCCGGTAGAAGGAGAAATATAAATGCACATGCAGAGCATTCAAGTCAAATTTACTTTCCTTTGTGGATTTATGATCAACTCAGCAAAGAAAAGGAGGTTGAGAGGGTAGAAGTCATAGAAGAGGAAAGAGAAACAAGGAAGATGATAATCGTTGCGCTATGGTGCATACAGCTGAGCCCTAATGATCGGCCGTCAATGAGGAAAGTTCTAGATATGCTTGAAGGAGATATCGATAAACTACAACTACCTCCAAAACCACTTTTGTATCCGATAGAGGCACCAATTGATGATGACAACAATGAGATAGAACTTGAAATGGTCTCATCTTCGTCGAATGCTCCGATAAATTCTAGCAGTTACCAATTTGACCACGACAATGAGTTTACAAAATCATGTATTGTGTGATTGTTCTCCTCTTGTAGAAATGAGATGCGAAATATAATTAACACTATCAGCATGTACCATCATTGATAATGTAATCTATGAAGCTTTTACATGTTTTTCATATAGCATCGGTGTTTTCTATTAGACTCATTATGTCCATGTTTTATAAATGACAATGAATGTCATATGGCATTCGTTATAATTTTTGTTTCGTGTGAATCCTCTTGACATAACAACGTAATTTTTTCTTCATGTTAATGTTTGCATTTTGAGCAACAAATCTCTCTCATTTCCATCAAAAGCTCGCAGCCCCACCCTTCAACCCCCGCTCGATCAACCAGCTCGACATCAGCTACCTGCTCAAGCAAAATCTCTGACTTCGACCTCTTGTTTCTAGATGGGTCCTAGCCTAACCGATGAACGATTGTGGCTATCAATTTTTGCCTTTTCGATGAATAGAAATTGAACACGTGATGTCATGTTAGAGGATGTGATGTATTGCAAAAGCACAATATCTCAATGCAGTAAGAATTTGTGCATTCACTTGATGATAAGTCATGAGATGGTGCCTTACATTCTTCCGAACAAATACTATATTCCTCACTGTTGTCCCCTGCATGAGTTTTCTTGCTTAGCAAAGCAAACATTCCTCCAGACACCGATGTTGATAAGGAACGCGCGATATCCACTTCACTCGGATATTGTAGACAGAGAACCCTGACCTGCTGCCGCCGAATTAGCAAGGTACTCCTGAATGGAAGCTACAAACAACGCCATTCATCAGGAGTAAGAATACATAGAGAAGTAGCAAAAGTGCATGCTGCTACTTAAACTTGGGTTGGCTCGCCAAGTACAACAGCAATTAACTTTTTCCGCATGGTCTTTTCAATTACTTTAGATGGTTTTTAAAGTATCTAGAAACAGATAAAGC
The DNA here is from genome assembly GCA_014182715.1 of Eucalyptus cloeziana. Lineage (NCBI taxonomy): Eukaryota > Viridiplantae > Streptophyta > Magnoliopsida > Myrtales > Myrtaceae > Eucalyptus > Eucalyptus cloeziana. The sequence continues at coordinate 12,681,119 of CM024641.1, forward strand.
AGGAAGGACCTTCCTAGTACAAGGTCAGAAATTGAAGGCTTTCAATGACTCTGAACAAGTCTCAGTTTGGAGAACACGAAATTGTTCGAGATCACTGCTGAAAGCTGACTCTCAAATAGCATATAAAAGCTTTTTTCAGATTTGTTGCACCACGAGTCGAATGCACTGATGGGTAAAAGAACAGAACCGCCATGTCTATGCAACTATGCTGACAAGTAATATTCCAAGCCAAACCTTTACATGAAGAGATTCGCTAGTAGGTAGTCCAAACCAAGTAAGATCGACAACGCAGAATGTCGAGCTAAATGTTAAATATCATAAATACCTTCAGAAAAAGTAAGGGATAGGGTATGAATCCAAGTGGCTCAAGCTTCGAGCCATTAAAAATCTGATGGTTGGAAAGGTCCCCTGAAGTTTGCAGCCCAGTGGCCGTCGGCAATGAGGTTCGAGAGATGAGAAATCGGTGCATGTGCAGCGTCTAATGCAGCATTTATTCTCATTCCTTGTTCTTCCAATGAAGGACAAGCAAGATTACCGCCAGGTACAAGATGTGGAGCAGACCTTACCACCTCTTCTGATCCAACAAAACCGACAGGAATGGCTAGTAGCTTGTCAGATTCAGCTCTGTTCATCAACATTTTAGAACCACGAGTGCAAGCACAGTTAGCATCGCAACTCAAAGTTGAAACTACGTTGTTGTTCGACTAGAATGCACACAGCGACTATCATGTTGTTATTGGTAGTGTGTTCTACCAATGGTAGCAATTATGATCATCTAAACAGACGATTCCTATCAAAAGAATATTCAGGTCCTCTGAAGCAACACTTTTGACGAGGCAAAATGACAATTACGCCATGCCTCAGGCCATAAGCCATCAAAGGCACTTGCGCTCTCGTATGATGCATGTATTTAAACTAGTGCAGATGACAGAATTCGCCAAGTAAGATAGTGTGCACAAGCAGGTAATTTATATTAAGAATCCTATAAATGTAGGTGAGTAGCTTTCAGATTGAAATGAAAAGTTAAGCTAATCACTAGAGTAGGTACTATGCTCGACGCAAGGGAGAAAAAGTAAACGATATGAGACAGAAACATCTCAAGAACCGAGTTTCTTACTTATTCCCGCAGTTCATCACGCTCATTGGAGAATCATCCTGATGAGAAAGACCATTCATTGTGACAGGAGGCTGTGGAACTGTCTCTTCCAATTCCTTTGACATTTGTTGCTCTGCTGCTCCATGAAAGGAAGGCGAGAACAATTGAAACCTCACATAAGTGTTCGAAGTACGACAACAGGACCCGTCTAGTGTACAGAAAAATTCATAGGCTGAACTTCCAGGTCTCCATAAACCGATTTCCAGAAGCAAACGATCATATACAGATGGCCTCACTTAGAAGAGCCCTCAATAACAGGCTCGAGGAGCTGGAAGAGATTCATGGAAAACCGTCCCCAAGTGAAAGGTGAATAGAGAACAATTCAGGCGTAAATTGCGTATCAATTCCACTTGTGGAAGAACTGATTATTGATACGGTGATGCACTTAAGTTGAGGTCATGGGGCGCAGATTGCTCCTGCCCATCGCGAACTTCATATAGGTAAAAACTCTATGCAATGTCCCTTTGTTTCACTCTACATCGAGCAAGCTTACAGGGCTAGATACGAAGAATCTCTGCTTATTCTTTAATTCTGCCACATTTTTCACATCTACTCCGAGGACAAAAACCAGCTCTCGGTGGATTTTTCATGGTCATGCCGTGTCTAGAGCTTCGGGATTCTCTTCTTATTCCTTGTGTTTTCTTACATAGTTCTGTAGCTATTCGAGTAAAGACAGTGTTAAATTGATGTTGATTCGACATTTTCCATGTTTAGCATACTAACAGGCGAAGAACTACGCAAGTTTTTTTAAATATCGTTGCTCATCCTGACCGTTTACTCATGACCATTACAATTTTCAGTTTGCCAGTGAGCCGAGATGAAAACTTTTCTCTACAAATGCCACTTGAGAATTTATTGAAAGATGATGGAACGACATGCTTGGCAAACGATAAAAAAAGGTTACTAACTAACCTTCTTAGTGGTTTGTTTATGATATCATGTTTAGCATATAAGAAGACCAGCTGAAACATGTCTTCAAACTATCTGTTGCAGCAACGCTATGTGATTGGACACAAGTCGTAAAGTGTGAACTTTATACTAGATATTGCATCACTTTTGGAGATTTAAGTTCTTTACATAAGTTTGGGACTTTGCCCTGTTTAAACTATGATCAGAATCAGGATGGAAGAGAGATGCTAGTTCGCCATGGGAAAATTACCAGAAAAAACTCATTGTATTTTTACCAATTTGATCATTAATCTTTGAGTCATGCTAATTGAATTTTAAACATTTTCACATTTTGCCAATTGAGTTCATCTAGTCAATTTTGTTAGGAAATCGTGACATGGATACCAGTTATCTGACCTAGCACAAGTGGCGCTAACGCGGAGAATTTTTAAAATATTTTAAACTTTTTTTTTAAATTTTTATGAACCTTTTTCTCTTCTTTTTCCATTTTTTCTTTTCTTCTCTTTTCCTCCTTTACTTTTTTTCGCCATGTCTGGCGAGGGTCACTGAGTCTTCGCTAGTAGCTACCGAGTAGCAGACCTGCAAGGTCGCAAGTACCGGATTCTTACCGGTCAACGATATTGACGCAATGTCTTAATTGTTTTTTTTTTTTTTTTAATTTCTCTTGTTGTTATCTGAGCTTTAGATCCCATGATTTTCTAAATTGGGATCCCAAGTAAAATCGAAATAAATAATTTAATCGATATAAATTACATCAAGGAGGATCAACTGAAGAGTATACGTCTTTACCAAAAAAAAACTGAAGAGTATACGCCAACTGAGAGATACTTGCGTCCTCTACTATGCTGATGCAAGGGGCACAATTTGCCAACCATTATAATGGAGAGGCAATTTTTTATTCATAAGCTAATTAGCATGATACATCAGCCAACAATGTCTATTATATAGAAAATCTATTTCTTTCTCTTTTCATTACACTTTTACTTATAATGCTCATTAAGGCTCCATTTAGAGATCACAGAAGGTATTTGTTAAGATGTCGAAGTAGATTGCACTAACTTACCATTTTTCTTCTTTCCAATGCTAATTTCAAAACCGGAGAAAAAAGAATGAAGACATTGACTACCGTCACAAATGTTTAGAATTCATAATTACCAGACTTCGCAGCTTTTTTGTTTTTTTTCCTTATTTGCTTTTTAAAGATATTACATTTGAAATCTTTGGGTCTTTTATCGATCACTTGATGTCCAACTTAACAAAAAAAAATCAATTTTCGAAATTTGCAATTTTATTCCAAGGACTTTTAATCTAAAACGTTTCAACTTTCAATTAAATGTAAAGATACAAGATCGCATTCACTTTTGTTGTGTCGAAATCTATACAGACGTGAGGAAGCCATCACACCAGAACCCTCCCCTCTTCAACTCTAAACTGAAGGAAAAAAAAAACAGAGAAGACAAGATGCACAAAACAATCGAAGATTTACACAGAGATTGACGAAGCCAGCATGCCCAAGATCAGTCAACAGCAGCAACAGGAGCAGCAGCTGAGAAAAGAGTGGAAAGAAAAGGGAGATATAAATGTAATGTCATTCGACTTTGCTTAATGTGTTCGTTGTCCATATACCCTTTGTAGGAGGAGCTGTGCCTGAGATCTTTACAACGGCCTGGTGCTTGCGCTGTCATCGCCTTTTCTTGGTAATTTTATTGTTGTTGCCATTGCTTTCATGGGGAGGGTTGTTTTCGCATTTCATTACGTCGACCTTTACGATGTGGTGATCCAATGTCCCTTTCGATGACAGGACCAAATACGACCCCGGATTGAACTTGTATGGGCAATCTGGTGACGCCAGTATGTAGTCCACCCTCGTTCCGTATTTGCACGTCCCTTGCACACCTGCAATAGAATAAACAGTTTTAAATTACATATTCAGACAATGATCACTCGAAAAAAAAGACTTTGGACTTCAATTTTTATACCATGGATTTTCACATCAAAGGTTGATATCGACAAAGTGATGACAACAACAAATGTATATATTCAACATGATCATCATGCTTCAAATGTTAGGAATTTCCGTCCATTCAAGTCAATCATATGATCATCGAGCGAAAGGAGCATCGTGCTTGAAAAGCACCTTAGATTAGCCATTTGACAAAGCGAAAAAGAAAAATCGAAAGATGGGAAAGCGAACAAGTGAGTTCTTACTTTGTCCTTTGGCAATGACGACCACGGACTCGCATTCTCCGTTAAAGTCCTTAGCATCTCTATACTGCTTGCTCTTCAGAAACCTCATGACTTCTACCTCTGGGGTCGGTTTTCCCATCTCTTCATAGTACTGTAACAAACACAGGTGCCCATGATTACAAAATCGCCGTAGCTTAAGCTATTTAGTAATCGAGTTTGACGTGCTAACGAATATCACATCAAACATGATAGAAATGTACATACCTTGACGATGTCGGTCCACCGCTCTTGCGAGTAATCGGTCTCGTCGAGAGAGTTGAGGCCACCAGCCAAGATGTGGGGAGAGTCACTCGACTGGATGATGGCGCCGACTTGCTTCATCCGCCAGTTCTCGTTGAGATGATCCAAGTGGGTGCACTGGAAGTTCACTTCCCCAACATGGGGCACTTCTATTGTTGCCTTCAGAACATTCCTGTGTAATAAAACATATCGAGTTCATAGCCACTTCAATTCCTGGTCAATTTAATATGTCGATCAATTATATTTCAATCCATCCCTTTTTTCTTTTTCTGAATTTTCGCGCAATGAAAGCACATAATCCCTTCACTATCTAAGGCATGGCTTAATTAATCGAACGCAAAAGTCTTGAAAATTGACTCCATGACAAGTAATTGAGCGGTGTCTCAAACAAGTTGATTCTATCTGGTCTGTCTCGCTTGAGAGAAATGTAGTTTTCCTTGAAGATGATTAGTCCTTGTATAGTCTTCAGGTCAAGCATCTGATTTGGCAAATACATAAAATAAAACAAAAGCAAAATCCTCCCCACGTTACCGTCCTCCCTACATACACCTTGCCCTGCCCTCATTTAATGTACGCCATAGATCTTATCCTTCGTTTATCTTCCCAACTCCTTATTTAAATACTAAAGAGCAAAAAATATATATGTAATTTAGCAGGTTCCTAAGCATTCTCTAAACTATATCGGCAATTAATACAGAACGATCTTCAACGCTGACTCTCGTCAACCCACTAAATGCAACCAGAAATGAAAAAAAAAGAGGAATGAAAGAAGTCCAAGACAGTCTTTCATCACACAAACTCGCACGAATTTCGAATAGTTATAACCGAAGATATTATTATTATTATTATTATTTTTATTATTATTATTATTATTGATAAAAGACAATTCTCTGGAGAACCCATATCTAAAATCATAGAAAGAAAAAAATGGGTTTTTTTTTTTTTTTTTTTTAAATTTAATTTATATTTTAATTCTGACTGGCATTGCTCACAGCTGGTGCTGGGATCCTTAGATGCCATTATGTTTTTGAGCTGAGATATCACTTCATTGTAAGTATATGACCCTGAAAAGCTGGACCTGTGATCGGCACGAGGTTTTAAACAAGCAAGCATGCTGATGAGGACACGAGGAGCATCAATGGTAAGACCTGCATCAAAGTGGCACAAATATCGGAGATTTTGAGAGAACACTCCCATAGAAATAATGAACACAGATGAAATAAGTGAAATGTACTGATAAACATGTAAGCAAAGGGACATCCGAAAAAGATCAAGAGCGATATAAACTATGATGAGTTGATGCGCCTCTAACATGCTTTGTTCAGTATTAGGAGTGCTCTCGTGCAATAAGGGAGAGACTCTCAACTGGCAAAAGTATTAAACTACCAGGCGGCCTTACCTAACCAACGACTTTCACAGTAACGTAAATGAGCGCTTGAACTTTGCCAGCAATCGTTGCAATGTACCTCAGCCTTGCTTGATGTTTGTGATTGGCAGATAGCGTGCTCTTCCAAATGACACAGTATTCTAGGACAAGAATGGAAGCAAGCAAAAAGACAAGTGCTGGCCATAATTTCCAAATGAAATTGCGATTTAGAAGTATGCAAGCAGCAAAGAAGTGCAATATATAGCATAGAAATGGCATCTAACAAAGCAAAGCAGGCAAGGAGCAAGGCCACCATGTTTATTCCGAGCCAAAGAGGTTAAGCATGTTCTCCATCATAAATTTATATAGACTATGAAGATTGTCTTCTGCATTTCAAATCTCGCCCTCTCATGGTGACAATCCTTTTCTTGCTCCTTTTGCAGCTTACGTTGGTGCTTCCCCATCCCCAAATATATCCAAAGGAATATTTTCTAGCACTGCCACCCCCAGAGCCGCCAGCTTTGGGTACATTATTTGATGCTTGAGAAAAACCAGAGGCTGAGGAAAATAAATTGTTTCTCACGCCCTTTGCTTCACAAGGAATTGCAGGAGAAATTGCAGGTGGCTTGCTTTCCCCGTTCAAAGTAGAAAAATCCCTAAACACTTTTTCTGCTGATACAAACAGAGGGCAAGGTTCTTCGGTGTAATCTTTGCTCAAAATGTGAGTTGGTACTTTTTGCAACCGACAGAAGACATTGTATTGAAGGGTACAAGCAGATATCACCAGCACTTTTCCCCTTAAACCCAATTCTAGATCCCAAAAGCCTGACTGAAATAACTCAAAACCCAAGAACTTGGTTGAACTGAAGTTGTTCTGTCCAGGAAACATTCCTGCCTGGGCACCCCACATCTGAAATAGATATTCTGTCATCACCAGAATTCCAGTATAAAGAAGGAATAACTTTGATGGGATTCAAGATGCTTTAGGTAAAAGGGAACATATGACAAGACCAAGCAGATAAAGGAAACCAACGAGACTAATTGGTGACAATGATGCATTTAACACTGCTATATACACTATCTTGTCACTGTGCCAAATGAAAAGCCTCTTAATAAATCCAAGTACTACAGATTCCGTAAGTTTGGAGTCATCAGATTGGATATACTTGCTCTGTCTCCTCTCGTGGCTGTAAAGCTGCATCACAATCAGGATTGCAAGAGACTGTCAAGTATTCTGCAATAGGGAAGCTTTTGAGTTGCAGGCCAAGCAAAACTGAAGATCAATCAACCCAACAACCACATCTCAAAGGTGGAGAATTGCTCAAGCTGTATAAGAAGATAAACACAGTGATTGCATATACTTTCAATGGAAACCAAAGGTGTCTTCTCGTCCTGTCAAAGAGTTGTCTTCCTATGATCCAACATAGGAGGAGCAAAATGTAGCCAAACTATATGTAATTGGGTGTTACTAAGTAAACTGTTAGGAGGATTGTCAAAAAAGCAATATATGTGCCACACGAGCGATATACAGATAGAAACTTCTGCCCCATTGCACCGAGAAACGACGCGATCCTTCTGTCTGGAAATTGAGAGGATATTAGATTTTAGAAATGCAAATTACAAATACCTGTTGTATAATTCAGAAAAACAGTAAACAAAATCTTCCTGTATAAACCTCTACAAATGAATCTGGCATTCTGAACAGCGCATAGCTAGTCAAAAGTCCACCGACATATCTAAATGGAGAAAGTCCAGTCATTACTCGCATGCTATTAAAGCAGTGGATAATCAATTTTCATGCAGAAACTCCATGGGGGAATTTAAAGGGTGTGTTCTTGAAACGAAAGCGAGGAGTCTTGAGCATATTCAAGCAGCCATCAACAGAGAATGAAAATGGCAGCACTCCCAGTCATTTACTCAAAAGAAAGCAGCAAGTGACGACTCAAACTCGACAAAAGGGACGGCTCGTTCAAATCGAGCATGTTGGTGGACTAGGGAAAACGGGGCCCAGCTATCGTTCCGGTTCCGTCTTAAATGAAACCAAGCAACGGAATTCTCAGAGAGAAGTGTTTGACCACGAATATCCCTACCCGGCTCGGCGACGACGGCCAGAAGGTGAGCCTGAAGCGAAACGAGCTATGGTCGGCCGCCTCGACTTTGCACCGAGCCAGGATCATCGGGATAAAAGTGGATCGAACCCAAAGAAAACTCACCACGTGCTCGAGGGTGTTGGCTGGAGATCGCCGGTTTATGTTGGGGATGGCCGCGTAACGCTTGTCCGAGAACGGAGTTCGGCTCCTGGGTCTCGCTTTCTCTCAGTCCATCCCTCCGCTCACTCTCGGTTCTCTCTCCGCTTCACCCTTTGCTCACTCTCTCGGATCTCACTCTCTGTTGCTCTCGCTGTCTCCAGCCTCCCCCGAAGAACTCGAGAACACAGTCGCCTCTCTCTCCCGCTCTCCCTCGCTATCCACCTTCTCGGTCTCCCCTCTCGAGCGGCTCTAGCCTCACCTTGGTTTTCAGCCGCACCCTTCCAGAAGCAGCCACCCTCGAGCTCCCTCTCTTCTCTGGCTCGCTCCTTCTCTCTCTCTCTCTCGAGCTCACCTTCTCACTCTCACTAGCTCTCTCTCTCTCTCTCTCTCTCTCTCTCTCGGTTGCTCTACCTCGGCCGAACAAACCCAAAAAGAACGGAGAGATCCCCCCTTCCCTTTGCCGCCTTTCTCTCCCATTTATCTCGTTTCTGTCCCTTTCTTCAAGGACGAGACCAGCTGGCTTCGTACGGCACGACATTCCTGGGCGAACGTCGGGCGCAGCCTCGCGTCCTTGACTCCTTGCGTCCTTCGGCCAGCGACCCGCTCTCTGTTTTGTCCTGGAGCTAACGTCCAAGCGAGGGAAGGAGGAGGAAGGAGGAAGTGAGGTCAAAGCAACAGTTCGTTGCTCGGAGAATATTCCATGTTGCCATAAACAAATTGAATTGATTTATATACGCTGTGCAGAACCACAAAAGTCTAGAGGGGGCAAGTAGTTGTTTTATGTACTCTATGTTGATATCTAGGGGAAAAATTTTAATTATAGGTGATTCACCCCTGCCCTTCCTTAAAATAAAGATTTTATAATCTATATTACATAAAAAGTAATACTATCTTTGGTTTCGAGCCCAAGCTCTTTTTTCTGTCCAAGAAAAAAGAAAGTTGTAATAATATGTTGTATCCACTAGCAAAGATGTTGATTAATAAGATAAGAATAAATATCTCTCAAATTAAATAAAAGATGTTGTTTCATCCATACAAGCAAAATCGAAATCTCTAGATTTTCTTTCTCGAATATAGCAAATCTTTTCTTTGTTTCTTTTGTTGGGCATAAAAAGTGTCTGTTCGTGGGTGATTTTTCTTTTTTTCTAGTTTCGTATTAAAATAGTAATGGCCAGGACAATTTTTTTTTTCATATCAAGCCTACATAGGAATTTATAAGTAACAAAAATATATTTGTATTTTTATTTAAAAGGTGTAGATCAAATAATGAACTCAAGTTGCATTTGTCATGTCTTAATAAGTTGATCCTTTAATAGTATATTCTCTTGGATCTTCTCTAATTATACATCTTTATACGTATGGCAATCTGTCTTGTTTAGTAAAATATAAGAGCAGGATGAAAGAAGAGTACCAAATGTTCGTTTTCTTAGGCATCGTACTCTTGAAAATAGGGAATTACATGTCCTGGTGGATAAGATTGTCAACACAATCAGGATGGCTACCTAAAGAGAGGAAAACCAGGCCTTGTTTAGTTCTCCTGACTTGGTCGAAATCTAATTCTTGTGCATCCTTGGATGTATCCTTATGGATGAAGCCATATGCATTGAACAGGTTGGTGAAAACTTATAGTAATGCATAATTGTATAATTATAATCCACAATCATCAAGAAAAGAAAATTTTCTTGTCCAAATAGAGATTTTTCATTTCATAACTTATAGCAATAGAAATATCGAGAATTTAGACTAAGGTTATTTTACAATTAGGTTCATATATAAATTTCTTTCACAGCTCACCTCACCTAACCTCTCAGCTTTTTGTCAATTTCATTTTGGTAAGAATCTGTCACTTTTCACTATTTATTATTTTTGTTTCGTCAGTGCAAGGCCGGCAGAACGGTTTTTCAAGTTCCTCTTGCTGAAAGGATCATATTTTTCTACACAAATTGGAAGATTGGAGGGGAAATAAGAAAGAAAGAAAGAAAGAAAGAAAGAAAGAAAGGAGTCCAAATCTCTGAATTAGATGCAATCATGCAAAATGAAAGTGGCATATGCTTTATTTCAATTAATATATTATTTCTGCAATTAGGATATATCCGCTCCCTCAGGCAATCCAGACCTTCTCTATCAATCAAATTCATTCCATTCCAACAAGTGGATTGACCTTATCAGAAGAGGGATCCGCAAATGACTTATTTTAGTCCATGCCTTTGGGGTTATATATATATGAGGTGAGGCAAGTTGTATCGCGTCCACCTATTTTCCCTTTAAATTAGGGAAGGCTGCTTTGTCTTTGGCCTAGGTGTTTTAATCACGCTTGCCCAACTACCCTTCTTCAAGGTGATGATAAGAGTTCCTAAAACTTCTTATATTAAAAGGGCTGTGCTAATTAATCTTGCTGATTTTTATTGGATGCTTAAACGGAGCCACTAGCTTAAAACAATCGCTTGTTGTTCGTAACTTTGTTTAGTAGGGGTTAAGCAAAAATGACTTGGAGCCTCTAAAACCTGAATAAGCTTAATTAATCTCTACTTAATTAGATGCTTACAATTACGTAACATTAGCTAAAATAATTTTTTTTCCGTGTGCTTTTTATTATATTTTATGGGATTTTGTGTCATGAGTGGAAGAAGAATATTAAGATATTAAGATAAGGACACCACAAGTGTCATACTTTTGTGCTGTGCTCGCCTAAGTGTCATTACATTATTTTTTTATTACTTGAGTGTCATGACTTAAAAAAAAAAAAAACCTTTACTTTAGTGTCATAACTTTTAATATCATTTGAGTGTTGTAGCTTTTTTAGAACGTTTACCATAAGTGCCATGTCACGTCAGATTTCCTTATTAATGAAAAATTACAGCGCTTAAGTGATCGATTATGACATTTAAGTGATTGAATAAAAAGTTATGGTATTTAAGTGGTCGTGGTACAAAAGTTATGACATTTGTAGTGTATTTTTTCTTCTAATACATTTGAAATACAAATCTCACTATGTGCTTATAAGATTAGCATATTTGTTTTGTCTAAGTTTTTTGAGAAAAATATAACGAAATCCACCTTATTTCTCATCCCAAGACCACTTACCTCTTCTTTTGAAAATAACAAATATCTACACGAATTCTACCATTCAAAAATCACTTTTTTCAGTCTGCTCAAACCCTAAGGAAGATGCTAAAATGAGTTTACATGTACAGGCAAATTAATGTTCTCAATGTGGGGTTTTTCTTGGAAGTATGTGAATGATATTTATCAAAACGAAAATATGTGAGTGGCTATTAGATCAAGAGTAAGATATATTTTGATATTTTCCCTAGCGGGCCACAGCCATATATTCTTGCTGGATTTTGTTAACCTATACCGAATCGTGAAGTGAAAGAACACGGAGATGCAGCAAATGTGGACCAATAAAGTAGTTGGAGAATGGTGGTTGGATATTTTTGGCTAATGTGCTCTGCAACTTTATGGTCCATTCCGTTGTGCCTGTGAATTCTTTCCCGTCGGCTGGCTTCATGGTGGCTGAATACTTTAGATTCATGGGCCTCGGCAGTACATGACGTCCTTAGTAGAAAGTAATTCTGTCCACCTCTTGCCTCTATAAATTGCCATTTTCCGCAAAATTGGCCACTATGGAAAGATGAAAAACATCCCTTTTTGAAATTCCTGCTATCTAGTCTTACCATTTGAGCAAACATCAAAAGCGTCGCTGACCACAAATGAGGCTATATGCATGCTTTTTGTTCGCATATGTAGTGGTTCTTTTAAAAAATAGAAAAGGAAGATAATGTGTCCCCAGAAGAAGGTCCGGCCGAAATTATCTTGTTCTCATCGTCCAATTGAAAAAAAGAAAAAAAGAAAAAAAAAAGGGTTTTGGTCAAGAAAATTCCCAAAAGAAAAGTAATGTTCTAGCAGAACGGTTCTTTTTCTTGATAGTTTCTTATTGCACCAAACAGATAAGAAACTATTAATTGAGATCTTATCTTTCTTACACGATAAACGTGGGTAAAAGTTGAAGATAATAATGCCACCATGGAAAAATGGACAGAACTTAAATTACTTTCCAGGTTAGAAAAACACTGGTTTTCCTAGCCGGCGGCTGGCTCAAAAAGATAGAACTTTTCCCGTGGTTGTTACTTTGTCTTTATCCAGAGCCGTGTCATTGAGAAAGTCCAGTTCCATGTTTTTACTTACTCCTTGCCCATAAAGAGCGATGCAGCCCTTTACATCTGTGATCCTGCTGATTTCGGAGACTCTGTTCCATTGGTGATTCCAATACCATTAACGGGGGCGAGTCAGAAAAGCAAAGAGTTGCTTGCCAGTGTGCAAGACTGAGGTCCGCGAGGATTCCTAGAAACCGCGAGTATAAACCGATCGGAGATGGGGTTTCCGTATTAGCACTTGGGGTTTCTCATTTCGAGTCATCCATATAAAGCAAGCAGACTAACCACGTTGGAAAGAGAACTTATCTTCTCTGGAGCTTATAGATTTGCTAGTTCCTCGTACGTAGTCAGATAGAGAACGAAGGAGCATTTTTGTAAGGCGAGCAAGCATGGCGATTAACGAGGACATTGAAAATCAAGAAACCGGGGACAGAGAAGGAGTAAGAGAGCGGCTCCTCGTGCCACAAGAGAAGGACCGAGCTGGCAAAGATGAAGGAACCAATAAGGGTCGTCCGTGGATGGTCTATTTCACCACATTCGTTGCGGTTTGCGGTTCCTATGAATTCGGGACCTGCGTAAGTAGGAAATGCAATTTCTTTTTGAAAGGTCCAGGTCCAATAGTAATGGTTAAAATGACAAGGATGTGATTAATTGAATCTAATGAGAAATTGTTTCATTGGATTTTCAGGCAGGTTATTCATCACCAACTCAGGATGCTATAGTGGAGGAACTTAGTCTCTCTACAGCTGAGGCATGTCGAGTTTATCTGCGAGTGTTGAGAAGCACATGTCGCGTTGTCTTTGTTCGTTGCTTTGATTCAATATCAGACTTGTCACTGAAGGCACCCATATACAAGAAAATCAAAGTACCGATCTGCTCATATTCCGGGTCCATAATAAGGACGAGTTATATGATCAAAAACTTCATATATAAGACTCTCTCAAAAATAAGGATGTTGGCTTTGAGGTAGAGATACTTCTTTCTCTAGACATCTTATTCTTTTGCATTGTAACGAGTGAAATGTATACCGAATTTTCGCATCGAGTTCCATTGTTGGACACCTCAGGACACGAAAACCGAAAAATGGGGAGATTTAGATTAATTATCGTCAGCTGAAAATTGCGACTGCATATCATTCAGGTTTCTGATCGAAGTGATAGGTTTGTTCAGAATAGCTTTCCACTGAGATTCTCGGACATTCGGTGACTTATAGCATCGTTAGCTAGATGGTAACTGAAGTTCTTGATCTCACTGAACTCAAGCTGATTTGCAGTTACTCTTTGTGTCTTTCAACAGTATTCAGTCTTTGGATCCATACTGACATTCGGTGCAATGACTGGTGCAATTACCGGAGGACCAATCGCTGATTTTGTTGGCCGTAAATGGGTAAGCAGCAAATGAGTGCGTCGTTCACAATGTAAAACAGAACAGTGTTGTTCAAGACTCTTTGAGAGTTTTAGCTTTGGGATTTAGTCATATAATGGAAGGAGGACGTGACAGCATAAACATTTGCCTCAAAATGCAGACAATGAGAATAGCGAGCGCTCTTTGTGTAGCAGGATGGCTTGCTATTTACTTTGCTGAGGTGTGTCCATATCCTATTTACAAGCCTTATCATAGGTGAACGATTAGTTGCATAAGAACATCAAGTCTCGTCAACTCTCTGTTCTGTTTAATTTTGAGTGAATTAGGGAGCACTTGCTCTGGATATTGGAAGATTGGCCACGGAATATGGAATGGGAGTCTTTTCCTATGTGGTAATTCCTCACTTCATACCACACACATTTGATGTAGCAAGTTGTTCTACGACAACATGCTGGACTTGATTCACAGTGACAGCATGAAGCTCTCTCTTCGGTTTAGATTGGTTAATCTTTTCTAATTTATGTCCAGGTACCGATATTTATAGCTGAAATTACACCCAAAAATCTCCGTGGAGCTTTGACTGCTGTCAATCAGGCAAAGATTTTGTATGAACATTCTCGGTTAAAATTGCAAGCATGGAGCTATTGGCAAAAGGCCTTAGCTTGTAGCAAATTTTGCCCTTTTGCAAGTGCAAGATGGTGTATATATGTACATCCTACAAAACCTACTAGGCCTAACATGTTCTCTTCTCTCCACAGCTTATGATCGTTGCTGGAGTGTCCGTTTCCTTCATAATTGGGACAGTATTAGCTTGGAGGGTTTTGGCATTAATTGGTAAAACAGAAAAAGTAGCATAATTCAAGTTTAGTGCCAATGTTGGATAGAAAAGTCCAAGTCTGAAACCACCTTGAACATTTGTGGTTTATGCAGGTCTAATCCCCTGTGCAGTCCTACTGTTCGGCCTGTTTTTCATTCCAGAGTCTCCTAGATGGCTGGTAACAAATCAAGATGAACACCGGAATCTTCTTATCTGAATTGTTGGAAGAGAGGGATTTGTAGTGTTGGAATGAATTTTAGGATTCTGCCAAATGCAGGCGAAAATGGACCACGAAAAGGAGTTTGAAGCCGCACTGCAGAAACTCCGTGGAAGGGATGCGGATATTTCTGAAGAGGCTGCTGAAATACAAGTAAAAGGCTTTAAGTCTATACTCGTTTCATCTTAGTGCCTCAACTTTATAAGTACGAATAGCTGACCGAATGATCGAATTTGTTTTTCTTGACAGGACTACATCGAAACTCTTCAACTGCTCCTGAAAGCCAGCATTCTCGATTTATTTCAGAGGAGATATCTGAGCTCTGTCATCGTAATCTTCTCTCTGTATTTACTGCTATGTATCCAATAAAGTCCCTCCTTCGTTGCATTCTTGGAATGCCCTGTGGATCGGGAGTATGCAGTAGTTGTACTTTTGGTGATATTTCCCATTGTTGTTCTTTTTGCTGACAAATTTGTTAAATTTTGGCCAGATTGGTGTTGGATTGATGGTCGTCCAGCAGTTCGGAGGGATAAACGGTGTCTGTTTCTACACAAGCAATATTTTCGAGGAAGCAGGTATGAAGTTCATAGCAAGAAGCTCTTGGGCGCCACAATAATGAAACTATGCATTGCATTTTATGATTCCAGAACGGATAACCAAATAAAAAGCAAAGCAAGGGTTCCAATTTATAAAATCCAGTTAATATTCAAATGGGTTAGCAAAATTCGCAATGTCAAATGCTTTGGTCTACTTAATTATCACTGAATGAGCTGTTCATATAATATAGTGTTGAATCTCACAAGCAAGGTATTAATCTCGCCTTTATAATCGCATTTGTACAATCTCCTCAGGTTTCTCCTCCAGCGTTGGAACCATAACTTATGCAATCCTCCAGGTCTGTAATTCTCGCCCTTTCCTCTTTGCCGGGGATCTAGTTTTATACACGTCACGCTTAAAGAGTAAATTTTTGCAGGTTATTGTCACGGCTATTGGCGCTGCACTGGTCGATAGAGCTGGAAGAAAGCCCCTTCTCTTGGTAAAATAGATGAAAGTCGCTGAGAAATCATGTCTATAGTAACAAAGCTTTTCTGGTTCTGCCCCTTTCGCGAGTTCTGCAACTTGAACCATAACCTTCTCTCTCTCTCTCTCAATCGCAGATCTTGGGGACAGGATTGGTCCTGGGATGCATAGTAACCTAGGTAGCACGGACACGTTGTCCGTGCTTCCTTGTCGTGTCCGACACGTGTCGGAGCGTGTCGGACACGTCGACACGCTCGGACACGCGGTCAACGCGTGTCGAAAATCCGACACGCGGTCAACGCGTGCCCGACACGTTTCGACACGCGTGTCCGGAAGATGATGGAGGGTGGAAGCGACGGCGAGGGAGTAGAGACGAGGCCGCGACGGCGAGAGACGGCCGCCACTGTGATGCTGCGACAGATCCGACGAGGTTGCAGCTGCGAGGGAGAAAGGGCCAAAGGCGAGAGGAAGAGGAAGAGGAGAGGAAGGCGGTTGTGCGGTGAGCGACGAGAGGCAACGAGCGGCGAGAGGCGAGGAAGGGGGTCGTGCGGCGAGCGGCGAGCGGCGAGGAAAGGGGTTTGTGCGGCAAGCGGCGGGCAGCGAGGAACGAGAAGAGGAATGGTCGTGCGAGCTAGGGTTTTTGATGGGCAATTGCGTGTTGGGGGAGGGGAAGAGACGGACAGGTTTTTGATGGCCATCGTGTATTGGGGGAGGGAAGAGACAGGACAGCCTGTCTGTCTGTCACTCTGTCAGTGAAGGGGAGGGATTAAAAAATAAATTTGAGGGTGGGGGAAACGAAGGATGGTGGGGAGGGAAAGAAAAATAAATTTTGGGGGAGGGGGAAATGGACGAGGGAAAGAACTAGAAGAGGGTGGGGTGGACCTTAGTGAAGATTTTTTTTTAATGGAAAAATAAATAAATGAGATTAACATATAATTTCGAAATATAAAAATATTGAATTTGAATTAAATTAATTAAAAATAAAAATATTCATTTAATATATAACGTGTCGGAACGTGTCGGAATTCTCTACTTTTTGAGAAATAACGTGTCACGTGTCGTGTCGTGTCGTGTCGTGTCGCGTGTCCATGTCGCCGTGTCTGTGCTACCTAGATAGTAACTGCCCTTTCATTCTTTCTGAAGGTAAATACTATCAGTCCCGGCGTCTTCCTTCTGCTCTGCAATGCTTGTCAACCAGTAATTTTTTTAGAATCTTCCAAGCCAGGTTCATGATCTGGCGGCTGATGCTGTCCCGATACTTGCCGTCACCGGCATTCTGGTAATAGTCTCACCTGCCTTGATCTCTTTCTGGCTCTATCCAGTTGGCCGCCACAACTCCCCACTATAAATTTTTTTGTTCTGTCTTTTCCAATGCTCAGCTATACATAGCAGCGTTTTCCGCTGGAATGGGTGCGGTTCCTTGGGTTGTGATGTCCGAGGTAATCCTAAACATCCCCTGAAGTTTCTTGCTTATCAAATTAAAGGGTCGTTTCCGTAACTGGGGTTGTTACGAGTATTTCAAAAAATTTTGCCAATCATGTAATTTGCTCCTGTTGTTCAGATTTTCCCCATTAATATCAAAGGAGTAGCTGGAGGGTTTGCAACACTAGTAAACTAGTTCGGCGCTTGGGCAGTTTCCTACACTTTCAACTACTTAATGAGCTGGAGCTCCTATGGTACGACTCTGCTGAAAACGCTCTTTGAACTGTTGCTCTGGCGGGAGCTCGATAAACATTTGTCACGTTGGAACATGAGTTGTTGCGCGAATTCAACCAAACTACAGACTTGAGACCTAGCTTTTCCCAAAAACTTCAATCCTATTTGGAGCTGGAGGTGTCTGTGACTCTGTTCTTCATGGTCTCGAATGCATATTCAGTCCATTTATTTCAATCAATGTGTTTACAGCAACTTCTACCTAGATTCGAATATAACGAAAATTGAGTCGATGTGTCATTTAGAAAAGAAAATAAGTGAAGTGGGTCTTTCTGCAGAATGATTAATAGACAGGTAGTATATATTGAAGCATTCTTCCCATGAGAAAAATGTCAGAATATGCTTCCGCAAAATTTGTCGAAAGCAAATAACTCTGCCGGCTGGCTTCACAGGTACCTTCCTTCTTTATGCGGTGATTAACGCCGCTGGGATGGTGTTCGTGATCACGGTGGTCCCTGAAACGAAAGGGAGGAGTCTTGAGCAGATTCAAGCAGCTATCAACAGAGAATGAAAATGGCAGCACTCTTCCTTGTAGTCCCATTTGAGCTTACATGACACTTGCAATACCACACATTCGAAGATGGAAAATGATTATGAAGCAGGTAACAGCATCTTTTGTTCGATAAAACGACGTAATTGTTGAGATCTGTCAGTTCATTCAGTTTTATTGCGGGAAAGAGATAGGGTTATTTTACAGGAGAGTGAGTGATTGATTTACAAGAATAATACTTTCAATTGCTAGTGAAAAAGCACATATTACTTTATTTTAATGAATGCAAATATTGCACCTATAGTCTTCATGCGTGTTGGGCAATGACAAAGCAAGTGACTTTCAAATCGAGGCTCGCGTCCATCTATTGCTGGTTGAGAAATTATTGTATGGCCTTTATTCTTTTCTCGTAATGCGCAACGATAGTCTTCAGTGCCGTTATTAATTTTTTCAGTTACAAATTTCATTTTTGTCAAAAATGAAAAATCCAACACTACGAAGTAGATTATTATTTTTCTATAGTTTATAATGGCACTGAAGAATTGATAGTTGATACATCAATTTGCATAATGTATGTCCAAATCATTTGGTATACGTGCAAGAGATAATATATGATACTTTCACCGAGAGATTTTCTACTTAAAATTTTGACTAATCATTGCTGAATATTTAATGATGATAGAAAGCAACTAAAGTATCATTGCTGTGGAGATGCTCGCAGAACGAACCTATTTCCAGAAAGGGTAATATGCAATAAAAAGAAAAATAAAAACGTAATCAGTAATAATATTACTACAAAAAATTGAACATGGGTAGTTAAAACGTCATTGGATGCGTCAGTTAAAATAAACTTTGTTGTATTATACGGAAAATCCATTTCAGTCTCTTCAATTATACTTAGGGGCATGCATTAGCTTGAGAAAATATATGGTAAGTGCTAATTACAACTATTGAAGGCGTTTCTATTTCGTTGAGAAGAATTGCTATGTGAAACCCTTTGATGTTATGTTTAGAATGGTAAATTGACTGATAGTCTCATTTGAGCTTACATGACACCTTCAATTCCACACATTTAGATATGGAAGATGATCATGAAGCGGGCAACGACATTCGTTTCATTTGATAAAATGACAGTATTATTGAAATTGATTAGTTCAATCATTAAGTGGTTCTATTATAGGAAAGAGATGATAGTATTGTTCATAGATCTAGCACAATTGTGGGAGAGTGATTGAAATATTAAAGTTGACAGTAAATAAATAAACGTCGCTTTATATTTTTGAAGTCAAATTTTGCATCTAGTCTTTTCATGACGACAAAGTTAGTGCGTCGGTCCCTCAATAGCAATTATTGTATTGCTTTCTAGGTGCGTTGGTCCCTCGATAGCAATTATTGTATTGCTTTCCAGGTGTGTCGGTCCCTCGATAGCAATTATTGTAAATTGCTTTCTAGGTGCGTCGATCCCTCGATAGCAATTATTGTATTGCTTTCTAGGTGCGTCGGTCCCTCGATAGCAATTATTGTATTGCTTTCTTTCTTTCATAACGTGTTACACCATCCAAGAAGCACTTACTCCTTATTTTCATTTTACTTTTGCCAAAAGCGACATTATACAAGTTAATATTCCCACCAATAAGCTATTTTTGTTACCAATTTTTGCTTTTTGTTAAAAATGAAAAAGCTCATACAATAAAATACGATATGTACTTCCTTTTTGTCTTTACAATTTAATAAGTGAAATTTATGGAATATTAGCCTTGAAAAGAAAATAGAACGCCAATGCCTCACTTGAAAGGATTTTTTGATTCATTTTAGAATACAAAACATTCAAATCGCTTCTCTTTTTATGGTACTAAGAAAAGTCATTTTGGAAACTACAGAGAAGTTTCTTTTCTAATCAATGTGAAAGCTATGCATAAATAATTCCAACACCGTGTTTTATCACCTAGACTGCAAGGGCTGCAATTTCCACGCAATACACACTTTTTCTTCGCTAAAGTTGCCTTTATTGGTTGACTTGGACATTTGTATGACCGACAACTCCCGACGCTTTTCATTCATATAACTAGGCCTCCATTGCATTACCAATTAGCAAAAACTTTTATTGCATTAGAGCAAACGATAGAGAGACGATTAAGTCTTTGAGCTCCATGAGCATGTTCCGTGTTTTGCTTTTCATATTGTATGTTCTACTGTTATTGAGGACGAGTTGCAGTGCAAAGAAGAATCGCTGGTGTGCCGCTTCATCTTGCGGTGAGGTTCGTGACATACACTATCCTTTTCGATTGAAAGGTGACCCGAAAGGCTGTGGCCGCTCTGAGTATGAGCTAGTTTGTGAAAATGATTACACCATTCTATATTTGTATGCAGGTCGATATTATGTGAAGTCAATTTCCTATACCATGAATGGCACAGATAGTTTTGCTGGTAAAATCATGGTGGTTGACGATGGACTGCAAAAAAATAATTGCTCATCCCTCCCTCGTTTCTCAATGGTGAGCTACAACTTGAGTGATCAGTATCCATACCATTTACGTAATTCATCCTTAGCGATGGTCTTCATGAAGTGCTCACAGCCCGTTGCTTCTGCTTCGTATATCAATACTGAACCATGTATTAAGGGAGCATACCCTTCCGATACGCCCCCTAATATTTCCCAAATGAAGGTGTACTCATACGCTGTGTATCCGTATTCTATGGAAGATGTTCCACGAGCAGGGGACATCGAGGATTTTTGCAACATAACCATGATGACTTTCTTCTCGGGTCGTAGCCTGGTGAGGAAAATGGAATCTTATAATCGTGTGAGACCATGGTGTAAGGACGTCCACAACGATATGGCTGAAGGATTCGATCTCTATTATAGTAGATCTTCTCCTCCGCCGTCTGTGCTGGTAATAAATTGCTTGATTATTTACCCAAAGGAGACTTGTGTAACATATGAACCCGGTGGTAAGCTGACTTTCTCTGAAGCTTTTCTTCCTTTACTCTCTTATTTTCTTTCTTCTTCTTCTTCATCCTCATCCTTTTCTCAAACGTTAGCTCTACTGAGGGATCTTATCAAAATATACTTACTAAGTGATGTGGCATGTTTCAATTGGATATTGTAATATGTTGGTTCGATTTATTGAGTCATTACTTTCTTTAATACCCAATAAAAAAATTGCCACATCCGTTTAGTGAAAAAGTTCTATAAGATTTTTTTAGTAGATTTGGCGTGCATTGCTCTTTTATTTTACATCCGTGGAACTTTTTTGGACTTGACACTCTTTCTTTATTTTGTTGTTGTTTTTTTTTTTTTTTTTTTGGCCTTATTCTCTAGAAAAAAACCACAACTTTAAATTTAGTCCCAATTATGTTCCGAACTTTTTTTGTCTAAAAAAAACCCTAAACTTTAGGTCTAGTCCAAATCTGCCTCGAACTTTTCTTTGTCTCGAGAAAACCTCAAACTTTAGGCCAAATCCTACAAATCCTAAATCTATCTCTAACTTTTTTTTTTGTCTAAAAGAAAAAAACACCAATTTTTACTCTAATTGCAAATCTACCCTGTTAGCCCTATGAAAGAAAATTGCCGTTAGTCGTCCCTAATTTTCATATCTTAGAACAGTTTCATTTTGGAAATAATTTTCCATGTCACCTTACTGAAGTGGAGTTATTATCAATGTGGAAATCTCATGTCAAATTAAGACCGGACCATGGGTGTAAATTTTGGAATATATTAAAAGTTGGTGATTTTTTTAAATAAAACAAAATTCGAGGCAAATTTAGGATTGTACCTAAAGTTGGGAGCTTTTTCTGTGATAAAAAAAAAGTTTGGGTCAAAATTGGACTAGAATTGGAGGGTTTTTAAGGGAATTAGGCCTTTTTTTGGGGAAAATTCTTTGATCTAATAGTAGCTTGTGTCCCTTGAATCGCTATTATTGTTATGGGAAACTTATGAACATTTGGTACATTTAGGAGACAAAAGCGAAAATGTGTTTCTTCAATAGAAAAGATCATGCAACGATAACATGGATTTCATGAGTGAATAGAATAAAATTGGATCTAAGCGTTATCTAGAAAAGTGAAACTCGTTCACTCTTTTTTTTTTATTCTAGACTTCTCCACTTGCAGATTTCAATTAACAAAAGTGTGTCTTTGCATTTTGCAGTGACTGTATGAAGTTATCCTTCACTTGGGGTATATCTTAACGTGAATTGCTTTTATTATTTAACTGCTAAAATAATGGATCTAGTTCTTTATTGGTTGGTTGTTAATTCTGATTAACCATATTTAGTAATCTCACGAATTCTCTTACTATCTACAGAAGCACCATATATATCTACGGAGTATATCAGGAACCTTTTTGTTGGAATTACCGCATTGAACCTCTTCTTTGTCTTGGGTATGATAAGTCCTTTTCTCTTCACACCTATGAAGCTCTCATTCAGCACTCTGACAAACAAAAATTGTATGTGTAAAAAAAATTATCACACTATGCTAATTGATGGCCAAATTTCTCCGCAGTCCACTTCCTAGCAGCAAAATTCATACTTGGAGCTCCGTGTGTGTTGATATTTCTAATCTTGAAGTGGAAGAGAAGGCATCAAGCGACCGATGCAAACATCGAAGAATTTTTACGAGCTCATGTTGACGCCTGAATTTTCATTAATTAGGTTTTATTTTATTAGTTTATTTTATTTTATTTCATCTTTTTCGGCTAATAAATAAACAAACAAAACAACAAAAAAAACAAACAAAAGAAAAAGAAAGCAAAAGGAGCAGCCCAGCCCCCCCTCTCTCCGCATGGGCCCCTGTGGCCCGTCTTCCTCCGGCCCGGCCCACTTTGGGTCGTCTTCCTCCTTCGACCGCCTCTGCAGCGCACGCGCGGAGGGCGCACCTCCAGGAGAGCAGGCGAGCAGCAGAGGCGCACGTGGAGCAGGGAGGAGCAGGCGGCGACGGGACGTGAAGCAGGGGTGGCTGGCGTCGGATGGGACGCCGGTTCGGCCGGCGGAAGGGCGTGGCAGCCCTCGGTCGAGCTCCGTCGACCGGCCGCCCCTCGCCTATAAATACCGAGGCCCCCGCCTCCGTCGAACCACACCACCACCAGCACCACCAGAGGGAAGGAGAGCTAGATCTGGGGCTCGTCAACCTCGGACAACCCGCTGAGAGACTTCAGGGGGGGTCCAAGGTCGAACGGCCATAGATCCGGGCCTCGCCGGAGGAAGAAACAGAGAGAAAGAAGAGAGAGAGGGAAGACGAAGGGGAAAAGGGGTCGTTGCCGCCGTCGCCGGACCGTCGTCCGCCACCACTTGCCGCGCCCCACCGCAGGTAGCCACCGCTCGCCGTCGCCATCTCTTCCCCCCTCGCTGCCGCCACCACCATCGCCGCCGTTGCCGCCGCGTCGATCCGCTTCTCCTCCTCCTCGGCGCCGAAATTTGCGGAAACCCTAGGGTTCCCGATTTTCCGGGTCGCGACCCGGGTCGTTGGGTCGGACTCGGATCGGGAACCGGGTAGGGATTCCGCAAATCCCGGGAAAAGAGGGGCGGCGTAGGTCGAATCGCGACCCGGATCTGGTCGGGTAGGGTTCCGAGGGAACCGGGTCGCAAGCCGGATCCGGGTCGGGGGAACCGGGTAGGGTTTCACCGGTTCCCTCCCGAACGGCGCCGTTTTGTATAAAAAAAAAAAAAGAAAAACAAAAGGCCGAAAAAATCTGAGTTGCGGGCCCGTACAGCGTCTTTTTTTTTAAAAAATTATGTTTTAAGTAATATTTTACATAAATAAATAATAAATAATTTATTTATTTTCCAAAAAAAATATAATTTTTTAAAAAAATCCAAAAATATTTTAATTTCCAAAAAAAAAGAAAATATAAAAAATATTTTATTTTCGAAAAAAATAAAAAAAAAATCAAAAAATACTTTATTTTCCAAAAAAATTTAAAAAAATATTTTTATTTTCCAAAAAAAATCAAAAATCAAAAATATTCCATATTTTCCAAAATGCCAAAAATTCAGAAAAAGCCAAAAAAAACTTGTATTTTTCCAAAAAAAATATCAAAAATCAAAAAAATCCCTTTTATGTCCAAAAAATTGGAAAAAGGTCCAAAAAAAATGTCTTTTTCCAAATAATGCATGGAAAATCCCTAAAACATCCAAAAACCCGAGGGTTTAAACAAGGTTAGGTACCGAAAGGGCATTAGTGATTAACTAGTGTAATCAAGTCCCCGATCCTAATTTCTGCAGTTGCGCGCGCGAAGCGAATATTTCTCCCAATATTTCGCATGGGTTTCTAATCAACCCACCCCAAATCGATTAGTGGCGACTCCGTTTTAAAAATTAACTTACAGGTTAAAAAAATTTGACCATTAAAGTCGTGAATTGGTGGACTTGGGAGAGTCCGGGCTTAATTAATCTAGCCGAGCCATTAGCCTCCGCTAGGCGCCCGCCCCGATCGGGCGCCAAAAAAAGAGGTCGCGACAGCTTGGCGACTCCACTGGGGACTTTGAGGACTTAGGCCTTTTTTGCATTGTTTAAATTCTTTACTGACTTAGGTTTTTTTTTTATGCAGGTCAATAGATTAGAAATTTACTTTAACTTTGCTTAAAATAGATTGTCTTGTGATTATGAATTATGGTGCATGTTTTACTGTTTCAGCACTACACATGGCACACACAACCCGGCCGCCGGACCTGGGCCGCCATAGGATATTTAGGATGGTGTCAAGAAAGATACGACCTTGAACGCGAGACCGCGATGTAGAGGTTGCCTTTCTTTTCCCCGAATTTCTCTAGCCGAGGTTAGGAGGGTATGCTGCTAACGCGAGACTGCGATGGGCGGGTACCCTTTTAATTTCAACAAGCCTTCTCAGTTAGAAATCGAGCCACACATCTCATGTGCATGTCTTTGTGCTTGCCATTTTCTTTAAAAAGCAAAGTAATTTATTTACTTTTACTTAGTCTTTTTATTGGCTCATGGCATAGGGCCAGGTCATGTAACTCCATTTCTCATATGTGATGGGAAGAGTCGATATCCAGTTCATTCCGGCTCCCAAGAAAGAGCTCCTCGGATGGTGGAATCGCTTAGATCGCTTGGCCGGAGTATGTCAAATCAATCATCGGTCATCTCCTTCCGTTGCTCCAAATCAATATCCACTCCGGAGTCATGCAAGCACTACCACATTTCTGGTGCCCTGAAGCATCCACCTTCATTTTTGGCAAATTTGAACTGACTCCGACCTTGGAGGAATACAGTCTCGCCATAGGAATGCCCCTGGAAAAGGAGCTCGCCAAGCCACTGACCCGCATTGACCCCGTGGTTAGCCTATCACGGTTTTTAAAAAATCGTTCGGTAAGAGAAATAGTTAAAGCCAACAACAATGCATTTCCGCTATCATCTTTGACTGAATGTTTTGAAAAACAATCAATGAACCAAAAAAGCAAGATCTTCCTCTTAGCGTTCTTCGGATTTATTATCTTCCCCTATAGGAAGAATGCCATAAATCCTTTAATGGCGGGGGTGATAAGTCAAGTCGCTTTTGGAGCAGGATATGTGAACATGGTTTTAGCTGAAACATTTTTATCCCTTAATCGTTTTAAAGAAAACAAAGAAAAATCATGAGAGCCGCCCCGAAATTTTACAAATGTGGTTCTTTTCTCATATCAAAGGATTTGGGCACCTCATGCAAATATTCGAAATCAACAAATTCAAGCATCCACTTCAAAAATTTCAAAGCTTGGAAAAATACTCTCCCAGCGAGGAGTATTCTCGATGGATTGATTTATTAAAAAACCCTGTCCCCGAGACATTCCTATGGCGAGCTAAATGGTTCATTGCAGGAAAGGCACGTTTTGCGCTTGATTATTACGACCCCATCCCACTACTGGGCCTCTCCGGAGCTACCTCATATTATCCACATAGGGTGGCTCGTCAGTACAGAGTCCTCCAGGAAATCCCGCCGCCACTCAAACCGGGATTATTCCGAATCCTTTTCACACACACCAGTCATAACTACTCAGAGGAGATCCGTATAATCCAGGATGCATGGAGTAGATGTCACACAGAAAAGATTGTCGTACCTAGAAGACTGAAGGGGCAAGAAAAAGCTCATCACGCATCCACGTTCTACATCCTCAACCACATAATTCCCGAAGAATTGCAACCAGTAATCCCCGATGTAGCTAATAAACTTACTCTCCGAAGACGAATCGAATCGCTTGAAAGAAGTTTGAAGGCAAGCAGGAAACACATATCAAAGCCAGCACGAAAGAGCAAGCGGATTCACAAGACTGAAGCTTCCCATCACATATGAAATTTGGCAGTTCGGTTTTTTGATGTGAATATGTCTAAATGTGAATAGTTAGGGTCGTTCTATCTTTTATGCCTTGTTTAAAGAGCCCCTTCGGCATTGTATATATTCCCCTGTTAATAAATAAAAATGACTCGACCCTCGCCATGGGCCAATGTTCCATTTGTTTCCTTCACTTATGTTCTTTCTATTTTGCGCAAACACAGGTAATTACGACGTAACTGCATTCAAAAGCTAGAATGGCTGAAGAAAACATACCAAGCCGTATCGAGATCATGGAAAGTGAAATGAAGCAGGTTTTCAATGTAATCCAGCAACTCTCAAAATAGATAGATTCCATTCAGGGCAGACTAGCTCCTGCCCCAGCCTCAATCGAAGTACTGTTGCCGCAATCATCCATTCGAGGTGATCAAGGAAGAGATACCGACGATAACATGCCTGAATTGGAGGATGATCCACACCAAACAGTGATTGAGAAAGCTAAGTCAGGCAGCTTGTCTAAAATCGAGCATGACAAACGCCTCGAAAAGCTTGAGGAAAGACTGAAGCAATTGCAAGGCCTCCAGGATCCTACTTTGACAGATCTCTCCATTTACTCCAAAGTCAAAATGCCAGGAAAATTCAAAATACCCGAGTTTGAAAAGTACGATGGCACGACTTGTCCGAGAGCTCATTTGCAAATGTACTTGGTTCGAATGACCCAGTACGTTAATAATGCGCCATTGATGATTCAGTTGTTCCAGTCAAGTCTAATAGGCCCCGCCCGAGATGGTATATCACGAAAATATAAACCTTCTCGAAGCATGGAGTGAAGTAAGTGAGGCATTTCTCAAGCAGTACAAGTTTATAATGGACATTACCCCTTCTCGTGAGGATCTAGAGCGCACGGAAAAGAAAAAGCATGAATCTTTCAAGGAGTATGCCATTAGATGGAGGAATCTGGCCGCCCAGATCTGTCCTGAACCAACTGATTTCGAACTAAGAAAAATGTTCATCAAAACCCTCCCCTACGAATACCGCAATCGAATGGTAACTACGATCGCCGAATCATTCAATCAACTCATCCCGAGGGAGAACAAATTGAGATAGGGTTAAGGGATGGCTGGTTCATTGAGCCTGCACCCATCGGCAGAAGGCTCAACGTGAAAAAAGACAAAGAGCCCCTGGTTGATGTTAATGCAACCTACACTGTAAACACCAGTCACCTCCCGACTGTTCAGACAAACACAGGGCAACGGCAGACCGCCAATCGTCAACCTCCTCAACGATACAACAATAGGAGGCAATTCACTCCGCTTCCCGGATCTCCATCACAAGTTCTTGCAATCCTCCGAAACAAGAACCTCCTCTCAACCGAGCCGAAACGACCCAATGCTGAAAGTTTCTCCAGCTATGACCCGTCCAAAAAATGCGATTATCACATGGGAGAAATAGGCCACTCAACTGACGAATGTTTCACCCTTAAGCATCGGATCCAAAACTTGCTGGATACTAAGGCATTCTCGTTCCAGACTACAAAACCGAATGTCCAAAGCAATCCGCTCCCCGATCACGACAGCAAGGTAAATGCAATATTCAGTTCAGAGGCTGGTCAAATCAGAAATGCCAAAGTACCTACTGTTGACATCTATCGAGGGCTGATAGAAGCTGGGTATTATTCAAGCAATGGGATACCACCCCTTGCAGTAATGGAGGAAAGAGTATTAAGAATGATAGAGGCCGGAGTAGTCATATACGCCAGCCACACCGGTATAGTTTCTACCATATCGCAAGTCTTCATCAACTGGGAAGAAGAATTTGCCGCGCTGAATGCGGAAAAGGAAAAGAAAGATTCCACCTCACATGAGAGCGTCTTTGAAAAAAAGGAAGCTATTGTTCAAGCATCAGCAGCAGAAACAGCTATAGTCATCGAGATTCCCCAACCTTGCAAATACGAATATAACAATGCCGTACCGTGGTCTTATGATCTTGAGGTTGGTTTAGTCACAAGATCTGGGCGAACCTATGCACAAGCAAACACTCAGTCTGCCAAACCCGTCACCGATGAAGAAGCCAAGGAGTTTTTGGCCGTAGTTAAGGCCAGTGAATATAATGTGGTGGAACAATTACGAAAATCACCAGCACAAATCTCTCTACTAGAATTGCTTCAGACATCTGTCAAGCACCAGAAGTCTCTCATGAAAGTCCTAAGTGAGGTACATGTCCCTGAAACAATTGAGCATGACAAACTTGAGGAATTTGTCAGTACTATCCTTTTAAAAGATCAAATGGCGTTCTCTGATGAAGAAATCCCTGAGGAGGGTAGAGGACACACCAAGGGCCTCTACATATCAGTCAAGTGCAACGCATCTCACGTCGCTCGAGTGCTGATCGACAATGGATCTGCTCTTAACATATGTCCACTAGCGACACTCTGTCGCCTTAAAATAGAGAGATCATGGATCCAGGTACCCAGGACTTCCGTTCGAGCATTCGATGGAACGAAGAAGGAAACAGTGGGAGAGATTGAACTCGACGTTCAAATAGGCCCAACTACGTTCAAAATTTTGTTCCAGGTGATGGACATCCCCACTGCGTTCAATTTCCTCTTAGGACGCCCATGGATCCACATCGCAGGAGCAGTATCGTCAAGCCTCCACCAAAGTGTGAAGTTTGTGGTTGGAGGAAAACTGATCACGGTCCGAGGAGAAGAAGATCACCGCATCTACCATGAGACGGCCATCCCTTATGTTGAACCTAGTGAGAAAAGCGAAGCCAGCTATCAATCGTTCGAGCTCGTGTCTACTATACACGAAACTCGAGGGACTTTGCCCCTTATCCCCGAGGTATCAAGTGCTGCAATCATGGTAGGAAAAGTCATGGTTGGACATGGTTTCATTCCAGGGCGAGGGCTTGGTAGGAAAGGCCAGGGCATCCGTCAGCCTATTAAAGCCCTGAGGAGACCATATACTATCGGTTTAGGATTTTCCCCGGATAGAAAAGCAAAGAAAAAAGTCGGCCTTGTATATCCCCGTCTCGAGGAAACTTTCCCAGGCCCAGCCAGGATGATGCATGAGGAAGAAGAAGTGAATACTTCAAAGTGGTTCAACTCTGGAAGCACGAAATTGCCCACAATCCAGGAGAGCACAGTTCAGCCCATACTTACAAAGGAAGAAGGACCAGATGGCGTGACCACCATATTTGGAGACCTTTTCATAGGTGCCATTGATGAGGAACAGTTAGAAGAAACAGGTGATAACTTCTCGTTTACCCAGCTTCAAAGTCAAGTCGATGAGCTACATGAGACGGTACACCACTTGACAGAGAGTTTCGCCCAAATTGCCCGTACATTCCTCTCTCGTCACGACAAAGAATCGGCAGCCAAAGTAAATGAAGAAGACCTCATTGACACGAGCTGGCAAGAGACTCGGCTACCCCAGTCCTCAAGAAGCACGCGACCATATTCGCCTCTTCCTAAATCAATGGCCATTATTTTTCCCATTCTCCTAGAGCAAGGGATGATCACTAGGGAATTGAGTCGTCCTACTCCCGAGTACTTCCTTGGTTATGATCCGTCCAAGCAATGTGATTATCATTCGGGGGAATTAGGACACTCGCTAGATGACTGCACCATCCCGAGAGACAAGGTTCGGGATCTTTTGACGCCGGGGTATTTACGTTTCGCTCCCCATGGCTGTGTTTTGGCGAAGATCGCCTCCTCGTAGTACCCAAAGACCCGTATCATGTTCCCTGAGCATGTTAAGGAAGCACGTGGAGGAGAGGTGATCATGGACACTTTGGGCCAACCAAGTGGTAAATTTGACTACTATGTCAACTATTCAATCCCCCAAAGTTTCTATGATCATCATCACCACATCGTCCCTGACGGGTGGGAAGGCATGGATGATTTGAAGTCCGCAAAGTCACGAGCACAGGGAGATGAAACCGGCGATTGGTATGAAGACTTCTTCGTGGGCGCTATCAATAAAGGACCGTCAGGGGAAATGGGTGCAGACCCGCTCGAGTAGAATCCTTTTATTTTCCTCTGCATACTCCCCTACGCGGGAGCCTGTACATATCTTTTTTAAGTTTGGCTTGTTTTGTTTTCAACCTCAGTTCCATCTAGGGAACCTTTTTTGAAATCACTATGTAAATCCATCTACTAAATAAATAAAGTTGAAAACATTTTGAGGGCATGAGGGGATACACCAAACCGGCCCGTTGATGATAGCCAGCTGCAAAATGAAAGAAGAAATCTGAGGCCCGGGTTTCCTCATGCTTCCTCATCTTAAAGAACAACTCATCCCCATTTTCAAAAGAAAGAAGCATACATACTGTTAAACTTATTTGTCCCATTAACCTGTCTACTTTATGATACAGGAATAATCTAGCAAAGAAAGAGGGTATGGGAACGGTCCAAACCAACACCATAAGTAACCATTCGATAACTCGATGAAGATTTTGATGATTCCGACGAAGTTCAACGGAATTGGGAACGACATGAAGAAGCCAGGCCCCCTACTACTGAAGACACCGTCGTTGTCAATTTAGGCAGCACGGGAGATCCAAGGGAGATAAAGATTGGCGCAAACCTTCCTAAAGAAGAAGCCGCAAGCTTAATCGCCCTCCTAAAGAGATATCAAGATGTATTCGCATGGTCATATGCCGATATGCCAGGCCTCGATCCAATGATTGTGGAACATAGCTTGCCAACTAACCCTGATGTAGCCCCCAAGAAGCAGCGGCTAAGGAGAACTAAACCAGAGTTATCAAAAAAGATTGAAGAAGAAGTGATGAAGCTCCTGGAAGTAGGCTTCCTCGAAGTCTCGCAATACCCTAGTTGGGTAGCGAACATTGTACCAGGAAAGAAGAAAGACAATCGAATCCGAGTTTGTGTTGACTACCGCGATTTGAACAAAGCAAGCCCAAAAGATGATTTCCCGTTACCTCATATAGACGTTCTTGTGGATAGTACAGCTGGATTTAAGCTTTTCTCTTTCATGGATGGATTCTCGTGGATACAACCAAATAAAGATGAAGGAAGAAGACAAGGAAAAACGGCATTCATTACTCCGTGGGGGACTTTTCATTATAAGGTTATGCCTTTCGGCCTGAAAATGCTGGAGCAACTTACCAACGTGCCATGGTCACCCTTTTCCATGACATGATGCACAAAGAAATTGAAGTATATGTCGACGACATGATCGCCAAAACCAAACATGGAGAAGACCATGTGAAGACCCTGGAGAAATTATTCGACCGACTCCGCCAGTTCAAGTTGCGCTTGAACCCAGCAAAATGTGTGTTCGGGGCAACTTCTGGCAAATTACTTGGATTCATTGTGAGCTGTGAAGGGATAGAAGTAGACCCGTCAAAAACTAAGGCAATATTTGAGATGCCTCATCCTCGACTCGTAAAGGAAGTCCGGAGCCTCTTGGGAAGATTAAATTATATTGCGCGGTTCATTTCCCAACTTTCCGAAACTGCAAAACCCTTCTTTAAACTTCTCGGGAAGGGTGCACAAATTAAATGGGATGATGATTGCCAACCGGCATTCGAAAATCTAAAGCAAGCACGATGAAGCCCCCATTCTGGTACCTCCGGTCCCGGGCACCCTTTAACCCTCTACCTTACCGTCAACAGTGAATCCTTAGGCGCAATGCTCGCACAAGAAGGACCTCATGACGGGAAGGAGCGAGCCATCTACTATTTAAGTAAAAAGTTCACCATGTCGGAACAAAACTACTCCAAATCAGAAAAAACATGCGCTGCATTGGTATGGGTGTTGCACAGACTCCGGCAGTATACCTTGCACTACCAAACGTTTCTCGTAACTGAGAGTGACCCGATCAAGTATTTGCTCGGTCGCTCGGCCTTGGTAGGAAAATTGGCCAAATGGCAAATCCCGATCTCGAATTCGACATCCAAGTTATGTCGCGAAAATCAGTTAAAGGTCGAGTGATTGCGGATATGTTAGCAGATGGCCCTAAGGAGGTACACGAGGATAATACACCAGACGACCGGATTTCAACAATAGAAGAAGACGCCTGGACTATGTTTTTCGATGGAGCTGTAAATTTGTCGCTCGCACCGGGGCGCTTTTGATATCCCCAAATGGGCAACATTATCCCGTGGCTGCAAAATTGATTTTTCCATGCACCAACAATATAGCCGAATATGAAGCATGCATCCTCGGCTTACAAGCAGCAATTGAAATGGAAGTGACAAAACTAAAAGTATTCGGTGACTCCGCCTTAATCATCCTCCAAACTGTGGGTGAATGGAAGACGAGAGATACCAAACTTGTGCCTTATCACAACTACTTGGAAAAATTGGTGGGAGAATTTCAAGACATCTCGTTTGAATACCTTCCTAGAATTCATAATCGGTCACGATGCACTAGCAACGTTGTCATCTATGTTACAAGTAACGAAAGGGTTAGAAGTAGAACCTTTGAAGATCGAAGTTCGACAAGACAGCCCACCGCATGGCTATAACCGAAGAACCCGACGGAAAACCCTGGTATTACGATATCATGAAATACGTCCGGTAAGGAATTCCCTCGAAGAAAGCACTCACTCGATCGAAAATACCTAATGAAAATGGCCTCAAGGTTCTTCGTCACCGTGAAAATCTGTACAAAAGATCATATGATTCAGTCCTACTAAGGTGTGTTGATGCAACTGAAGCCACACGGATAATGCAGGAAATACATGAGGGAGTATGTGGCCCTCACATGAATGGACGCATGTTGGCCAAGAAAATAATGAGATTAGGTTATTATTGGCTCCCTTTGGAAGGCGATTGCGCACAACATGTGCGAAGCTGTCATCGTTGCCAGATTCACGGGAACAAGATAAATGTCCCTCCAACTGAACTACATCAATTATCTGAACCGTGGCCATTTTCAATGTGGGGCATTGATGTAATTGGCCCAATCAATCCGAAGGCATCAAATGGGCATCGGTTTATTTTAGTTGCAATTGATTACTTCTCAAAATGGATCGAGGCCACATCCTATGCAAGCGTAACTGCGTGGAACGTTATGAAATTCATCAGACGTGACATAATCGCCCGATATGGCGTGCCAGAAGCTATCATCACCGACAATGGGTCAAACCTGAACAACAAGTTGATTGATCAATTATTCTCTCGAGTTCAAAATCCAACATCTCGAACTCGTCCCCTTATCGTCCACAAATGAATGGAGCCGTGGAAGCCGCCAACAAGAACATCAAGAGAATCCTAGCCAAGACAGCTGAAAACTATCGCGACTGGCATGAAAGGTTACCCTTCGCACTAACAGCATATCGAACTTCGATTCGAACCTCCACCGGGGCAACCCCTTTCTCCCTGGTTTATGGCATGGAAGCGGTTTTGCCCATAGAAGTAGAAATCCCATCCCTACGAATTTTATCCCAGGTAGGGTTGTCTGAGGGAGAGTGGACACAACAAAGGCTTGAGCAACTGAATATGATCGATGAAAAACGACTAAAAGCCCTCTGTCATGGTCAGTGTTATCAACAGAAGGTAGCCCGATCGTTCAATCAGAAAGTGCGACCTAGGAGCTTCGAGGTAAATGAGCTAGTCTTGAGGAAGACACTGCCGATCTTCCCGGAGCCCGGTGGCAAGTTTGCCCCAAATTACAAGGGTCCTTATGTGATAAAGAAGATACTCCCCGGAGGAGCCTTGATCCTGACTGAAATGGATGGGCGGGAATTCTCCAAACCGGTTAATTCTGATGCTGTAAAAAAGTACTACCCTTGAAAGATGTTCATTGCCTGGCATTGCCAAGCATTTCTCTATCAAAATGAAATTGCCTCTGCGCCTTTTGTGAGTGACGTATTTGCACCATCATAAAAATGTGTTTGGTAGATTCAGCAAAGAGGAATGAATGGTAATCACTAGCGTTTAAGGGAGTGTTGAGAATCAGGCAGCAAACTTGATAGGATAATCGATACTACCCAAGCAAGCGCATAGGAGTGACCTACGTCAGATTCACCTAACTTGGTGTAAAAGACGTGTCGCTCAAAAGCCGGTCCAGTTAAATAAAAGAAGCCATCTATCCCAGACGATAACCTTGGAACTGGGAAACCTCACTTCTTGTCCCTGACGCATGTTCTCTCGGGAAATAGTTAACAAAAGCTAGAGGTTTTGATTGTCCATCTCAGATTCCGTGGAAGCTTGAAATACATGGCTTTATCCACATGTTGCTATAATCGACAACCAGCAATCAGGCATACGTAGCCACAAATAAAAAAATGCCAATCAAAAGAAGCATGGAACTGTAAAGGGACCGTCATCAACGTTCAAATATTCTTGGAGGCCAGCACATACAAATGATGGGGAAAAACTAATTTGATATCATTCCCCAGCACTCGCTCTCTGAACTCGTTTTCTTTGCCATATTGACAGGAGGCGTTGGGATTCCAGAACCAAGCTTAATGGTTAAATAGTGGCAAATCCAAGGATCCGATCAATTTACATAACCCGAGACAAGAGCAGAGATGCCCGTTCAGCGTCCCAACCCTTAGCTGATCATTCGTGTATTATCTCTCTCGTGAAGACAATCCGTCGGCACCCCTTTGTGAATAGCTCTTTTGATATTCAAAATTCAGCACATTTGTAAATACAATTCCACCAAGTAAACACCCCTAAAATTGTCAATGGGGTCTCTTGAGTAGAAAATCATTCATTTGTTTTGAGAGTACAAACTCTCTCATGCTTCAAAAAAATGCTGCATGCCTTTCTCCAAATGGATTTTTGCATGATGATTTTGTCTGTCTAAATCACTAATTCCATTAAGGATTACTAGAATAGACAGCTAAGTGAAGAATACAAGATTAGTTGAGCATGCTGGATGAGGTGCGTCAGGATGATGACAGGCAAGCCATATCCTACACACGGTCCCCCATCTATACACTTGTGAGATGAGTGCAGAAAATTCCATGACTGCAGGGTAAAGAGTTCTCTCGCGAATGGTACGATAACCAAAATAGTGAGAGGCATTTCATTGCTCACCCCTTATTGAGCCCCCATACACTGGTGAAGCTTCTCTCATCAAGATTCACCCCACATTGGAGCATGTCAAAGACAAGGCAAATCAGCATCACAAGGTGAGAAGAGGGATAGAAATTCTCTTGCTTGCACTTGCGTCAATCTTCGAGTGTCTTTATTGCATATGAACACTCGCATTAATTTAAGTGCCTTAGAATGACGAAGAGCAATTCATTTTCTATGCATTTGTATACATTGTACGACCCAAGTGAGTCTGTAATTTTACCCTCACTTTGAGACAGAGCAGAAGTTATTGCCATAGCCTAGAGCGTTGGCCGAAGATGAAGACTCAAAGTCTAAATAATGGTGCTTCGATCGAACTCGCCTAGATCAGTTCCTCAAGCAACAAAAAATGAAAAAGCAGGGGCATAAAAAGCAGTGTACCTGGTAAAAGCAAGGTCAATGCCCATAAATGAGGAACTGGAATAAAAGTCGGGGCATAAAAAAGCAAAGGTGCCCGGTAAAAGCAAGGCCAATGCCCCCTACCAAAAAATGCAGCCAAGAAAAAGTTGGTTGTAAAATCTCCATTTGATAATAGGAAGAAAGACTAGTGACGAATGCTAAGACAGTCACCAACTCTCACCCTTCTACATGTGAGTCGAGTCTACGTTATATTCCCATTGTAAAAAGTCTCTTCAGACTAGGGGCACTTCAATTAATGTAAGATTTCATATGTGCATAAACATCGCTCGAAGAAGTACGAGCAAGATTACTCTATCTCTTTTCGCAGGGTTCCTGACTTGTAAACCCGGAGAGAATCGTGCAACATTTTCATCCATCGACTTCTACCTTGATGATCCCCTTCGATGAGCTGCTAACCAAGTCTTCATCACAATTTCAACAAAGACCTCTCACATTGGTAAAGTCGTACCACTTGCGAGAATACTCGGACCCCGCCGACATGATGACAAAGGAGAAGTGTGGTCCTTATAAATCTTGCATCAATGGTCGGGATAAAACAGCCTTTCGTGAGAGTGAGTGAAAAGTCCTTTCAGACGAAAGTCCCTCATCCGGCATGCTCAAGACATCTACGTTCTAAATGAGGGTTGTCTTTCAAAATCTTCCCCAAAGGAATTTGGATGATAGGAAACCGACAAAGTTGTCATGCATAAATCGCATTTGAACTTATGAGTTTACAGCATATACAATCATTGTGTACATGTCTACATGTTGTGTAAATAATGAACACACTCTCGAATCGAGATATTGCCGGTAAGCATATCCCTATCCCTATCTATCTTAGAGTACCTACCACTGTCCTGGTACTCTCTTCTTGTCACTCGACCTGTTCGAGCCATCTCCCCGAGTTTGGGTGCTTGCGCAGCCCCGAGTATCCCCTTGTCTTTGAGTACTTACCATTTGCCGGGTACTCCCTCTTGTCGACACTCGACCTGTTCGAATTGTCCCCTGCATACGATATTTGCAACCGTCCCGCTTATCCCATTACTTTTGAGTGCCTGCCACTACCCAGGTGCTCCCTCTATTGACACTCGACCTGTTCAAGTTGTCCTTAAAGTTTGGATACTCTTGACTGTCCAAGTATCCTCTTGTCTTTGAGTACTGACCACTGTTCGAATACTCCCTTTCCGTGACACTCGACTTGTCCGAGTTGTCCTCCAAATTGTATCTTTGAATACTAGCAGCTACTCAAGTATTCCACCACATTATGCGCCTGCAATCACCCAGGTATGCTTTCTTACACTCGGACCAATTGAGTGGTCCCTGATCATATCATTAAACGTTTGTGTTCATCCAAATATTCCTCTACTTTGTACACCTGTGTGCCTGCCGCCATCTAGGTAAGCATTGCGTTACATTCAAATTCCCAATTTCCAGAAGGTGAGAGACCTTCACGAATATCCAAGGTACGTCCTCGATATTCCCCATAACCAGGAGGTGAAAGATCTTCACGAATATGCGAGGCACGCCCTCGATATTCCCAATTTCCAGAAGGTAAGAGACCTTCACGAATATGCAGGGCATGCCCTCGATGTTCTCAATTGCCAGGAGGTGAGAGACCTTCACGAATATCCCAGGTATGTCCTCGATATTCCCTAATTGCCAGGAGGTGGGAGACCTTCATGAATATCCCAGGTACGCCCTCGATATTCCCAATTTCCAGAAGGTGAGAGACCTTCACGAATATGCAGGGCATGCCCTCGATATTCCCTAATTACCAGGAGGTGGGAGACCTTCATGAATATACGAGGTACGTCCTCGATATTCCCAATTTCCAAAAGGTGGGAGACCTTCACAAATATGCGAGGGACGTCCTCGATATTCCCCATAACCAGGAGGTGAAAGATCTTCACGAATATGCGAGGCACGTCCTCGATATTCCCCAATTATCAAAAGGTGAGAGACCTCCACGAATATGCGAGACCCATCCTCGATATTCCGTTTGCCAGGTATTTTTTTAAATTCGTACTTGTGATCATCCAAGTATCTCTTCAACGCCTGCGAACGTTCAAGCATCCTTCAAAGTCTGTACTTGTTAACATCCAAGTACTCTTTTGACACTTGCAATCAATCGGGTATTTTCCAAAGATCTAGTACTTGTGAGCATACAGGTACCCCTTCGATATCTGCGAACATCCGGGTATCCTCCAGAGTTTGTACTTGTGATCATCCAAGTACCCCTTCGACGCCCGCAAAGGCCCAAATATCCTCCAGGTTTGTACTTGTGAATATCCAGTACTCTTTCAATACCTGTGAATGTCCAGTATCTTCAACAAATTGATGCCCTGCGAAAGGTCGGTGCATCCCCGAGAAAGGTCGGGTTCCCACAGTGTCCTCGACAAAGATCGGGCACCCCACAAATTGATGCCCTGAGAAAGGTCAGTGCATCCCCCGAGAAAGGTCGGGTTCCAACTGGTGTCCTCAACAAAGATCAGGCACCCCACAAATCGATGCCCTGAGAAAGGTCGGTGCATTCCCCGAGAAAGGTCGGGTTCCAAGAGGTGTCCTCAACAAAGATCAGGCACCCCACAAATCGATACCCTGAGAAAGGTCGGTGCATCCCCCGAGAAAGGTCGGGTTCCAACAG
Source organism: Eucalyptus cloeziana (assembly GCA_014182715.1). Taxonomy (NCBI): domain Eukaryota; kingdom Viridiplantae; phylum Streptophyta; class Magnoliopsida; order Myrtales; family Myrtaceae; genus Eucalyptus; species Eucalyptus cloeziana. The sequence continues at coordinate 12,719,433 of CM024641.1, forward strand.
GTGTCTTTGACAGAAGTCAGACACCCCAACAAATATGATGCCCTGAGAAAGGTCGGCGCATCTCCCGAGAAAGATCGGGTACCAACTGGTGTCTTTGACAGAGGTCAGACATCCCCACAAAATCGATGCCCTGAGAAAGGTCGGCGCATCTCCCGAGAAAGGTCGGGTACCAACTGGTGTCCTCGATACAAATCAGACACCCACAAATGAGATGCCATGAGAAAGGTCGGTGCATCTCCCATCAAGGCGACCGAAGAATGGTTCGGGTCCTGGAGGAGCAATTTCCCGTCAAGGCGACCGAAGAAAGGTTCGAGTCCTAGACAAATCATTGATTGTTTTAACAGGCGACCGAAGAATGGTTCGAGTCCTGGAGAAACAGTTTACCGTCAAGGCAACCGAAGAAAGGTTCGAGTCCTAGACGAATCATTGATTGTTTTAACAGGCGACCGAAGAATGGTTCGAGTCCCGGAGAAACAGTTTACCGTCAAGGCGACCGAAGAAAGGTTCGAGTCCTAGACGAATCATTGATTGTTTTAACAGGCGACCGAAGAATGGTTCGAGTCCCGGAGAAACAGTTTACCGTCAAGGCGACCGAAGAAAGGTTCGAGTCCTAGACAAATCATTGATTGTTTTAACAGGCGACCGAAGAATGGTTCGAGTCCTGGAGAAGCAATTTCCCGTCAAGGCGATCGAAGAAAGGTTCGGGTCCTAGATAAATCGTTGATTGCTCTAACAGGGCGACCAAGAATAGTTCGGGCCCTAGAGAAGCAACCCTCTCGTATCACCGGGTAAGACGACACCTTGATACTTGCCAAAACTCGGGGTTCACACCCTATCTCACTCACTCTCGGTAAGTAATTACAGGTATCTTCTTAGTTGTTTTAGTATATGTAATGTTACATTGCTCTTTTTGCATAGGATAATAGGTCCCAAATAAAATATAATCTGCTACGTATGTATTGATAAAATTTAGGCATCAGTTTATCTTTGAATGCAACCTCTGCGAGCTCACCTTCAAAGAGGGGCAGCTGTTGACGCCTGAATTTTCATTAATTAGGTTTTATTTTATTAGTTTATTTTATTTTATTTCATCTTTTTCGGCTAATAAATAAACAAACAAAACAACAAAAAAAACAAACAAAAGAAAAAGAAAGCAAAAGGAGCAGCCCAGCCCCCCTCTCTCCGCATGGGCCCCCGTGGCCCGTCTTCCTCCGGCCGGCCCACTTTGGGTCGTCTTCCTCCTTCGACCGCCTCTGCGGCGCACGCGCGGAGGGCGCACCTCCAGAGAGCAGGCGAGCAGCGAGGCGCACGTGGAGCAGGGGAGGAGCAGCGGCGACGGGACGTGAAGCAGGGGTGGCCGGCGTCGGATGGGACGCCGGTTCGGCCGGCGGAAGGGCGTGGCAGCCCTCGGTTGAGCTCCGTCGACCGGCCGCCCGCCTATAAATACCGAGGCCCCGCCTCCGTCGAACCACACCACCACCAGCACCACCGGAGGGAAGGAGAGCTAGATCTGGGGCTCGTCAACCTCGGACAACCCGCCGAGAGACTTCGGGGGGTCCAAGGTCGAACGGCCACAGATCCGGGCCTCGCCGGAGGAAGAAACAGAGAGAAAGAAGAGAGAGAGGGAAGACGAAGGGGAAAAGGGGTCGTTGCCGCCGTCGTCGGACCGTCGTCCGCCACCACTTGCCGCGCCCCCACCGTAGGTAGCCACCGCCGCCGTCGCCATCTCTTCCCCCTCGCTGCCGCCACCACCATCGCCGCCGTTGCCGCCGCGTTGATCCGCTTCTCCTCCTCCTCGGCGCCGAAATTTGCGGAAACCCTAGGGTTCCGATTTTCCGGGTCGCGACCCGGGTCGTTGGGTCGGACTCGGATCGGGAACCGGGTAGGGATTCCGCAAATCCCGGGAAAAGAGGGGCGGCGTAGGTCGGATCGCGACCCGGATCTGGGTCGGGTAGGGTTCCGAGGGAACCGGGTCGCAAGCCGGATCCGGGTCGGGGGAACCGGTAGGGTTTCACCGGTTCCCTCCCCCGAACGGCGCCGTTTTGTATAAAAAAAAAAAAAAAAAAAACAAAAGGCCGAAAAAATCTGAGTCGGGCCCGCAACGCGGCCCGTACAGCGTCTTTTTTTTTTTTAAATTATGTTTTAAGTAATATTTTACATAAATAAATAATAAATAATTTATTTATTTTCCAAAAAAAATATAATTTTTTAAAAAAATCCAAAAATATTTTAATTTCCAAAAAAAAAACAGAAAATATAAAAAATATTTTATTTTCGAAAAAATAAAAAAATCAAAAAATACTTTATTTTCCGAAAAAAAATATTAAAAAAATATTTTTATTTTCCAAAAAAATCAAAAATCAAAAATATTCCATATTTTCCAAAATGCCAAAAATTCAGAAAAAGCCAAAAAAACTTGTATTTTTCCAAAAAAAATATCAAAAATCAAAAAATCCCTTTTATGTCCAAAAAATTGGAAAAAGGTCCAAAAAAAATGTCTTTTTCCAAATAATGCATGGAAAATCCCTAAAACATCCAAAAACCTGAGGGTTTAAACAAGGTTAGGTACCGAAAGGGCATTAGTGATTAACTAGTGTAATCAAGTCCCCGATCCTAATTTCTCTGGTTGCGCAGAAGCGAATATTTCTCCAAATATTTCGCATGGGTTTCTAATCAACCCACCCCAAATCGATTAGTGGCGACTCCGTTTTAAAAATTAACTTACAGGTTAAAAAAATTTGACCATTAAAGTCGTGAATTGGTGGACTTGGGAGAGTCCGGGCTTAATTAATCTAGCCGAGCCATTAGCCTCCGCTAGGCGCCCGCCCCGATCGGGCGCCAAAAAAAGAGGTCGCGACAGCTCACAATAACTTTTTGCCCATAAGGTACTCTTACTCGGATATCAAGAGGATCACACAAAATTTCAAATGCAAGTTAGGTGAGGGGGGATATGGTTCCGTATACAGAGGAATACTTAGAAGTGGCAATGAAGTTGCGGTTAAGATTTTGAACAAATCAAAATCTAATGGCCAAGATTTTATAAGCGAAGTGGCCACAATTGGAAGGATCCACCACATTAATGTGGTGCAACTTGTTGGTTTTTGCTTCGAATACTCCAAACAAGCTCTTGTCTATGATTTCATGCCGAACGGATCTTTGGATAAACACATTTCCTATAAGGATGGTGATGATCCTCTTGATTATAAGAAAATGTATGAGATCTCTCTTGGCATAGCTAGAGGGATAGAGTATTTACATCGGGGATGTGACATGCAAATTCTACATTTTGACATCAAGCCTCACAACATTCTCCTAGACCAAAGTTTCACTCCAAAAGTTTCTGACTTTGGACTTGCAAGACTTTATCCCACCGATCACAGTATAGTATCGCTGACTCGCAAAGAAGAGGAACCTTGGGTTATATGGCTCCCGAGCTATTCTATAAAGACATTGGTGGCATTTCTTACAAAGCCGATGTTTATAGTTTTGGGATGTTATTAATGGAAATGGCTGGTAGAAGGAGAAATATAAATGCACATGCAGAGCATTCGAGTCAAATTTACTTTCCTTTGTGGGTTTATGATCAACTCAACAAAGAAAAGGAACTTGAAAGGGTAGATGTCATAGAAGAGGAAAGAGAAACAACGAGGAAGATGATAATCGTTGCACTGTGATGTATACAATTGAGCCCTAATGATCGGCCGTCGATGAGGAAAGTCCTAGATATGCTTGAAGGAGATATGGATAAACTGCAACTGCCTCCAAAACCACTTTTGTATCCGGGAGAGGCACCCGTTGATGATGTTGACGTTGAGATAGAACTTGAAACAGTCTCATCTTCGTCGAGTACTCCGATAGTTTCTAGTGGTTCCCAATTTTACCATGACCATGAGTTTATGAAATCATGTATTGTGTGATTGTTTCCCTATAATGAGATGCAAACTATCAACATGTATCATCATTCAAAATGTAATCTGTGAAGCTTTTGCATGTTTTTCATATGGCGCTATTGTTTTCTGGTAGACTCGTTATGTCCATATTTTATAAATGATGATGAATGTTGTATGGCATTCATTCAATTTTTGTTTCATGTGAATTGTCTTGATATAACAAGGTAATTTTTTTCTTCGTGTCAATGTTTGCATTTTGAGTAATGAATCTCTCTCATTTCCGTCAAAACCTCTCATCCCCACCCTTTGACCTCTGTTTGATTACCCACGTTGAAGACAGCTACCTACTCAAGCTATCTCCGACTTGGTCCTCATGTCACGGGATGGGTCAAAGCCTAACCAATGAATGACCAGCACATGTCAAAGAGTAATGACAGAGTAGGCTGACAATTTTTCCTTTATGATGAATGGAAATTGAACATGTGATGTTATGTTAGAGCATATTATGAATTACAAAAACTCAATCCCTAAATGCAATAAGAACTTGTGCGTTCACTCGATGATAAGACATGAGATGGTGCCTTGCATTCTTCAGAACAAACATTATATTCCTCACTATTGTCCCCTGCACATGAGTTTTCCTACAAAGCAAACATTCCTCGAGACACCAATGTTCATAAGGAACGCGTGATCTCCACTTCGTTCAGAGATTGTAGACAAAGAAGTATAATTTTAAGTTTTATTATTACCAAAATAAAGCAGCTTAAAAAATGATGCTAAAAAAGTAGAAAATGGAAAAAATTAACAAACTTAATCTCTTTAGTGGTCGTGAAATTCCACATGAGAATGGTCCTCCATTCTAGACTCTAGCTCGTGTCTAGACTCAAAAGAGAACAGCAAGTGACGCTCAAACCGGGCATGCTCATGGACCAAGGAAAACGAGACCCAGCTATCATTTCGGTTCCATTTTAAATAAAACCAAGCAACGGAAATCCTAGAGAGACGACAATATTGTTCATAGAACTAACACAATTACAGGAGAGTGATTGTAATATTGAAGTTGATAGTGAATAAGTAAACATAGCTTCTTCTTTTTTCTTCCTTTTGTGAACTTGAATATTGCATGTATAGTCTTTGCGCAACGACGAGTTAGTGAGGTTCTAGTCAATGCACGTCGGTCCCATTGCTAGAAATTATCGAATTGCTCTCTTTCTTTCATAATGTGTTACACCATCCAAGAAGCAATAACTCTTGTTTTTCCGTTTATTTTTGTTATACAAGTTAATATTCCCTTTAATAGTCTTTCTTACCAATTATATATTTTTTTTCAGTAATGAAAAAGCTCATACAGTGAAATATGACGTTTTTTTTCCTTTTCATTTTCAGAATTTATCTAACCGACACTCGTGGAATATTAGACTTGAAAATAAAATTGAATGCCAATGCCTTACTTGAAAGGATTTTGATTCAATTTAGAGTACATAACATTCCAATTGATTCTTTTTTTACTGAAGTAAAATTGATTCCTAAAGAGTCAATTTGCCAAGAAAAGTTAAATCTGAAAACTGCAGAGAAGTTTCTTTTCGAATCAACATGAAAGCCAACACCATAAATAATTCCAACACTGTGTTTTTGTCGCCTTGACTGCAAGGGCTGCAATTTCCACATGAGACCCACTTTTTCTTCACTAGACTTTGTGTTGATGGTTGACTTGGAAATTTGCATCTATAGTCTTTGTGTGATGACAAAGTTAGTGAGGTTCTAGTCAAGACGCGTCAGTCCACCACTAGAAATCGTCGTATTACTTTCTTTCTTTTATAACGTGTTACACCATCCAAGAAGCACTTATTTCTTATTTTCCTTTTACTTTTGCCAAAAGCGATATTATACAAGTTAATATTCTTGTTCATGGTCTATTTTTGTTATCAATTTCTGTTTTTTGTCAAAAAAAAAAAAAGCTTAGATGATGAAATACAACATCTTTTTCCTTTTCGTCTTCACAATTTAACGAGGGGACTCTTATGGAATATTAGCCTTGAAAAGAAAATAGAATGCCAATGCCTCACTCAAATGGATTTTCATTCTAGAGTACATAACATACAAATCGATTCTCTCCTTTTCTTTTTTCTTTTGGTTTAAAATCGAATTTTTTTTTTATTTTTATTTTTTTATGGTACTAAGAAAAGTCAATGTGGAAACTGCAGAGAAGTTTCTTTTTTAATCAATATGAAAGCTATGCATAACTAATTCCAACTCTGTGTTTTGTCACAATAAAAGCAAGGGCTGCAATTTCTACGTAAGACCCATTTTTTCTTCGCTGGACTTTGTTTTATTAGTTGACTTGGAAATTTGTATCAACGACGACTCCCGACGCTTTTCATTCGTGTAACTGGGCCTCCATCACATTACCAATTAACAAAAACTTCTATTGCATCACAATTGCATCACATCAAACGATAGAGACGATTAAGTCTTTGAGCTCCATGAGCATGTTCCGTGTTTTGCTTTTCATATTGCATGTTCTGCTGCTACTAGGGATGGGTTACGGTGCGAAGAAGATTCACTTGTGCGCTGCTTCATCTTGCGGCGAGATCCGTGACATACACTATCCCTTTCAATTGAAAGGCGATCCAAAAAGCTGTGGTAACTCTGAGTATGAGCTAGTTTGTGAAAATAATCATACTTTTCTATATCTATATGCTAGTCGATATTATGTGAAGTCAATTAACTATTCTATTTTCGATCATATAAATGATTTTTCGGGTACAATTACAGTGGTTGACGATGGATTGCAAAAAGGTAATTGCTCATCCCTCCCTCGTCACTCATTGGCAAGCTCCAACTTTAGCGCTAATGATCCAAACCGTGGTGGTCTTTCGCCCTTTGCTGAGCCGGTGGTCTTCATGAAGTGCTCACCTATTGCTTCTGCTTTGTATATCAATACTGAACCATGTATTGAAGAAGTATACCTTTCTGATACGCCCCTAATTTTTCCCAAATGAAGGCATACTCATACGCTTTGTATGGGTCTCATCTACAAATAATAGGTGACATCAAGGATTCTTGCAACATAACCATGATCACTTTCTTATTGATCCAGGAAGTGGATCGGTATAAACGTGTGAGCCCACCGTTTTAGGACCTCCACAACATGATGGCTAAAGGATTCGAACTCTTTTCTTATAAACCTTATTCGTGGGAAATATTCCAGATTTGTGCGACAAGTTTCAGATACCAAATGGCGTGGTGCGACCCATATTACTTCTGTAAGCTGACTTTCCCTAAAGCTTTTCTTTCTTTACTCTCTTACTTTGTTTCTTTCTTCTTCTTGATCTTCATCCTTTCCTTAAATGTTAGCTCTACTGACGGATCTTATCAAATTTTACTTACTCAGTGATGCGGCATGTTTCAATTGGATGTTGCAATACGTTTGGTTCAATTTATTGAGTCATCACTTTCTTTAATACCCAATAAAAACAAATTGCCACATCCGTTTAGTGAAAAAGTTTAGAAAGATTTTTTAGTAGATTGGGCGTGCATTGCTCCTTTATTTTACAACTATGGAGCTTTTCTGGACGTGACACTATTTCTGTATTTTTTTGGGCCTTATTCACTAAAAAAAACCCAACTTTAAATTTAGTTCCAATTATGTTTCGAACTTTTTTTATCAGAAAAACCTAAACTTAGGTCCAGTCCAAATTTGCCTCAATCTTTTCTTTGTCTGGAAAAAACCTCATTCTTTAGGCCTAATACCAAATCTACCTCGAACTTTTTTTGTCTAAAAGAAAAAGCACCAATTTTTACTCTAATCCCAATCTACCCATTAGCCCTCTATTCAAAAATCGCCGTTAGTTGTCCCTAATTTTCATATCTTAGAATAGCTTCATTTGAAAGTAATTTTCCATGTCACCTTACTAAAGTGGATTTGTTATTGATGTGGAAATGCTACGTCAAGTTGGGACTAGACTGTGGGGGTAGGTTTAGGAATATATTAAAAGTTCGTGATTTTTTAAAACAAAACAAAATTTGAGGCAAATTTGGGACTGTACCTAAAGTTTAGGGTTTTTTCCGAGACAAAAAAAGTTCAGGCTGAAATTGGACTAGAACTGAAGGGTTTTTTAGGGAATTGGGTCTTTTTTTGGGGAAAATTGTTCGATTTAATAATAGCTCATGTCCCTTCAATCGCTGTTAATGTTATGGGGAACTTGTGAACATTTGGTACGTTTAGGATAACAAAAGCAAAAACGTGTTTCTTCAAAAGAGTAAAGATAGAGTAGGCTGACAATTTTGCCTTTACGATGAATGGAAATTGAACACGTGATGTTATGTTAGAGCATATGATGTATTACAAAAACTCAATCCCTAAATGCATAAGAACTTGTGCATTCACTCGATGATATGACATGAGATGGTGCCTTACATTATTTAGAACAAGCATTACATTCCTCACTATTGTTCCTTGCACAAGAGTTTTTCTACTAGGCAAACATCCCTCGAGACACCGATGTTGATAAGGAACGTGTGATCTCCACTTCATTCAGAGATCGCAGACAAAGAAGTATAAATTTTAATTTTTATTATTACCAAAATAAAGCAAAAAAAAAATAATAATGCTAAAAAAGTAGAAAATGCAAAAACTTAACAAATCTAATCTCTTTAGTGGTCATGAAATTCCACATGAGAATGGTCCTGCATTCTGTGTGAGTGTGCACATGGAAAAAGAGTTTGAGAAAAACGAATTCTTCTTTATAATATGGAGTTAATATCATGAAAAATCCCAAACTTATACATCGTGATAAATTTATCCCTAACTAAATTTTGGGTCATCAAGAATTTTTAATTGGTACACACGTGACACATTTACCCTCTGTTAGCTTTTGTGAAATTTTACCATTAAATTACTAAGTTGGATGATATAGACAGTTAACGTGGCAAATTCACATGGAAATCCATAGGGTTAATACCACGAAAACTCCCAAACTAGTACATATGTGACAAATTTACTAAAAATTAGTTTTTGGGTCACCAAAAACGCAAACTGGTACACGCATAACACATTTACCCTTCGTTAGTTTTCATCAAATTTTACCATGAAATTTATGAGTTAACCAAACTGAGCTCGATAAACATTTTGTCACATTGGAATGTGAATTTTTGCACGGATTCAACCAAACTTCATACTCGAGACTTAGCTTTTCCTGAACTCTTCAATCCTATTTGGAGGTAAAGGTGTTTACCACTCCGTTCTTCACGCTCTCGAATGCATATTCGGTCCATTTATTGCAATCAACGTGTTTACAGTAACTTCTACCGACATTCGAATATCACGAAATTGGTTCGAAGTGTCATTTAGAAAAGAAAAGTGCGTTTTTCTGCAAAATGATTAATAGACAGGTAGTATATAATAGAGCATTCTTCCCATGAGAAAAATGTTGATTTGCATCCGAAAAACTTGTCAAAAGACAATAACTCTGCTGGCTTTGCTTCACAGGTACCTTCCTTCTTTATGCAGCGATTAACGCCGCGGGGACAGTGTTCTTGAAACGAAAGGGAGGAGTCTTGAGCATATTCAAGCAGCCATCAACAGAGAATGAAAATGGCAGCACTCCAAGTAATTTACTCTTTGCTCTTCCTTGTAGTCTCAGTTGAGCTTATATGACACTTCCAATGCCACACATTTGGAGATGGAAGATGATCTTGAAGCAGGCAACAGCATCTTTCGTTCAATAAAATGACGTTATTGTCAAGATTTTTCAGTTCTTTCATAGAGCAATTTTAATGCAAGAAAGAGATGAGATTATTATACTGGAGAGTGATTGATTGATCTGCGAGAATAATAATTCAGTTGATAGTGAAAAAGCACCTATAGTCTTCGCGTGTCTAGGGCAATGACAAAGCAAGTGAATTTCTAATCGAGACATGCGTCGGTCTAATATCCGACTGAGAAATCATCATGTGGCCCTCTTTCTTTTCTTGTAATGTGTTGCATTGCCCAAGCAGCAAGAAGCACCTACTCCTTAATTTTCTTTTTATTTTCACGAAAGGCGACCTCAAATTCTATAAAATTTATGTTGCCCTTAATTAGCACCATACACTTCCATATTTTTTTGGAGGTTAGGACGTGCGATAATAGTCTTCAGGTGCTGTTATTTATCTTTTCATTGTCCAATTTTATTTTTGTCAAAATTGAAAAACCTTACACTGCAAAATACATTATCATTTTTTATAGTATTATATGGCGTTGAATGGACCTATATTGATACATCAATTTGCATAATGTATGTCCAAATGTTTTGGCATACGTGCAAGAGATAATTTGGGATACTTTGATCAAGATATTTTCTGCTTAAAAATTTGAATAATCATTGCTGAATATTTAATGACGATATAGAAAGCAGCTAAGGTATCATTGCGTGTGGAGATGCTCGCACAACAAACCAATTTCCAGAAAGGGGAATATGAAAAATGTAATCAGTAATAATATTACTATAAAAAATTGAACATGTGCAGTTAAAACGTCATTAGATGCGTCGATTAGAATGAACTTGGTTGTATTTTATGGAAAATCCATTTCAAACTCTTCAATTATATATAATGGTACCCATTAGCTTGAGGAAAAAAATATGGTAAGTGCTAATTACAATTATTCGAAAGCGCGTCTGTATTGCTGAAAAGAATTTCTATGAATATATTTTTGAAACTTTCCAATGTTATGTTTACAGTGATAAATCGGCCGATGGTTTCATTTAAGCATACACGACACCTCCACATTCAAAGATGAAAGATGATTATGAAGCAGGTGTCATGACCTATCCTTTGGTAGGGAGGAAATTAGGTTTAGGGGTATTGTCTAAAAGATAGGCCTACGACCCTAGTTTTAGATGTGGGCTCCCCTAAACTCATACTTCGCATGATGTTGGTTATTCAAATTGACACTATGAGAATTTTCTAATGAGGATTCATCACTAGCCTATTGGGGTCGATTAGAAATCAAGTGAAACACGTGAGTATGCTTCACTTCCTACACAATCAAAGAATCTAGGGTCAACGACTTAATTACACTAATTAATCAAATGCCATTTTGGTATGTAATCTTATTTCATTTCACAAAAAAAAAAAAAAAAAAAAAAAAATCGTCAAGCAACTTGGATTAATTTCAAGCCTATCCACTAACATATGAGATAATTATGTGGGTGCACAATCATTAAAATAACAATCAACAATCAAGGAAAGTATTAAATAAATTGCATGAGAAATGAAAGATATAATATTACCAAATAGGGAGCATGCAATCTCTAACTAAGCTAAGGGGAGCCCATAATCAACATTGAAAGTGCGTAATCAAGGGCATTTATTTTTAAGGACAATTAAAACCCCATGGTAAAGCTGTAAGGATTTATTCAATTCTTGAGCACAATTTTCTTATCAAGGACCTTCACCCATTTTAAGAGTATTTACTAAAAAACTAACTCTTAAGATATTTCCTGATTTTCAGAAAATAATAAGTTTTCTCTTAATTTTTTTAAAAAAAATTAATTCCTAAAATAGGGACGGGCTGGGCCCCAAGGTCCGGTGCGAACATGGGTTGCTATGGGCTTTCCGGGCTTGGACCGGGAACATGAATTGGGTTCTATTAAAACAGACCTCCATTTTAGTAATGGATTCTCAAAGACCCACTTCATGAAAATTTAAACCCAGCCCAAACATTCACAAATTAAGCCCAGCCCAAGTCGGTGCAACTTAAACCAAACCTAAATCTACTGAAACAAAACCTCAAGCCCATCTTCCTATCCTCTTTCCACGAACGTCTGCACCAGGCCTATTTTCGTAATTTCCTTTTATCCTCTCTCAGCCTTTCAACGTCGTCTTCTTCTTCGTGCCGACTCCCCCGCGACGTCCTTTACCGAAGCCTCCCACACCGACGAACTCCACACTGGAATTTCGCCGGACGGACCCACGGCAGAACTTTAAACGGATCGACGACAACACCCAACGTCGCCGGCCTTCACCAAGCCATCTTGGCTCACCACCGCAAAACCAAATTTGCTTCCAACGTCTACCATCACGCAGACCGCCGCCGCCACTCATCAAGTTCAGTGAAAAATACACAGCATGTCTCGAACGAAATGCAGAGATGCAGTGACTTCGTTGCTCGTGAAAATCGAGCTTAACAACTAATGACCCCGGACGAATTGCATCAAGTGGTACCTTCGCATTCGAGCGAAAATAGAAGCCATTTCTTAAACAATTCTCTTAGAAACATTTCATCGAGCAAGTCTTAGGCGTTCGACTAAAAATGACATGGCATACCGATGAACCTCCACGTTGCCGTCGAGTTCGTCTTACGACATCTCAAGGCGATGAAAATATGTCAAACAGATCCATGGTATGCTTTCACGGAGACAAACAAAACCTCGTCTCATTTTTAGAATGACACTAACTGAGGCATTATATCGGGCATGCGATGAGCACGGATTATGGAGAGGTCGTAAACCCATTCTAGACTCTAGCTCGTGTCCAGACTCAAAAGAGAACAGCAAGTGACACTCAAACTCGACAGAAGGGACTGCTCGTTCAGACCGAGCATGCTCGAGGACCAGGGAAACGAGACCCAACTATCGTTTCGGTTCCGTTTTAAATAAAACTAAGCAACCGAGTTCCCAGAGAGAAGTGTTCGACAGCGAATATCTCTACCCGGCTCGGCGACGACAGCCAGAAGGTGAGCCTGAAGTGAAACGAGCTATGGTCGGCCGCCTCGATGTTGCACTGAGCCAGGATCATCGGGATAAAAGGGGATCGAACCCAAAAAACTCACAGGGAATTTAGGCGCCGGGGAATAGGTAGCCGCGGGCTCGAGGGTGTTGGCTGGAGATCGCCGGTTTATGTTGGGGATGGTCGGGCAACGCTTGTCCGAGAACGAAGTTCGGCTCCTGGGTCTTGCTTTTTCACAGTCTATCCCTTCACTCACTCTCGGTTCTCTCTCCACTTCACCCTTTGCTCACTCTCTCCGATCTCACTCTCTCTGTTGCTCTCGCTGTCTCCAGCCTCCCCCGAAGAACTCGAGAACACAGTCGCCTCTCTCTCCCGCTCTCCCTCGCTATCCACCTTCTCGGTCTCCCATCTCGAGCGGCTCTAGCCTCTCCTTGGTTTTCAGCCGCACCCTTCCAGAAGCAGCCACCCTGGAGCTTCCTCTCTTCTCTGGCTCACTCCTTCTCTCTCTCGAGCTCGCCTTCTCACTCTCACCAGCTCTCTCTCTCTCTCTCTCTCGGTTGCTCTTCCTCGGCCGAACAAACCCAAAAAAACCAGAGAAAACACACCCCCTCCCTTTGCTGCCTTTCTCATCCATTTATCTCGTTTCTCTCTCTTTCTTCAAGGACGAGACCAGCTGGCTTCGTACCGCACGACATTCCTGGGCGAACATCGCGCGTAGCCTCGCGTCCTTGCGTCCTTCGGCCAGTGACCATCTCTCTGTTTTGTCCTGAAGCTAGCGTCCAAGCGAGGGAAGGAGGAGGAAGAAGGAAGAACAGCGAGCTGGGCCGCGGAAGAAGAGAGGTGGGCCACGCGGGGGGAAGATGAAAGGGAAAAGAAGGAGGGGACGGGCTTAGCCCGTCCCGGCTGCGTCTTTATTTTTTGTTAACTTTTTGGTACTAGTTATGTAAGTGTTCCTAATGTCCATGAGCGATGTAATTTAATGAAAACGCGATGCATTTTAATGAAAATTATTTACTTTTTTATTTCTTTTAGAGACAAATTCTTAATTTTCTATATGATTAAGTCCTAAATAAAAAGGGAAGAATTTAGGTGTCAACAACAGGCAAGAACATTCTTTTTCATTTGATAGAACAAGAGTAATCGATTAGTTCACTATTAAGTGGTTCTATTATGGGAAAGAGATGACAATATTGTTCATAGATCTAGCACGATTATGGAAGAGAGATTGTAATACTGAAGTTGATAATGGTTAAGTAAGCGTCGATTTTTTTTTTTTTTTTTTTTGTGAACTCAAATATTGCATGTATAGTCATTGTGCAATGACAAAGTTGGTGAGGTTTTAGTCAATGCGTGTCGATTCCATCGCTAGAAATTATTGAATTGCTTTCTTTCTTTCATAACTTATTACACCGTTCAAGAAGCACTAACTCCTATTTTTCTTTTTATTTTTGTAAAGAGTGACATTATTTTACACAAGTTAATGTTCCTTTTAATAGTCTATTTTTGTTACCAATTCTATTTTTTGTCAGTGATGAAAAAGCTTATATGGTGAAGTATGACATTTTTTTCCTTTTCGTCTTCATAATTTATTGAAGTGACACTCGTGGAATATTGGCCTTGAAAATAAAATTGAACGCCAATGCCTCACTTGAAAGGATTTTGATTCAATTTAGAGTACATAACATTCCAATCGATTCTTTTTGTACGGAACTAAAATTGATTCCTAAAGAGTCAATTTGCCAAGAAAAGTCATCTGAAAACTGCAGAGAAGTTTCTTTTCTCCATAAATAATTCCAACACCGTGTTTTTGTCACCTTGACTGCAAGGGCTGCAATTTCCACGTGAGACCCACTTTTCCTTCGCTAGACTTTGTGTTAGTGGTTATCTTGGAAATTTGCATCTATAGTCTTTGCATGATGACTAAGTTAGTGAGGTTCTAATCAAGGCGCATTAGTCCATTGCTAGAAATTATCATATTGTTTTCTTTCTTTCATATAGTGTTGCATCATCCAAGAAGCACTTACTCTTTATTTTCTTTTTACTTTTGCCAAAAGCGACATTATACAAATTAATATTCTTGTTAATAGTCTATTTTTGTTACCAATTTTTGTTTTTTGTCAAAAAAAAGGAAGAAGCTTAGATGATGAAATATGATATCTTTTGCCTTTTCGTCTTCATAATTTAACAAAGCAACACTTATGGAATATTAATCTTGAAAAGAAAATAGAACGTCAATGCCTCACTCGAAAGGATTTTGATTCAACAGGAACACAGCAGAGAAGTTTATTTTTAATCAATGCAAAAGCTAAGCAGAAATAATTCAACACTGTGATTTGACACCTTGACTGCAAGGACTGCAATTTCCACGTGATACCCACTTCCTCTTTTCTTCACTAGACTTTGCTTTATTGGCTGACTTGAACATATGAGTGACCGACGACGCTCAACTCTTTTCATTCATATTACTGGGCCTCTGTCGCATTACTAATTAGCTAAAACTTTCATTATATCAGATCAAATGATAGAGAGACAATTCAGTCTTTGAGCTCCGTATGCATGTTCAGTGTTTTGCTTCTCGCATTGCATGTTCTGCTGCTAATGAGAACGAGTTACGATGCGAAGAAGAATTACTTGTGTGCCGCTCCATCTTGCAACGAGATTCGTAACATACGCTATCCCTTTCAATTGAAAGGCAACCCAAAAGGATGCGACTGCTCTAATTATAAGCTAGCTTGTGAAAATAACTGCATTGTTCTATATCTATATGCCAGCCAATGTTATATGAAATCGATTTACTACTGTTCTTATCTTAGCAATTTTTATTTGACGGCAAAATCACAGTGGTTAACGATGGACTGCAAAAAAGTAATTGCTCATCCCCCGCCCCTCGTTACTCGTTGGCACCCTCCTACTTTAGTGGTCATGATCCATACGGTTTGTCAGCTGTGCCAGTGGCCTTCATGAAGTGCGAATAGCCCATTCCTTCCAATATGCCCCCTAATTTTTCCCAAATGAAGGTGTACTCATACATTGTACATGGGTATGATCTCCGAGTAGGGGACATCAGGGATTCTTGCACCATAACCATGATGGCTTTAATACCGCATTATATCCCAGGGTAAGAAAAGGATCGGTATAGTCGTGCGAGCTCAACGTATAAGTGCGGATTGGTTTGATTTTGTGCATGTGAATATTACACCTATAGTCTTTGCACGTGTCGGGCAATGACGAAGCAAGTGAATTTCTAATTGCGACTGGCGTCAATTGATCGTTGGTTGAGAAATTATCATATTGCCTTTTTTGTTGAGATTGGTCTATTCATTCATTAAGTGGCTCAATTATGGAAAAGAGATGACAATCTTATTCATAAATCTAGCACAATCACAAGGAGTGATTTTAATATATAAGCATAGTGAATAAGTAAACATCACATTATTTTTATGAATTCAAATGTTGCGCCTATAGTTCTTGCAGTGTCGATCCACGACAAAGCAATTCAGTTTCTAATCGAGATGTGTCGATCCCATTCCTAGTTGAGAATTTACTATATTGCTTTCTTTCTTTCATAAAGTTTCACATCATCCATGAGCAAGAAGTGCCTGCTCCTTATTTTCTTTCTAGTTTTGCCAAAAGCGACATTATATGAGTTAAAATCTATGTACCGGTTAATTAACATGATCTTCTTTCTTGGTTACTAATTTTTTTGTTCTCAAAAATGAAAAACCTTTTATGATGAAATATAACATCCTTTTTCTTTTTGTCTTTAAAATTTAATAGAGCAACACTTACGAAATATTGGCCTTGAAAATAAAATAGAATGCCGATGCCTCACTTGAAAGGATTTTGATTAAGCTTAGGGTACAAAACATTTAAACCAATTCTTTTTTATGATACTAAAATAAATTTCTAGAAGGGAAAATTTCAAATAAGGACCCAAAGTGCCATCATTTTCTCAAAAGAGGACCTGAAGTGAAGTTTATCTCAAATAAGGACCCAAAGTGCCATCATTTTCTCAAAAGATGACCTGAAGTGAAGTTTGTCTCAAAGAAGGACCCAAAGTAGTCATTTAATCTCAAAGAAGGACCTCACTCAACGGCCGGTGAATAGATGCATCTTCAATGTATATTTCGATGGCCTGATTACGGTATTTTCGTCCTTTTTTTTTTTTTTTTTTTTTTTCATTTTTGGTTGCCCTGTTCATCGTCTTCTTCGTCCCCTGTTCACTTCTTCTTGCCTAGATCAAGAATACCGAACTTGGGGAAAGGTCAGCGAGCGTCGGCCGTTGGTAAGGGCCAACGAGGGCTCGATGCCCATCGCCAGCAGCAAGTGAGGGCTCCATGCCCATCGCTAACAACGAGCAAGGGCCATTGAGCCCTCGCTGGCCATGGGAGAGGGGGGCCATCCAAATCGAGGCCCTACAAGAAGGTCCTTGAGGGAAAAAGGGGTAACCGAAGAAGTCGTTGATCTAGGAGCGGTGGTGGGAGGAAAGGATGAAGAAAGCGATGCGGGCATCCCAGTCGTAGTCCTAGCAGAAGACGAGGTTGTTGGTGGAGTAGCAGGTGGAGGTGGGGGAGGTCGCCCCTCATGGCCATCAGCGAGGTCACCCCTCGCCGGCCTTGGGCGAGGGCTCGCCCACCTCATCGGCCACTAATAAGGGCTAACGAGGGCTTACAAGTCCTCACCTGCAGCCAGCGAGGGCTTGACGGCCCTTGCCAGCCGCAACTAAGGCCACCCTCGCCAGATCTGGCGAGGGTCAGCCTACAAGCCCTCACCCACAGCTGGCGAGGGCTTGGTGGCCCTTGCCTACTGTCGACAATGGGCGTCCAACCCTTGCCAACCCTCACTAATGACCAGCGCTCACTGGCCCTTCCCAAGTCCGATGTTCTTGAGAAGAAGACGAACAAGGGACAAAGAAGATGATGAACAACGCCACCATTGACCAAAAATAATAATAATAATAAAGAACAAAACAACTGAAAATTAAAAAAAAAAAAAGAAGGACAAAAAATATCCATGATCAGGCTATCGGAATATGTATCGGAGATGCATTTATTCACCGGCCGACAAATGAGGTCCTTCTTTGAGACTAAAGGGAAAATCTCAAATAAGGACCTAAAGTAGAGTCATTTTCTCAAAAAAGGATCCAAAATGGACACTGTCTCAAATAAGGATCCGGAGTGACTAACTTACTCTCAATTAAGGACTTGAACTTCTGATTTTATTCACAGCCAGGGGTACTTTTGTCCAAGAACATTGTTGTTTATATTTTGTCTCTCTTTCTTCTTTTTTCTTTCTTCATCTTTCTCATTCTCTACATCACCTCCATTATCAGCCCCTCCATGGCTCTTTGTGTCATCTCGTTGTATGACCAAGATTGGGTTTTCTTTAACACAAGCCATTACAATGTAGTCTAACTCGTTGAAAATTTTAAATTTATCTCCTCAAAATGGTTTGTGGACAATTCCACGAAGTCGAAATGAGCTTTCAAAAATAAGTTCTTTTTATTCCAACATTCATCGCAAATTCTAATCTCAAAACCATAATATGAATCTGCTTTTGCTGAGACTCAACTTCTTGTCCAACTCCCAAGTTATGCAACTAATCCCTTTGGCGACGTATTTCTCTCACCTCGAGAGTGCATTGAACTCAACTTATTCCGGGCCTTCCGCTAACCTAGAAACTGCAATTTTTTGTGCTGTTTTCAGTCCTGTTTGCCAATAATAGAGTAACAATATAGCATCGCCAGATCGTCTTGTTTGACTAACTTATGCCTCTATTCAATTAACACTTGGTGATCAACAATTTCACGCCAAAGAACAATTTTGTTGCAACTGGCGACTATTTCAACCTTGGCAAGAGTTTGTCTCATCAATTTCAAATTTGGGTTTGCCTCTCTTGCGTAAATTCAATCTTTCAAAGACCCCCTTCCCCTTTGCAATGCCAATGGCTCCTTTCAATAATCCCTAGTATGGAGACACCCACTCACATTCTTGCCATTCTCATCGACACAGCTCTTCTCCTCAATCGATACCCCATCTTGAGATTGATCATTAGTTGTATTTGACATCATTAACTGTAGAAATTGTTGTACTTCGTTGCCCCATTGCCGCTATTGACAAGTCCTATTCGAGCTCTCGACCTCATCGACCACTGCCCCTGATAGAAAATCCAGCATGGTCATTGTTAGATGGAGGTCAATCCGAGCTTTAGGCTGAGCACAAGCGAGCCGAGATTTGATGCATCTCGAGGAACTGAGGATTTTAGCATCCAAGAAGGTGACCAATAGCAAATAACTCCAAGCCGACTTCTTGTCACTAGAACCAACTACGTGATGACATGAAGCTCACGAGATCGCTGGTAGGGGCCCTGATTATGGTGTTGAAGAAGGAGGCAACGTAGAGTGAAAGAGGAGGTGTGAGGAAGATGAAGAAAGAAAAAAAATTAAAGAAAAAATGTTCTTGGACAAAACTACCCCAAGTTGTAAATAAGATTGAAAGTTTGGGTTCTTATTTGAGACAAAATTAGTCACTTTGGGTCCTTATTTGATACAATGTCCACTTTGGGTCATTTTTTGAAAAAATGAACCCACTTCAGATCCTTATTTGAGATTTTCCCGAGACTAAATGATCACTTTGTGGCCTTATTTGAGACAAACTCTACTCCAAGTCCTCTTTTGAGCAAATGAAGGCACTTTGGGTCCTTATTTGAGACAAACTTCACTTCAGGTACTCTTTTGAGAAAAAGATGGCATTGTGGGTCCTTATTTGGAATTTTCCCTTTCTGGAAAGAATTAATTTGCCAAGAAAAATGGAATCTGGAAAATGCAGAGAAGTTTTACCTCTACCTCCATATGGTCCCTGGGTAGCCTTGCAACTTAATGCGGTCAGCATCCAGACCACCACTTGTTTTCAAGCCCAGTGTTACCCCACTGGCTATGGAGCCCCAATTCCCTCCGTTATTTATCCAATCAGAGAGAGACTGGGGAGCAAGTACGAGGTCACCCACCCCAGGACGGTTCTCTCGCCTTTACTCCATGAGCAGTTTTAGGACCTGCTTAGGTCCGAGGGCCTTTCACCCGTTTGGCTACCTCTTGGGGTTTTTCTTGGGTGGGTAGCACCCCAATACCCCAATTTGTTTAACGTCGAAAGGGGAAGCCTTGTGGCCCCGACGGGTTGCTTAGGGCAACCAATCCAGAAACCAATTCTTTTTTATGATACTAAAATAAATTTCTAGAAAGAATTAATTTGCCAAGAAAAATGGAATTCGGAAAATGCAGAGAAGTTTCCTCCCTAATGAATGCGAAAGCTGTCCATCACTAATTCCGAGACCGTGTTTTAGCCGGGCCATACTTTTTAAGTTTTTCTTGGCTAGACTTTGTTTTTGGGTTGACTTTGACGCTTCGATGATTATTTCTCTTGGCTCCGTATTTATACTCCGTGTTTTACTTCTCATATCACATGTTTTGCTACTATTAGGGACGAGCTGTGGTGCAAAGAAGAATCACTTGTGCTCCCCTTCATCTTGCGGTGAAATCCGTTTCATAAGTTATCCTTTTCGATTGAAAAGCGATCCAAAACATTGCGGCAACTTTAGGTATGAGTTATTTTGTGAAAATAACCGCATTGTTCTATATCTACATGCCGGCCGATATTATGTAAAGTCAATCCATTACGGTTTCAGTATGTATGAAGATTTCTTCAACAATTATATCACGGTGGTTGACGAGGGACTGCAAAAGAATAGTTGCTCGTCCCTTCCTCGTTACTCATTGGCGTACTCCAACTTGAGTTATGATGATCCATACTACATTTTTAATGGACACTTATCAGTGTCGGTGGCCTTCATGAAGTGCTCACAACCTATTACTTCTGCTTCGTATATTGATACCAAACCATGTATTGAGGGTGCATACTCTGCCGACACGCCTCCTTATTTTTCCCAAATGAAGGTGTACTCATACGCTGTACAGCAATTACAAGTAGGGGATATCAAGGACTCTTGCACCGTAACCATGATGGCATTCACATCGGATCAAATCTCAGGGCGGAAAGGGGATCAGTATGGGAGCTTACCATACAAGGACCTCCACAACAAAATGGTCGAGGGATTCACTCTCGCCTATCCGCTATACTTATTTGAGAAAAGATTCTTTCCATGTTACTTCTTAAGTTTTGGATACCGAAGGGAGGATTGCGGCTATTATATCCGTAAGCGACGTTCCCTTAAGCTGTTCTTTCTTTTTCTCTTCTTCCTCCTCCTCTTTTCCTTAAATGCTAGCTTCACTAAGAGATCTGATCAAAATTTACTTACCAAGTGACGTGGCAGGTTTTAATTGGGTATTTTTTATAAAATCCACACATTAAGACACTAGTTTCTTTAAAAACATAATAACAAAAATTGCCACGTCACTTAACTAGAAAAGTTTAAATAGATTTCTTAGTAGGGTCGGCATGCACTGCTCTCGTTTATTTTACGAATCTTGGAGCTTTTCTGGATTTGACATTGTTACTTCATTTTTTGTTTGGGGAAAAATGGTTGATTTAATTGTTGCTCCTGTCCCTTGCATGGCTGTTATTGTTATGTGGTTGAATAAACTGCACACGTATTGAATGGCGTTTGTAAATTAGAATTATGCGGAGCGAGACGTGAACTTATGAATCGTTTGGTATATCTAGGTGAAGAAAAGCAAAATCGCTTTTCTTCAAGAGAAAATATCATGCTACGATGACATGAATTCCCTAGGTGAATTGAATTAACTGTGATCTGAGCGTTGTCAAGGAGAGTAAATTATATTTATGTTTAACTACTAAAATGATAAATTTAATTCTTCATTGATTGATCACTGACTCTAATTAATCTGTTGCAGGCACCCCTAATTCTGGGTGGGTCACGCATTGGTATGCGGCACCTGTACGTCGGAGCCTCGCCTTTTTCTTGGGTATGACTGCTGGGCCTTTTCTCCTCACAACTATGATGATCTCAAGAAGCGCACTGATTAAAAACAATTATGTTTACAAAAAATTTATTGCACTGCGCTAATCTATGGACAATTTCTACGCAGCCAACTACGTCGCAGCAAGATTCATACTCGGAGCTCCATGTGTGTTGATACTTCTAATCTATAAGTGGATGAGAAGGCACTAGGCGATTGACGCAAACATTGAAGAATTTCTACAAGTTCACAATAACTTTTTGCCCATAAGGTACTCTTACTCGGATATCAAGAAGATTACAAAAAATTTAAAATGCAAATTAGGTGAGGGGGGATATGGCTCTGTGTATAGAGGAATCCTTAGAAGTGGCAATGAAGTTGCGGTTAAGATTTTGAACAAACCAGAATCTAATGGCCAAGATTTTATTAGCGAAGTGGCCACAATTGGAAGGATCCACCATGTCAATGTGGTGCAACTTGTTGGTTTTTGCTTCGATTACTCCAAACAAGTTCTGGTCTATGATTTCATGCTGAATGGCTCTTTGGATAAACACATTTCAAATAAGGATGGTGACGATCCTCTTGATTATAAGAAAATGCATGAGATCTCTCTTGGCATAGCTAGAGGGATAGAGTATCTACATCGGGGATGTGATAACCAAATTCTACACTTTGATATCAAGCCGCACAACATTATCCCATCAGTCATAGCATAGTATCGCTGACTGCAGCAAGAGGAACCTTGGGTTATATGGCGCCTAAGATATTCTACAGAGACATTGGTGGCATTTCTTATAAAGCCAATGTTTACAGTATTGGGATGATGTTGATGGAAATGGCCGGTAGAAGGAGAAATATAAATGCACATGCAGAGCATTCAAGTCAAATTTACTTTCCTTTGTGGATTTATGATCAACTCAGCAAAGAAAATGAGGTTGAGAGGGTAGAAGTCATAGAAGAGGAAAGAGAAATGAGGAAGATGATAATCGTTGCGCTATGGTGCATACAGCTAAGCCCTAATGATCGGCCGTCAATGAGGAAAGTTCTAGATATGCTTGAAGGAGATATCGATAAACTACAACTACCTCCAAAACCGTTTTTGTATCCGATAGAGGCACCAATTGATGATGACAACAATGAGATAGAACTTGAAATGGTCTCATCTTTGTCAAGTGCTCCGATAATTTCTAGCAGTTACCAATTTGACCACGACAATGAGTTTACAAAATCATGTATTGTGTGATTGTTCTCCTCTTGTAGAAATGAGATGCAAAATATAATTAATACTATTAGCATGTACCATCATTGATAATGTAATCTATGAAGCTTTTACATGTTTTTCACATAGCATCGGTGTTTTCTATTAGACTCATTATGTCCATGTTTTATAAATGACAATGAATGTTGTATGGCATTTGTTATGATTTTTGTTTTGTGTGAATCCTCTTGGCATAACAATGTAATTTTTTCTTCATGGTAATGTTTGGATTTTGAGCAACGAATCTCTCTCGTTTCCATCAAAAGCTCGCTCAATCAACCAGCTCGTCATCAGCTACATGCTCAAGCAATCACTAAAACGAGACTAATCCTTATGATAGAAATTGAGACCGCACTATCTATTTTTTCTTTGTTTTGTTTAGTTAGTTTGTTGATGTCCTATTTTCTAGGAGTTAGTTAATTGTTGTTTTACTTGGTCAATCTTATCTTGTAGGAGCAGTTAGCTGCATGTTTTTTAGCTATTCTGTTAGTTTGTTGCTGGTTTTGTGGACCAAGCAAGCTGTTAGTGGGCAACTTGGGTTTATGGTTAAGTTTTAGTATGTATTTGAGCATTTTTTCAGTTTTCTGAACAAGATACACAGCTTTTGCTGTGAACTCCTTCTCTGTTCTTTCGAAATCAATAAAAAGCGTCAATGACCACAAAGGAGGCTATGTGCATGCTTTTTGTTCGCATATGTAGTGGTTCTTTTAAAAAATAGAAAAGGAAGATAATGGGTCCCCAGAAGAAGGTCCGGCCGAAGTTATCTTGTGCTCATCGTCCAATTGGAAAAAAAGAAGAAGAAAAGGTTTAGGTCAAGAAAATTCCCAAAAGAGATCGAAGAACAGTTCTTTTTCTTGATAGTTTCTTATTGCACCAAAGAGATAAGAAACTATTAATTGAGATCTTATCTTTTTTACACGATAAACGTGGGTTAAAGTTGAAGATAACAACGCCTCCATGCAAAAATGGACAGAACTTAATTACTTTCCAGGTTAGAGAAACACCCTGGTTTTCCTAGCCGGTGGTTGGCTGAAAAAGAAAGAACTTTGTCCGTGGTTGTTACTTTGTCTTTATCCAGAGCCGTGTCATTGAGAAAGTCCAGTTCCATGTTTTTACTCCTTGCCCATAAAGAGCGATGCAGCCCTTTACATCTGTGATCCTGCTGTATTCGGAGACTCTGTTCCATCAGTGATTACAATACCATTAGGGGGCGAGTCAGAAAAGCAAAGAGTTGCTTGCCAGTTTGCAAGACTGAGGTCCGCGAGGAATTCCTAGAAACCGCAAGTATAAACAGATCGGAGATGGGGTTTCCGTATTAGCACTTGGGGTTTCTCATTTCGAGTCATCCATATAAAGCAAGCAGACTAGCCACGTTTGAAAGAGAACTTATCTTCTCTGGAGCTTATAGATTTGCTAGTTCATCGTAAGAAGTCAGATAGAGATCGAAGGAGCATTTTTGTAAGGCGAGCAAGCATGGCGATTAACGAGGACATTGAAAATCAAGAAACCGGGGACAGAGAAGGAGTAAGAGAGCGGCTCCTCGTGCTGCAAGAGAAGGACCGAACTGGCAAAGATGAAGGAACCCATAAGGGTCGTCCGTGGATGGTCTATTTCACCACATTCGTTGCGGTTTGCGGTTCCTATGAATTTGGGACCTGCGTAAGTAGGAAATGCAATTTCTTTTTGAAAAGTCCAGGTCCAGTAGTAATGGTTAAAATGAAAAGGATGTGATTAATTGAATCTAATGAGAAATTGTTTCATTGGATTTTCAGGCAGGTTATTCATCACCAACTCAGGATGCTATAGTGGAGGAACTTAGTCTCTCTACAGCTGAGGTATGTCGATTTTACCTGCGAGTGTTGAGAAGCACATGTCATGTTGTCTTTGTTCGTTGCTTCGATTCAATATTGGACTTGTCACTGAAGGCGCCCATATACAAGAAAATCAAAGTAACGATCTTCTCATATTCCGGGTCCATAATATGGACGAGTTATATGATCAAAAACTTTATAAACAAGACTCTCTCAAATATAAGGATGTTGGCTTTGAGGTAGAGATACTTCTTTCTCTAGACATCTTATTCTTTTTGCATTGTAACGAGTGAAATGTATACCGAATTTTCGCATCGAGTTCCATTGTTGGACACCTCAGGACAAGAAAACCAAAAAACGAGGAGATTTAGATTGGGTATCGTCAGCTGAAAATTGCGACTGCATATCATTCAGGTTTCTGATCGAAGTAATAGGTTTGTTCAGAATAGCTTTCCACTGAGATTCTTGGACATTCGGTGACTTATAGCATCGTTAGCTAGATGGTAACTGAAGTTCTTGCTCTCACTGAACTCAAGCTGATTTGCAGTTACTCTTTGTGTCTTTCAACAGTATTCAGTCTTTGGATCCATACTGACATTCGGTGCAATGATTGGTGCAATTACCGGAGGACCAATAGCTGATTTTGTTGGCCGTAAATGGGTAAGCAGCAAATGAGTGCGTCTTTCACAATGTAAAACAGAACAGTGTTGTTCAAGAATCTTTGAGAGTTTTAGCTTTAGGATTTAGTCATATCATGGACGGAGGACGTGACAGCATAAACATTTGCCTCAAAATGCAGACAATGAGAATAGCGAGCGCTCTTTGTGTAGCAGGATGGCTTGCTATTTACTTTGCTGAGGTGTGTCCATATCCTATTTACAAGCCTTATCATAAATGAAGATCGATTAGTTGCATAAGAACTTCAAGTCTCATCAACTCTCTGTTCTGTTTAATTTTGAGTGAATTAGGGAGCACTGGCTCTGGATATCGGAAGATTGGCCACGGGATATGGAATGGGAGTCTTTTCCTATGTGGTAATTCCTCACTTCGTACCACACAAATTTGATGTAGCAAGTTGTTCTACGACGACATGCTGGACTCGATTCACAGTGACAACATTGGTTAATCTTTTTCTAATTTATGTCCAGGTACCAATATTTATAGCTGAAATTACACCCAAAAATCTCCGTGGAGCTTTGACTGCTGTCAATCAGGCAAAGATTTTGTATGAACATTCTCGGTTAAAATTGCAAGCATGGAGCTATTGGCAAAAGGCCTTAGCTTGTAGCAAATTTTGCCCTTTTGCAAGTGCAAGATGGTGTATATATGTACATCCTACAGAACCTACTAGGCCTAACATGTTCTCTTCTCTCCACAGCTTATGATCGTTGCTGGAGTCTGTTTCCTTCATAATCGGGACAGTATTAGCTTGGAGGGTTTTGGCATTAATTGGTAAAAGTAGCATAATTCAAGTTTAGTGCCAATGTTGCACAGAAAAGTCCAAGTCTGAAACCACCTTGAACATCTGCGGTTTATGCAGGTCTAATCCCCTGTGCAGTCCTACTGTTCGGCCTGTTTTTCATTCCAGAGTCTCCTAGATGGCTGGTAACAAATCAAGATGAACACCAGACTCTTCTTATCTGAATTGTTGGAAGAGAGGGATTTGTAGTGTTGGAATGAATTTTAGGATTCTGCCAAAATGCAGGCGAAAACGGGCCACGAAAAGGAGTTTAAAGCCGCACTGCAGAAACTCCGTGTAAAGGATGCGGATATTTCTGAAGAGGCTGCTGAAATAGAAGTAAAAGGCTTTAAGTCTATACTCATTTCATCTTAGTGCCTCAACTTTATAAGTACGAATAGCTGACGGAATGATCGAATTTGTTTTTCTTGACAGGACTCCATCGAAACTCTTCAACTGCTCCTGAAAGCCAATATTCTCGATTTATTTCAGAGAAGATATCTGAGCTCTGTCATCGTAATCTTCTCTCTGTATTTACTGCTATGTATCCAATAAAGTCCCTCCTTCGTTGCTTTCTTGGAATGCCCTGTGGATTGGGAGTATGCAGTAGTTGTACTTTTGGTGATATTTCCCATTGTTGTTCTTTTTGCTGACAAATTTGTTAAATTTTGGCCAGATTGGTGTTGGATTGATGGTCGTCCAGCAGTTTGGAGGGATAAACGGTGTCTGTTTCTATACAAGCAATATTTTTGAGGAAGCAGGTATGAAGTTCATAGCAAGAAGCTCTTGGGCACCACAATAATGAAACTGTGCATTGCAATTTATGATTCCAGAACGGATAACCAAATAAAAAGCAAAGCAAGGGTTCCAATTTATAAAATCCAGTTAATATTCAAATGGGTTAGTAAAATTCGCAATGTCGAATGCTTTTGGTCTACTTAATTATCACTGAATGAGCTGTTCACATAATATAGTGTTGAATCTCACAAGCAAGGTATTAGTCTTGCCTTTATAATCGCATTTGTACAATCTCCTCAGGTTTCTCCTCCAGCGTTGGAACCATTACTTATGCAATCCTCCAGGTCTGTAATTCTCGCCCTTTCCTCTTTGCCGGGGATCTAGTTTTATACACGTCACGCTTAAAGAGTAAATTTTTGCAGGTTATTGTCACGGCTATTGGCGCTGCACTGGTCGATAGAGCTGGAAGAAAGCCCCTTCTCTTGGTAAAATAGATGAAAGTCGCTGAGAGATCATGTCTATAGTAACAAAGCTTTTCTGGTTCTGCCCCTTTCGCAAGTTCTGCAACTTGAACCATAACCTTCTCTCTCTCTCTCTCTCTCTCTCTCGCAGATCTCAGGGACAGGATTGGTCCTGGGATGCATCGTAACTGCCCTTTCATTCTTTCTAAAGGTAATTACTATGAGTCCTAGTATCTTCCTTCTGCTTTGCAATGCTTGTCAACCAGTAATTTTTTGAGAATCTTCCAAGCCAAGTTCATGATCTGGCAGCTGATGCTGTCCCGATACTTGCCGTCACCGGCATTCTGGTAATAGTCTCACCTGCCTTGATCTCTTTCTGGCTCTATCCAGTTGGCCGCCACAACAACTCCCCACTATAAACTTTTTTGTTCTGTTTTTTCCAATGCTCAGCTGTACATAGCAGCATTTTCCGCTGGAATGGGCGCGGTTCCTTGGGTTGTGATGTCCGAGGTAATCCTAAACATCCCCTGAAGTTTCATGCTTATCAAATTAAAGGGTCGTTTCCGTAACTGGGGTTGTTACGAGTATTTCAAAAAATTTGCCAATCATGTAATGTGCTCCTGGTGTTCAGATTTTCCCCATTAATATCAAAGGAGCAGCTGGAGGGTTTGCAACACTAGTAAACTGGTTCGGCGCTTGGGCAGTTTCCTACACTTTCAACTACTTAATGAGCTGGAGCTCCTATGGTACGACTCTGCTGAAAACGCTCTTTGAACTGTTGCTCTGGCAGGAGCTCGATAAACATTTGTCACGTTGGAACATGAGTTGTTGCGCGAATTCAACCAAACTACAGACTTGAGACCTAGCTTTTCCAAAAAACTTCAATCCTATTTGGAGCTGGAGGTGTCTGTCACTCTGTTATTCACGGTCTCGAATGCATATTCAGTCCATTTATTTCAATTAATGTGTTTACAGCAACTTCTACCTAGATTCGAATATCACGAAAATTGAGTTGATGTGTCATTAAGAAAAGAAAAAAAGTGAAGTGAGTCTTTTTGCAGAATGATTAATAGACAGGTAGTATATATTGAAGCATTCTTCCCATGAGAAAAATGTCAGAATATGCTTCCGAAAAACTTGTTGAAAGCAAATAACTCTGCCGGCTTGCTTCACAGGTACCTTCCTTCTTTATGCGGTGATTAACGCCGCAGGGATGGTGTTCGTGATCATGGTGGTCCCTGAAACGAAAGGGAGGAGTCTTGAGCAGATTCAAGCAGCTTTCAACAGAGAATGAAAAATGCCTGCACTCTTCCATGTAGTCCCATTTGAGCTTACATGACACTTGCAATACCACACATTCGAAGATGGAAAATGATTATGAAGCAGGCAACAGCATGCTTCATAAAACGACGTTATTGTTGAGATCTATCAGTTCATTCATAGGGTGGTTTTATTGCAGGAAAGAGATAGGGTTATTTTATAGGAGAGTGATTGATTGATCTATGAAAATAATGTTTCAATTGCTAGTGAAAAAGCACGTATTGCTTTATTTTTGTGAATGTGAATATTACACCTATAGTGTCACGCCCCGAACCTCGAGACACGTGAACATCCCACCATGGTCATACAAATGTGACATTCCTAGGTAGTGTCGCCGATCCAATTAATTCATTATGCGCATGCGGAACGTATTATAAAAACCCTGATAATGAAATACGGGATAGAAAAGCAGGAAGCAAAACCCCAACATAACACTTTCAAAATTCAACAGAATTACAAACAAAGGCCTACAGCCAAAAGTCTACAAAAGACCAGCTCTTAAAAGGAACTCGTCCTACGACCTACAAGTCGGACACGTTCTCCAATCCTTATGACTTCACCTCTGCAACTCCTCAGAGCCAACCAAAGCTATCTAGCCGCTCCATCCACCAGGGACCTGAAATTTTAATCCCCAAACCGGGATGAGACAATGTCTCAGCAAGTTCAATCCCCTAAACCCCTATTAGAAAGAAAATACACCCCGGGTGGCCTAGCCACATCACACAGAAGACTTACCTCGTCTTAATTCCTTCCTGCAGGTTACCACAATTTATATCTCACAAACTCAGGTAGTAATAAGAATTCAAACAATTGGAACGCCAACACTTTCATAGAAATCATAAATGCACTCGACACGAATTCCAATTATTATTCACTGCCACACAAGGGCATAGCCTACTCGCAATTCAGCTATCTTCTGACATTAATGCCAGGCATCGCCTCCCCCCTTGGAGCGCGGCTTCGTCACTACGTCGACGGCATTCCCGAAGGAGCATCGCCTCCCCCCCATGGAGCGCGGCTTCGTCACTACGTCGACGGCATTCCCGAAGGAGCATGGATCCAGTTGGCCTAGCCTCTACTGCGATCCGAACCACGTCACTACACTGACGGCAATCCACAAAGAATATAGGTCCAGTCGGCCTAGCCACTACTGCGACCCGAGCCACGTCATACATTGACGGCAATCCACAAAGAATACAGGTCCAGTCGGCTTAGCCACTACTGTGACCCGAGCCTATCAACCAGCACACGGCAAATCATTATTGACTTCCGGACATTCCACATTTCATTCACATACTCCAATTTCAATAGTAACCCTTAACAATTAAATTTCTGCATCAAAATTCAATACTTGGGTTTTTATGGCCAAAAACCCTATTTATCACATTCAACACTCAATTTGCCACATCCATTCATCAAATTCAAATTCTAACTGCACAGCCACGATCAGCACAAAATTTTAAGCAATTGAGGTCAAAAATAATTTTTCGAGTTTTTTTTTTTAAAATAATAATAATAATCGACACTCAATTTGCCACATCCATTCATCAAATTCAAATTCTAAGAAAGACAACGACGATCGGCACGAAATTCTAAGCAATTGGGGTCAAAAATAATTTTTCGAGTTTTTTTTATAAATAATATTTTAATGATTTTCGGAATATAATATATTATTTAATTCCAGAATTTCGAAACAATTAAATAAATCAAAAATAAAACCCATTATGTCACATCAAGGCTTATATTAAAAATAAACCTACTTAACTTTAAACTAAACACAATTTAACTTAATTAAACACCCTAATCTAATCCTCAATCAAATAAACTTATCAACCCACGTAAACTCACTTAACTTAGACTAAGCACACTTAGGGCATCATTAACCGTCTAATTAAGATTTAGTGAGCTAAACTCACCGGATTAGCGAGCCGAGCACGCCAAAACGACGGGGCCGACGTGAGGATCAATTTTCCTCAAGGCGGGCCGAGCATCCGGGCTCGGGAAGCCGGCCAAAACGGGCCAAGACCGAGCTGCCATACCCATTTCTTGTAGCTGCTGTCCATGGCTGAAAAAGGAGAAAATAAGCTCGGGTTGAGGCGAGGATGGGTCGGGGGAAGGTTGAGGAGTCGAACCGGACCAAGGCGGGACCGAATGGTGGCCGGAGGGAGCTCCGGCGAAGGCCCGAGCTGCTGAAATGTGGCCGGTGCGCGGAAAAGATGGAGGCGATGAGCGGCCAACGGCGAGTGGGCGCGGGGCTTTGCGCGCGGATGTGCGGCGGCGGTGGCGGCGATGTGCGGCGGCGGCGAACGGCAAGCGATGAGGGGCGGTGAGTTGCTGGTTCGTTCTTCCATTTTTCTGGTTTTTTTTGCACAGCAAAGATGGAGGAGAAACCCACGGAAGGGAGAGAGGAAGAAGAGAGGAAGGAGAGAGAGAGAGGGGGGACCATTTCCTTTTCTTTTCTTTTTCTTTAATCCAATAAAAATGGCCCACCATGACCTCATGTGACATCACTTCCCACTCACCCAAATCTTCCACCACAACCTTCCCAATAGGTCCAAATTTTAATTTCCGCCGTGGCATACCAATTTTTAAACTTTGTGCATCACATTCTTTAATTCCATTCAATCCACTTCCAATTGAGTCAAATTGAAACACGTAAAATTAATCCAATGTTATCACACTTCAATTCACATAACCACTTGACCATAGAACCAACTTAGATCCCAAAAGTATAACCAAAAGCGGGCCTACAAATTTTCCGAACCAAATTAGCCATAATTTGATTATTTTGCTGAAAAACTCGGTTTGCATGAAAAATCCTCTGAAGATAAGTCGATGTTCCTAAAATGATTTGTGACACACCATGACTTCCAATTTCTGAATTTGATCTCAATTTCATGGTTAATTTCACTCTGGCACGATATTAGCGCGTCCTGACCCACCGGGTAACTTTTAGAAATTTTTATGCATTCGACCTGTGGTTGTCTCAAGCCACAATGTACATCTTTGACACATTGGTGACCATCGGTTGTCGTGGAAATCTCAAGGTTTCAAATACGGACACAGGAGACCCAATCGACAGAAAAGTCGGTCTAGTGCCGACTGACAAGAATAGTGTGATCTGGTGGAATCACCCACACTCGATCACATGCCTCTATCGAGCC
Organism: Eucalyptus cloeziana; assembly: GCA_014182715.1. Lineage (NCBI taxonomy): Eukaryota > Viridiplantae > Streptophyta > Magnoliopsida > Myrtales > Myrtaceae > Eucalyptus > Eucalyptus cloeziana. The sequence continues at coordinate 12,751,178 of CM024641.1, forward strand.
GACCTATCTCCGGCTTCTAATCGATTTTTAACTGTGCCGTAATGACCCTTGCAGATCAACTCGGTCGAAAGGTCGTTACCTGGTCAAATTCTCGAGTCCGATGCATTAGAATTTCTTAATGGCTTCACCCGATAGACTAGTTATCCCATGAGTGATCAGTTCAGGGAAAAGAACTATATGCGTGCAGATGAAATGCCCATTTCAATTTATTGAAAATAGAATTGGAAATTTGGGATGTCACATATAGTCTTTGTGCATGTCGGGCAATGATGAAGCAAGTGACTTTCAAATCGAGGCTCACGTCCATCTATTGTTGGTTGAGAAATTATTGTATGGCCTTTATTCTTTTCTCATAACGTGCAACGATAGTCTTCAGTGCTGTTATTAATCTTTTTAGTTACAAACTTCATTTTTGTCAAAAATGAAAAATCTTAACTGCGAAATACATTATCATTTTTTTACAGTGTGGCGCTGAATGAATCGATAGTCGATGCATCAATTTTCATGAAGTGCTCATAGCCCGTTGCTTCTGCTTTGTATATCAATACTGAACCGTGTATTGAGGAAGCATCCCTTTCTGATACACCCCCTAATTTTTCCCAAATGAGGGCATACTCATACGCTTTGTATGGGTCTGATCTACTAATACGGGACATCAAGGATTCTTGCAACATAACCATGATCACTCTCTTATCGAGCCAGGAAGTGGATCGGTATAAACGTGTGAGCCCACCGTATACGGACCTCCACAACATGATGGCCGAAGAATTCGATCTCTTATATTCTGTACCTTCGGAAATATTCCAGATTTGCGCGATAAGTTTCAGATACTGAATGGTGTGGTGCAACCCATATTACTCCTGTAAGCTGACTTTCCCTAAAGCTTTTCTTTCTTTACTCTCTTACTTTGTTTCTTTCTTCTTCTTCTTCATCTTCATCCTTTTCTTAAATGTTAGCTCCACTGAAGGATCTTATCAAAATTTACTTAGTGATGTGGCATGTTTCAATTGGATATTGCAATACGTTTGGTTCAATTTATTGAGTCATAACTTTCTTTAATACCCAATAAAAAAAATTGCCACATTCATTTAGTGAAAAAGTTTAGAAATATTTTTTTAGTAGATTGGGCGTGCATTGCTCCTTTATTTTACAACTATGGAACTTTTCTGGACGTGACACTATTTCTGTATTTTTTTTTTTTTTTGGGCCTTGTTCACTAAAAAAACCCAACTTTAAATTTAGTCCCAATTATGTTTCGAACTTTTTTTATCAGAAAAACCTAAACTTAGGTCCAGTCCAAATTTGCCTCAATCTTCTCTCTGTCCAGAAAAAAACCTCAATCTTTAGGCTTAATCCCAAATCTACCTCGAACTTTTTTTGTCTAAAAGAAAACAGCACCAATTTTTACTCCAATCCTAATCTACCCATTAGCCCTCTGTTCAAAAATCGTCGTTAGTTGTCCCTAATTTTCATATCTTAGAATAGCTTCATTTGAAAGTAATTTTCCATGTCACCTTACTGAAGTGGATTTGTTATTGATGTAGAAATGCCACGTCAAGTTGGGACTGGACCTTGGGGGTAGGTTTAGGAATATATTAAAAGTTGGTGATTTTTTTAAAACAAGACAAAATTTGAGGCAAATTTGGGACAGTACCTAAAGTTTAGGGGGTTTTTCGAGACAAAAAGTTCTGGCTGAAATTGGACTAGAACTGAAGGGTTTTTCAGGGAATTAGGTCTTTTTTGGGGGAAAATTGTTCGATTTAATAATAGCTCATGTCCCTTCAATCGCTGTTAATGTTATGGGGAACTTGTGAACATTTGGTACGTTTAGGATAACTAAAGCAAAAACGTGTTTCTTCAAAAGAAAAGATCATGCAACGTTAACATGGATTTCATGAGTGAATAGGATAACGTCAGATCTGGGCGTTATCTAGAAAAGTGAAACTCGTTCACTCTTTTTTTATTCTAGACTTCTCCACTTGCAAATTTCAATGAACAAAAGTGTGTCTTTGCACTTTTGCAGTGATTGCATGAATTTATCTTTCACTAGGGGTATATCTTAGCGTGAATTACTTCTTCACTGATTGGTCTTTAATTCTAATTAACCATTTTTAGTAATCTCTCATGAATTCTCTTACTATCTACAGCTGATTCTGGGTGGCATGCCATGCTCCTTTATGCACTTTGTCTTGTGCCTGTATTGAATCTCTTCTTTTTCTTGGGTATTGATAAGTCCTTTTTCCCTTCACACCTATGAAGCTCTCATTCAGCACTCTGACAAACAAAAATTGTATGTGTAAAAAAAAATAATTATCACACTATGCTAATCGATGGCCAAATTTCTCAACAGTCCACTTCCTAGCAGCAAAATTCATACTCGGAGCTCCGTGTGTGTTGATATTTCTAATCTTGAAGTGGATGAGAAGGCATCAAGTGACCGATGCAAACATTGAAGAATTCCTACGAGTTCACAATAACTTTTTGCCCATAAGGTACTCTTACTCGGATATCAAGAAGATCACAAAAAATTTCAATTGCAAGTTAGGTGAGGGGGGATATGGTTCCGTATACAGAGGAATACTTAGAAGTGGCAATGAAGTTGCGGTTAAGATTTTGAACAAATCAAAATCTAATGGCCAAGATTTTATAAGTGAAGTGGCCACAATTGGAAGGATCCACCACGTCAATGTGGCGCAACTTGTTGGTTTTTGCTTCAAATACTCCAAACAAGCTCTTGTCTATGATTTCATGCCAAATGGATCTTTGGATAAACACATTTCCTATAAGGATGGTGATGATCCTCTTGATTATAAGAAAATATATGAGATCTCTCTTGGCATAGCTAGAGGGATAGGGTATCTACATCGGGGATGTGATATGCAAATCCTACATTTTGACATCAAGCCTCACAACATTCTCCTAGACCGAAGTTTCACTCCAAAAGTTTCTGACTTTGGACTTGCAAGACTTTATCCCACTGATTGCAGTATAGTATCGCTGACTGCAGCAAGAGGAACCTTGGGTTATATGGCCCCCTAGCTATTCTATAAAGACATTGGTGGCATTTCTTACAAAGCCGATGTTTATAGTTTTGGGATGCTATTAATGGAAATGGCTGGTAGAAGGAGAAATATAAATGCACATGTAGAGCGTTCGAGTCAAATTTACTTTCCTTTGTGGGTTTATGATCAACTCGGCAAAGAAAAGGAAATTGAAAGGGTAGATGTCATAGAAGAGGAAAGAGAAACAACGAGGAAGATGATAATCGTTGCACTGTGGTGTATACAATTGAGCCCGAATGATTGTTAGGGAAATCCCTTATGATGTTTTGAAGATGACAAAATAAATCAAAGGCTACTAACATGTTTGATGGTTGAGTAATAGACTATGCAAATGATTGAACATGTAAAGGATATTGTCAAAGTCTGAAGACGGCCAGAAAACTGAACGGAACACATGTCCAAAGTGTATTATGAAGATTTCCAGATTTCTGTGTCAAAGTCTGAAGACTGCTAGACTTTAGTGTCAAAGTCTGTTCTACATCAGAAGTCTGTCAACTCTGACAAATTCTAGACTAAACATGAATGAAGAACCAGAAGACAGACTCTATGCTGAAGCTAAACTAGAAGACAGACTCTATGCTGAAGCAGAACATAACAGACTGTGTTCAAACCTTAAAGCTAAATCTGTTCAAACCCAGATTGCAAAGTCTATCGCAGTCAGACTCATATTGTAAAGTCTATTGCTCTCAGACTTTACATCCAGATTCGACATAACGTAACACAAGCCCCGAAGATATAACGGCTAGTGATCTGGTTTGGATTCTACATCAAAATTGATTTGATTGACTTATTTGATTGACAATTAAATCTTGAAGACAAGAACTTTTTATATGAAGAAGCTTTACTTATGGAAACCAAGATTTCGTTTGTATGGGCGATCGGAATCAATTTGGGATTCTACCTTTGTCACTCAACGGCTACCAAATCTTCTTGATACAGAGCTGTCCAATGGGTATATTGGAAGATGATCCTCAAGATGCTGTCCAACAGCTAGTTTGGAAGTGGAGGAGTATTTAAGGAGATGAAGGACCGATGAGCAAGTAAGAGACGGAGCGTAGAATTTATAATTCCAAAGTCTGAGCGATCTTCTATCATACACTTGTCTCTCGTGAGCTTAAACGTTTGTGATCTTGAGAGAAGTACCAAAAGAGTGACTTAGTGAGATAGTGTGATCTAATACTAAGTGTTTGCACTCAAAGTTGTAATCTCTTGTTGATTGCATAGTGGAATCCAGCCAAGAAGGCTGTTAGCATAGGAGAGTGGACGTAGGCTTGGTCTAAGCCGAACCACTATAAATCTGGAGTCTTGATTCTCTATCCCTAATCCTTTTATCCTTCATTACTTTCATTTGCATCGATTGTTGTTTTTAATTCATTAATCTCTCATTCGGATTAAATTATTAAAATCGCTTTAGTCACCTATTCACCCCCCTCTAGGTGCTAATTCTAGTCCTATCAATTGGTATCAGAGCTAAGTGCTCGGTTTATAAAAGTGTTTTTACTTTTGAGCTAAAGATCTTTTATGGCTAGTATCTTGGCACCAGGACTTATGGAGGGACAAAGCAACACAAGACCAGCGTATTTTGATGCAAAGGAATACAATGTGTGGAAGAGAAGAAGGAGAGTTTGATAAGGAATGTATATTTTTTATTCTCAATTTGGTTTGAGTACACAATTTAAAATTTCTCATTATGCTTGATATTCGATATATCCTTGGTTGATTCAGATTTTATAATGATCATATTTTTTAAGAAAGAATCATGTGATTTGTTTTTGTGATTCGTAAAGTTGAGATTTGATTTGATATGTGTGATTATTTTTTATATCTTGCTTAGAGACAATTGAGTTTATTTGATATTATAATCTCAGATTTAGTCATATTTTGCAAAGTGAAAATCTATTTTACGTGATGATGCAAGATATGCTTAGATATTCAAGAATTTTATTCTCTCTGTTTTTATGGTACTATGACTAAGTGAGAATTTATCTTTCAAAATATCATTGTGCATACTATTCTTTCTTTGAATACTTTATTATGATGAATTAAGAAAGAATATTTGTTTATCTATGGAGATTTCATATTTTGCTCTAACGGAATGGAAGGATCCAAACTGATGGATACCAAAAAGGAAATGAGTTGATTGCAGGAAATTCAATAAGGCAAGAATGATTGCAAATCTACGCAGATTTTGGTGCAATCAGATAAGTATCTCCTACGAAGATTGGTAATGATCTTTTTTAATCAATGGTATATTTTGAACATATATCTTGGGTAAGAGATTTTCTTTATCAATCCGCCATACAAATTTCTACGTGCATTTATCCTGATTTTGGACGATTGCTTATCATTTATATTGCAAATATTTCTTCTCATAAATATAAGGCATTGCAATATTTTTTACTTGATTTGGCACGTGATAGCAATATCATCTTTATTTTTGTGAAATGCATTTATAATATATTTATGAGATTTATGCTTAAGAAAATCCATTTGATCTCGAAATATATTATTGCATATTCATGGATATACTTGCTATAATCTTAGAAGATATCTTATATCTAGCAAGTTTTGATCCGCAAATCGGAGGAAGGTATTACATGATATTTTTGCAAGGATTGCTATCCATTATACAAGATTTTGCAGGTGGCAATAGAATCTTCCATATGGAATTTGGAAAGCTTGATCAGAAAATTATGAAGATTCTATACTATCTCCTGGAGGCTAAAAATTCTATTCCTTGTGCAAAACTCTTGCTTATTGAGGAAATCCCTTATGTGTCATATGAAGGTTTATTTGTGCAAAAAGTTCGTTAAGTTGATGCAGGTTAAATTCGAGACGAGCTTGATTGAAGATTTTTGCCTCGAATTTCAAAATGCAAGTGATCGTTGCGGATGTTGTTGCTACAAAGGGAATAATCGAAAAAAATATTCTGCTCAACGTGCACAAGCAACAATTGTTTCTATTCGCAAATATTGTCATTATGACAGGGGGAGAAAGCGAATCCAAAAGAAAAAGGAAAGAATCGTGATCATCTCAAAAAGGCAACAAATTGAGGGGGAGCTTCGATCAATTATGGAAAAATCTTTTTGAATTGCTCGTGATCTTGTTTATTATGGAATATCGGAAAAGGTAAATGTGTTGGAACTTATCAAGTTCTACAAAATCCGGTTAGTGCATTTTTTTTTACCTTTTGTCATAACAAATCTTTTATTGGTATTATCTTTTTATTATGACAAAAAGGATAAGTGAATTTTATAATGCATCCGTGATTTTTATTTGCCGATATATATGATTAAAGTGAGCTATATTGCATATTTTTAATATTCGATTTATAAAAGCTGATTTTTGGAAATCATTTGTTATCGCTTTATATTCTCTACACGACTCTTTGTTATCGCTTTTTGATTATGACAAAAAGGGGGAGAGAATATGAATATGCATATGTGTTGATTGGTTAATATTATTTATTGCATAATATTGAGCTGCGATTATTTTTCTATATATTGTTATGCTCAATCTATTTGCTATCTTTTGATATCCTTTGATTTAAATTAATATTTTTAAAAGCGTGTTTACAAATCTGCATATTCAGAGATTGTTTTGTCATCATCAAAAAGGGGGAGATTGTTAGGGAAATCCCTTATGATGTTTTGAAGATGACAAAATAAATCAAAGGCTACTAACATGTTTGATGGTTGAGTAATAGACCATGCAAATGATTGAACATGTAAAGGATATTGTCAAAGTCTGAAGATGGCCAGAAAACTGAACGGAACACATGTCCAAAGTGTATTCTGAAGATTTTCAGATTTCTATGTCAAAGTCTGAAGACTGCTAGACTTTAGTGTCAAAGTCTGTTCTACATCAGAAATCTGTCAACTCTGACAAATTCCAGACTAAACATGAATGAAGAACCAGAAGACAGACTCTATGCTGAAGCAGAACATAACAAACTGTGTTCAGACCTTAAAGCTAAATCTATTCAAACCCAGATTGCAAAGTCTATCGCAGTCAGACTCAGATTTTAAAGTCTATTGCTCTCAGACTTTACATCCAGATTCGACATAACGTAACACAAGCCCCGAAGATATAACGGCTAGTGATCTGGTTTGGATTCTACATCAAAATTGATTTGATTGACTTATTTGATTGACAATTAAATCTTGAAGACAAGAACTTTCTATACGAAGAAGCTTTACTTATGGAAACCAAGATTTCGTTTGTATGGGCGATCGGAATCAATTTGGGATTCTACCTTTGTCACTCAACGGCTACCAAATCTTCTTGATATAGAGCTGTCCAATGGGTATATTGGAAGACGATCCTCAAGATGCTGTCCAATGGCTAGTTTGGAAGTGGAGGAGTATTTAAGGAGATGAAGGACCGATGAGCAAGTAAGAGACGGAGCGTAGAATTTATAATTCCAAAGTCTGAGTGATCTTCTATCATACACTTGTCTCTCGTGAGCTTAAACGTTTGTGATCTTGAGAGAAATACCAAAAGAGTGACTTAGTGAGATAGTGTGATCTACTACTAAGTGTTTACACTCAAAGTTGTAATCTCTTGTTGATTGCATAGTGGGAGAGTGGACGTAGGCTTGGTCTAAGCCGAACCACTATAAATCTGGAGTCTTGATTCTCTATCCCTAATCATTTTATCCTTCATTACTTTCATTTGCATCGATTGTTGTTTTTAATTCATTAATCTCTCATTCGGATTAAATTGTTAAAATCGCTTTAGTCACCTATTCACCCCCCTCTAGGTGCTAATTCTAGTCCTCTCAATGATCGGCCATCGATGAGGAAAGTTCTAGATATGCTTGAAGGAGATATGGATAAACTGCAATTGCCTCCAAAACCACTTTTGTATCTAAGAAGAGAGGCACCCGCTGATGATGTTGACGCTAAGATTGAACTTGAAACAGTCTCATCTTTGTCAAGTGCTTCAATAGTTTCTAGCAGTTCCCAATTTTACCATGACCATGAGTTTACGAAATCATGTATTGTGTGATTGTTCCCCTATAGTGAGATGCAAAAATTAATAATAGTACTATCAACATGTATCATCATTCAAAATGTAATCTGTGAAGCTTTTACATGTTTTTCATATGGCACTAGGTTTTTTTGGTCGACTCGTTATGTCCATGTTTTATAAATGACAATGAATGTTGTATGGCATTCATTCAATTTTTGTTTCATGTGAATCCTCTTGGTATAATAAGGTAATTTTTTATTCATGTTAATGTTTACATTTTGAGCAACGAATCTCTCTCATTTCCATCAAAACCTCTCATCCCCACCCCTTCGACCTCTTTTTGATCACCTATGTTGAAGATAGCTACCTGCTCAAGCTATCTCCGACTTGGACCTCATGTCACGGGATGGGTCCAAGCCTAACTGATGAATGACCGGCCCATGTCAAAGGGTGAAGACAAAGTAGGGCAATGACGAAGCAAGTGAATTTCTAATTGAGGCATGCGTCGGTCTATATCTGACTGAGAAATCATCATGCGGCCCTCTTTTTTTTCTTGTAATGTGTTACATTGCCCAAGCAGCAAGAAGGACCTACTCCTTATCTTTCTTTTTATTTTCACGAAAGGCAACCTCAAATTCTATAAAATTTATGTTGCCGTTAATTAGCACCATACACTTCCATATTTTTTTGGAGGTTAGGACGTGCGATAATAGTCTTCAGGTGCTGTTATTTATCTTTTCATTTTCCAATTTTATTTTTGTCAAAATTGAAAAACCTTACATTGCAAAATACATTATCTTTTTTCATAGTATTATATGGCGCTGAATGGACCTACAGTTGATACATCAATTTGCATAAAGTATGTCCAAATGTTTTGGCATATGTGCAAGAGATAATTTAGGATGCTTTGACCAAGAGATTTTCCGCTTAAAATTTGACTAATCATTGCTAAATATTTAATGACGATATAGAAAGCAACTAAGGTATCATCGCGTGTGGAGATGCTTGCACGACAAATCAATTTCCAGAAAAGGGGAATATGAAAAATGTAATCAGTAATAATATTACTATAAAAAATTGAACACGTGCCGTTAAAACGTCATTAGATGCGTCAATTAAAATGAACTTGGTTGTACTTTATGGAAAATCTATTTCAATCTCTTCAATTATATATAATGGTACCCATTAGCTTGAGAAAAAAATATGGTACGTGCTAATTACAATTATTCGAAAGCGCGTCTATATCGCTGAAAAGAATTTCTATGAATATATTTTCGAAACTTTCCAATGTTATGTTCACAGTGGTAAATCGGCTGATAGTCTCATTTAAGCATACATGACATCTCTAATTCCACACATTCAGAGATGAAAGATGATTATGAAGCAGGTGTCATGACCTACCCTTCGGTAGGGAGGAAATTAGGTTCAGGGGTATTGTTTAAAATATAGGCCTATGACCTTAGTTTTAGATGTGGGATTCCCTAAACTCATACTTCGCATTACCAAATAGGGAGCATGCAATCTCTAACTAAGCTAAAGGGAGCCCATAATCAACATTGAAAGTGCGTAATCAAGGACATTTATTTTTAAGGACAATCAAAATCCTATGGTAAAGCTGCAAGGATTTATTCAATTCTTGAGCACAATTTTCTTATCAAGGACCTTCACACATTTTAAGAGTATTTACTAAAAAACTAACTCTTAAGCTTTTTCCTAATTTTTAGAAAAAAATAAGTTTTCTCTTAATTTTTTTAAAAAAATTAATTCCTAAAATAGGGACTCAGGCTGGGCCCCAAGGTCCGGTCCGAACATGGGTTGCTATGGGCTTTGCGGGCTTGGACCGGGAACATGAATTGGGCTCCATTAAAACAGACCTCCATTTTAGTAATGGACTCTCAAATACCCACTTCATTAAAATGTAAACCCAGCCCAAACATTCACAAATTAAGCCCAGCCCAAGTCCGCCTAACCTAAACCAAACCTAAATCTACCGAAACAAAACCTCAAGCCCATCTTCATCTTCCTATCCTCTTTCCACGAATGTCTGCACCAGGCCTATTTTCGTAATTTCATTTTATTCTCTCTTAGCCTTTCAACGTCGTCTTCTTCTTCGTGTCAACTCCCCTGTTATGTCCTTTACCGAACCTCCCACACCGACGAACTCCACACTGGAATTTCGTCGGACGGACCCATGGCAGAAATTTAAACGGATCGACGACAACACCCAACGTCGCCGGCCTTCACCAAGCCATCTTGGCTCACCCCCGCAAAACCAAATTCGCTGCCAACGTCTACCATCACGCAGGCCGCCGCCACCACTCATTAAGTTCAATGAAAAATACACAGCATGTCTCGAACAAAATGCAGCGATGCAGTGACTTCATTGCTCATGAAAATCGAGCTTAACAACTAAGGACCCCGGACGAACTGCATCAAGTGGTACCTTCGCATTCGAGAGAAAATAGAAGCCATTTCTTGAACAATTCTCTCAGAAACATTTCATTGAGCAAGTCTTAGGCATTCGACTAAAAGTGACATGGCATACCGATGAACCTCCACTTTGGTGTCGAGCTTGTCCTACGACATCTCAAGTCGATGAAAATATGTCAAACAGATTCATTGTATGCTTTCACGGAGACAAACAAAACCTCGTCTCATTTTTAGAATGACACTAACTGAGGCATTATATCGGGCATGCGATGAGCACGGATTATGGAGAGGTCGTAAACCCATTCTAGACTCTAGCTCGTGTCCAGACTCAAAAGAGAACAGCAAGTGACACTCAAAACTCGACAAAAGGGACTGCTCGTTCAAATCGAGCATGCTCGAGGACCAGGGAAACGAGACCCAGCTATCGTTTCGGTTCTGTTTTAAATAAAACCAAGCAATGGAGTTCCCCGAGAGAAGTGTTCAACCCCGAATATCCCTACTCGGCTCGGCGACGATGGCCAGGAGGCGAGCCTGAAGCGAAACGAGCTATGGTCGGTGTTGGGAATAACGGATCCCCGAAAACGGATTCGACACTTAAATCGAACCCCTAAAATGAATGCGGAAGACAAGCCCGGGAATAATCACGTATCACCGATCGTAAAGCACACCACGGATTCGAGCGTACCTTGTTAGCCACAGATTAGACACCGACGCCAAAAAGAGGAAGAGAATTCAGCCCTGTTCGATCCGATGACGACAATTCGCCGTGAAAGGAAGATGAAGTTGCCTTTTGCCTTTGTTCTTCCTTTTGGGAGGAGAGGGAGAGAATTAACGTACGTACAATTGTGAAAAAAGTGTGTTCTCCCTCTCTCTCATCCTTTTTATATGTTCCTCCATCCACGGGCCTTATTCCTGTGGGCCGGGCCTTTAGGCCCAACATGGGCGGACGGGCCTTAAGCCCATCACTTATAAAACCATCATCTCCCACTCGCACATGGTGAGCCGAACATGATTCTCTTTACCTCTCTTCAACATTCATACCGGTGAATAATCCGTGTGACCAAAGATACTTTGAGAGCTCGTTGCTATATATCTGTTAGGAATATATAGCAGTTCATAATGGGCATCACTTTCCGAGTAAATTTAGTATGCAGTACCCTAGATCGATCGATCACATTTATATATCTCTTAATCTCATTTAAACAATGATATATATATATATATATTGTATTCACAATTATGATTATCCCAAAGACAGTCATAATTGGTCGACCAGTGACTACAAAACCACAATGTGATTCTCCAAATCCGATCTTCCTCTTTCCTTCAAACTCTCAATTTCAGTTCAACTTGCTTTTCTAGAAATGTCCCATTAGATCAAATCAACTCATGACCATTGGTAACATTCTAAGATAGCAAACACTAAATAGAAATCTTGAGAATAAGTAAGAGTCATGAGGGCACTAAAATTGAGGAACTCTATTCCTCAAGAGTCTCACACGTCATAAAAGTTGAGATCAAACTTTTGCCACTCTTATAGGTCGTCTCATGCATACGTAGTATGAAATACGTATTACGGTATTAACTCCTTTCCTATGGAGCGTATGTCTACACCATCAATACCATACAGATGATAGTTCAGACATACCCAATGTCTAACTTGAGTTCACGTATTTACTCATTCACAAAATTCATCAGAACTCACATCTGGCATCTTAGACAGATAAAGTAAAATGTGTGGGTTATTTTACTTTCAGACATCGTAAGTACTATGTCCTCATCTTAACCATCAGTTAAGGCGACATACGTATTTTAAGCTTGAGCTTTCGATTATCACCTAGATAATAAGCTTAAAAAAACAGTCTCATCTCTATTTATCACACATTAAATAGAGGCGATTACCCGTGTGAGTGGGCTAATCTCTTATCTGTCCGACATACTTTCTCAACATAAAGTAATGCACTGAGCATTAAGATGCATAAAGATCAAACAAAGATTCATAGGCATTAATGATGAAAACACAAATTTATTAAATGTGAACAACTCAGGGAAATTACAATCCAATACATCAGACTCTACGCAATCCTAGAGATTTTACATGACCACAAAACACATCTCTAGGTATTGTCTTTGTCATAGGATCTGCTACCATTCTATGCGTAGATATGTACTGTAAGTTCACATCCTTTCGTGCAACCATATCTTTGACAAAGTTATACTTGGTATTTATATGTTTGGTCTTGCCATGATATTTTGAATCTTTAGTGTACGCTATAGCTGCTTGGCTATCACAGTTAACTAATAATGGATGTGCAGCTTTCTCAATAACACCTAAATGATCCAAAAATCTCTTAAGCCAAACTCCTTCTTGTACCGCTACCGATAATGCCACGAACTCAGCTTCCATCGTGGACAAGGCTATAAATGTTTGCTTCTTACTGCTCCACGATATAGCGCCATTGTTCAGTAAGAAAGCAAATCCAGAGGTAGATTTCCTTTCATCTAAATCTCCTCCCCAATCAGCATCAGAATAGCCTTCGAGTCGCAGATCCTTTCCTCGATAATTCAGCGTATAATCAGCAGTTCCCTTCAGATACCTCAGTATTCTCTTAACGGCTTTCCAATGTGCTGGACCTGGATTGGATTGGTATTTACTCACCATTCCAACTGCAAAACATATGTCGGGTCTTGTACACATCATAGCGTACATCAAGCTTCCAACTGCACTAGCATAAGGAACATGTTTCATTTGTTCCTTCTCTTGTGGAGTTCTCGGACACGATCTATGGCTCAATCCTTCACCTTTCGCAATAGGAGTGTCTATGGGTTTACAATCTTGCATACGAAATCGTTCAAGAACTTTATTTATATATGTTTCTTGCGAAAGAGACAACAATCTCTTCGAACGATCTCTTGAAATCTTAACTCCAAGAATGTATGCAGCCTCACCCATATCTTTCATCTCAAAGTTGGAAGACAACCAACTCTTGACAGTATGAACAAACTCCATATTGCTTCCGGCAATCAGTATATCATCGGCAATCAGTATATCATCAACATATAATGATATGATCACAAATTGATCCTTGTATCTTTTGATATATATACAATGATCCTCATCAATCATTGTAAAATCATATGATATTATGGCATTATGAAAACGTATATACCATTGTCTCGATGACTGCTTAAGGCCGTATATCGATCTCAAAAGTCGACACACCTTTTCTTCTTGGCCTTTCACTATGAAACCAGTAGGTTGTTCCATGTATATTTCTTCCTCTAATTCTCCATTGAGGAAAGCAGTCTTTACATCCATCTGATGTAACTCAAGATCCATACTAGCTACTATTGCCAGAATAATGCGAATCGAGATAAATCTCACTACAAGAGAAAACGTATCTTCATAATCAATTCATTCCTGTTGATTATACCCCTTCGCCATAAGGCGAGCCTTATGCCTTTCTATCGAGCCATCAGCCTTTCGCTTTATTTTGAGAACCCACTTGTTCCCAATAGCTCTGCGTCCTTTTGGAAGATCAACCAGTTCCCAGACTTGGTTTGATTTCATTGACTCCATTTCCTCTTCCATTGCATGAATCCATTTTTCCTTACTAGGGCATTTCAGAGCCTCATTAATATTTCTTGGCTCATCCTCATCTTGTGAAGCAACCATAAAAGTTTCCCCTTCAATGTCAAAACGTCGACGGGGAATACTTTGGCGACTTGTTCGCCGTATGGGAGATTGTACACTTTGCACATTATTCCCCATTATGCTCCCACTCGGATTAGATAATGATGATGTCGTCTCATTATGTGGTTGCAATTGAGAATGAGTTGAATTCAATTCATCACTTCTCATATTACTCCCACTTGGACGAACTCCACCAAGATTATTATCTTGATCCAAGGTTTCAAATAGGGAGTTGTCTTCCCATATTTCGCCCTTCTTAGGAAATTCATCCTCTAAGAATGTGACATCCCGTGATTCAAATTCAGTTATACTCCCACTTTCTTGCTCACCTATGAACACATACCCTTTTGAGTGTTCCGAGTATCTTATGAAAATACTCTTCTTTCCTCTGGGACCCAATTTCCCAAACTCGTGAGAGGACTCATGTGTATAGGCAGCACAACCCCATGGCTTAAGAAAACTTAAGTCCGATTTTCTACCCGTCCATAACTCATATGGAGTGGAAGTAACTGATTTGGAAGGCACTCGGTTAAGTATATAGGCAGCAGTTAACAACGCATCACTCCAAAAGGTGATAGGTAAGTTAGCATGTGCCATCATGGACCTAACCATTTCTAGTAGGGTCCTGTTTCTTCTCTCCGCAACACCATTTTGTTGAGGAGTATATGGAATAGACAACTGTCTTTCTATTCATTTTTCATCACATAATTTTCTGAACTCATCAGATAAATATTCTCGACCTCGATCGGATCTCAATGCTTTTATTTTCTTGTCTAATTGATTCTCTACCAGGTTCATAAACCTTTTGAGACAACTTATTGCTTCAGATTTATGAGAAATCAAATAGACATATCCGAATCGAGTATAATCATCTATAAAAGCGATGAAATAAACAGCCCCATGCCTTCCTCTCACATTCATTGGACCACAGACATCAGAATAGATTAAATGCAGAGGAAATTCAGCTCTTTTACCTTTTCCAAATGGTTTCCTTGTCGTTTTCCCTTCTAGGCAATGCTTACATATGGGCAAATCGACTTTTCAATGTTGCCCAACAAGCCCTCTTTGGCTAGTCTATTCATACGCTGTTGGCCAATGTGACCAAGTCTAGCATGCCATACATTCACATCATTATCATATGTATTAGGAGACGTGAGAAGGGAATAACAAACATTTGCATTAACATAATCAATATTTAATACAATGAAACCATCCAGAAAATAACCACAACCATAGTAGTTTGTATCAAAATACAAATCTACACATCTATTATGGAAGTTCATATTAAAACCTAATTTAACCAACACTAAAACAGACACTAAATTCCGACGAATCTCCGGAGCATATAACACATCATGTAGGAACAAAGTGCTTCCACCACGCATATTCAGTTGGTAGGTGCCAATTCCTTTTACTTCAGCTCTGGAGTTGTTTCCCACATAGATCCACTTAGTTCTAGTCGGAACTCGTCGAAATTCTACGAAGGATCCTCTATCCTTCGCTACATGGTCTGTCGCTCCTGAATCCATAGTCCACAGAGGATTAGATTCAGTCAAGAATACAGAACTTGACACATATGCAAAGTTCCCAATTGTACAAAGGGTGTGTACCTTCTTTGGCTCGCGACAATCGCGGGCATAGTGACCCTTCTGGTCACAGTTGTAACATTTCACCCTTGAGATATTCTTCACATGAGGACGTTTTCCTCTCTTTTGTTGGTTAATTCTTGGTTTCTTGCAAGAAGGACTTGATCCCTTGCATTCCCACATATTGAACGAATCAATGCGCTTGCGCTTAGAGCTTGAAGCCCCTTCTGAGCTTAAAGTAACACAACAAATATCTGTATCCTGCTCAAATGCCTTGAGGCGTAGATCAGCTAGCTCAAGGTGGCGCACAACATCCTCAAGATCTTCCATAACATGGTCAAGAGCTTTTAGTGCTTCTTGCTTTTCCAGCACATATTGAATTGTCATATTCAACATTTCACTATTTTCGCCGTTCAATTTGTCCTCTTTATTCAAATCAGCAATTATGTTCTTATTTGCTGAATCCATCGATCTGAACATATTAGACACATATGCACGAAATATTAATGCCTATCACTTATGCATCTATTTTGCACAAACCCATCATATTAATTAATAATTTTAAGTAAGGTTTCAGAATCAAAAGGTCACTATGTTTCCAATCATCCTCCAAAAATCCTAACTTAAAACTATCATTAATATGATTGTCATATGCAAAATCAATTTTATGAAGCTACAAAAAACTTCTATAACTACCCACAGCTAACTACCCATAGCAACCATCAATCACAGAAAGCAACAGATAATTGACATACAATATAATAATAATGCTTTCACATAATATGGCTAACAAATAGGTTGCTTCAACAACAACAATCAGGTAGTTAACATTACATAAGATGTCCACCAAGAACACTAAATAAAGACCAGCCATAACATCTAAAAACAAGGCATCATACTACTAATAGGGAAAGCTGCTACATGGTTCAATTTCTTTTGCTTTTTCTCTGTAAAATTTTCAGGCATTCTCGATAGCCACGGAAAAACATATGGATATTCCTTAGGATTTCTCCTACGCACATTCATTCCTGGCCTAATCGAAGTCATTCCTTGGGTCGCAGTCTTTGTGGCTCCAACCCGATGATATTCATCCACAAATTCCATTACTAGCTCCTTATATCTAGTAAATCTTTTGACTTCCCATAGGCGATTCAACACTCCTTGCCATTCTGGTGGAAGAGTGTTCATAAAGAATCGCACTATCTGAATATCTGGCATGGGATAACCGTTCCAAATGACTTCTTGAATTTTGTTGTTGACCTCTATGACATGATCAATTATATCGTCACTCTCCCATCGATAACCATTCAAATCGGCTATCAACCTTGAAAGCCTTTCCTTTTGTTCATCTGACATTGTGCGCACAGATGTGCGCGACTTACGGGGAGGCATTGTTCCTGCAACAAATGCAGAACAAAAAATGGATTACATATAATCCACATAGACATATTTGAAAAAGAAACACATTCTTTTTTTTTTTTTGTCAACGGTCAACGGAAGTCAACGGTCAATCGTCAGGTCGTCGGACCGGTCGGGCCGGTCGGACGGACCGACCGCACGTGCCGCGCGCGTGCGTGGGCTGACGTCACGTAGACGTCGCCCGGCACGCAGCCGCGCGCGCGTGGGCTGACGTCACGTAGACGTCAGCCGGCACGTGCCGCGCGCGTGCCAGGCCTCCGCGGGTCGGGTCGAGTCGGGTCGCCAGTCGAGTCATCGACTGGTGACCGCTCGGCCAACCGACGCAGGCCGACGCCCGATGACGTCACCCCAGCGGTTACCGACCGTTGGGTGACGTCTTGCTGACGTTAGCACGCGTCGGTCCGCGGACCGGCGCGTGTCGGTTCGCCAGCCGACGGCGCGCATGTGCCGGTTCGCCGACCGGCGCGTGTGCCGCACGCGCTAGATGAACCAGCGCGTCTGGGCGCCTCGCGCCCACGCGCAATGGCTTCTGGTCGCGCGTGTGGGCGCGTGCGGCGTCTCCCGGTGGCGTGCAACATGTCGCCAGACTCGTCTCGACGTCCCCTTCCTTCCTATGCTATCAGAATTCGATTTCGACTTACGAAAACTCAGAAATAAGGGCGAACAGCGCTCGGGTGTCGGGATTTCTCGCCCCGATCCGTACGGCCGAAATACTTTTTGCGAAAAAACAATCAAAAACATCAAACAGGTCGGGAAAAACGTGAACTAAGGCTCTGATACCAATGTTGGGAATAACGGATCCCCGAAAACGGATTCGACACTTAAACCGAACCCCTAAAACGAATGCGGAAGACAAGCCCGGGAATAATCACATATCACCGATCGTAAAGCACACCACGGATTCGAGCGTACCTTGTTAGCCACAGATTAGACACCGATGCCAAAAAGAGGAAGAGAATTCAGCCCTGTTCGATCCGATGACGACAATTCGCCGTGAAAGGAAGATGAAATTGCCTTTTGCCTTTGTTCTTCCTTTTGGGAGGAGAGGGAGAGAATTAACGTACGTACAATTGTGAAAAAAGTGTGTTCTCCCTCTCTCTCATCCCTTTTATATGTTCCTCCATCCACGGGCCTTATTCCTGTGGGTCGGGCCTTTAGGCCCAACATGAGCGGACGGGCCTTAAGCCCATCACTTATAAAACCATCAGTCGGCCGCCTCGATGTTGCACCGAGGCAGGATCATCGGGATAAAAGTGAATCAAACCCAAAGAAAACTCACCAGTAATTCAGGCATCGAGGAATAGGTAGCCGCGGGCTTGAGGGTGTTGGCTAAAGATCGCCGGTTTATGTTGGGGATGGCTAGGCAACGTTTGTCCGAGAACGAAGTTCGGCTGCTGGGTCTCGCTTTCTCTCCGTCCATCCCTCTGCTCACTCTCGGTTCTCTCTCCACTTCACCCTTTGTTCACTCTCTCCGATCTCACTCTCTATATTGCTCTCGCTTTCTCCAGTCTTCCACGAAGAACTCGAGAACACAGTCGCCTCTCTCTCCCGCTCTCCCTCGCTATCCACCATCTCGGTCTCCCCTCTCGAGCTCGCTCTCTTCTCCGGCTCGCTCCTTCTCTCTCTCGAGCTCACCTTCTCACTCTCACCAGCTCTCTCTCTCTCTCTCTCTCTCTCTCTCTCTCTCTCTCTCTCTCTCTCTCTCTCTCTCTCTCGGTTTCTCTTCCTCGGCCGAACAAACCCAAAAAAACCAGAGAGATCCTCCCCCCCTTAGCTGCCTTTCTCATCCATTTATCTCGTTTCTCTCTCTTTCTTCAAGGACGAGACCGGCTGGCTTCGTACCGCACGACATTCCTGGGCGAACATCGCGCGCAGCCTCGCGTCCTTGCGTCCTTCGACCAGCGACCATCTCTCTGTTTTGTCCTGAAGCTAGCGTCCAAGCGAGGGAAGGAGCATGAAGAAGGAAGAACAGCGAGCTGGGCTGCGGAAGAAGAGAGGTGGGCCGCACGGGGGGAAGATGAAAAGGGAAAAGAAGGAGGGGACGGGCTTAGCCCGTCCCGGCTGCGTCTTTATTTTTTGGTAATTTTTTAGTACTAGTAATGTAAGTGTTCCTAATGAAAATTAGGAACACGATGCAATTTAATGAAAATGCATTTTAATGAAAATTATTTACTTTTATTTATTTAAGAGACTAATCCTTAATTTTCTATATGATTAAGTCCTAAATAAAAATGAAAGAATTTAGGTGTCAACAACAAACAAGAAAATTCTTTTTCATTTGATAGAACAAGAGTAATCAATTAGTTCACTATTAAGTGGTTCTATTCTGGGAAGAGATGACAATATTGTTCATAGATCTAGCACTATTACGGAAGAGAGATCGCAATACTGAAGTTGATAGTGGTTAAGTAAACGTCTTTTTTTTTTTTCTTTTTGTGAACTCAAATATTGCATGTATAGTCATTGTGCAATGACAAAGTTGGTGAGGTTTTAGTCAATGTGTGTCGATTCCATCGCTAGAAATTATCGAATTGCTTTCTTTCTTTCATAACTTGTTACATCATCCAAGAAGCACTAACTCCTAGTTTTCCTTTTATTTTTGGAAACAGTGATATTATTTTATACAATTTAATGTTCCCTTTAATAGTCTATTTTTGTTACTAATTCTATTTTTTTGTTAGTATTGAAAAAGCTTATACAGTGAAATATGACATTTTTTTTCCTTTTCGTCTTCGCAATTTATGGAAGTGACACTCGTGGAATATTGGCCTTGAAAATAAAATTGAACGCCAATGCCTCATTTGAAAGGATTTTGATTCGATTTAGAGTACATAACATTCCAATCGATTCTTTTTGTACAGAACTAAAATTGATTCCTAAAGAGTCAATTTGCCAAGAAAAGTCAAATCTGAAAATTGCAGAGAAGTTTCTTTTCTCCATAAATAATTCCAACACCGTGTTTTTATCACCTTGACTGCAAGGGCTGCAATTTCCACGTGAGACCCACTTTCCCTTCGCTAGACTTTGTGTTAATGGTTGACTTGGAAATTTGCATCAATAGTCTTTGCATGATGACTAAGTTAGTGAGGTTCTAGTCAAGGCACGTTGGTCCATTGATAGAAATTATCATATTGTTTTCTTTCTTTCATAACTTGTTACACCATTCAAGAAGCACTAACTCTTATTTTTCCTTTTACTTTTGTAAAGAGTAACATTATTTTATACAAGTTAATGTTCCCTTTAATAGTCTATTTTTGTTACCAATTCAATTTTTTTGTCAGTGATGAAAAAGCTTATATGGTGAAATATGACAGTTTTTTTCCTTTTCGTCTTCGCAATTTATGGAAGTGACACTCGTGGAATATTGCCTTGAAAATAAAATTGAACACCAATGCCTCACTTGAAAGGATTTTGATTCAATTTAGAGTACATAACATTCCAATCGATTCTTTTTGTACGGAACTAAAATTGATTCCTAAAGAGTCAATTTGCCAAGAAAAGTCAAATCTGAAAATTGCAGAGAAGTTTCTTTTCTCCATAAATAATTCCAACACCGTGTTTTTATCACCTTGACTGCAAGGGCTGCAATTTCCACGTGAGACCCACTTTCCCTTCGCTAGACTTTGTGTTAATGGTTGACTTGGAAATTTGCATCTATAGTCTTTGCATGATGACTAAGTTAGTGAGGTTCTAATCAAGGCACGTTGGTCCATTGCTAGAAATTATCATATTGTTTTCTTTCTTTCATAACTTGTTACACCATTCAAGAAGCACTAACTCCGATTTTGCCTTTTATTTTTGTAAAGAGTGACATTATTTTATACAAGTTAATGTTCCCTTTAATAGTCTATTTTTGTTACCAATTCAATTTTTTTGTCAGTGATGAAAAAGCTTAATGGTGAAATATGACATTTTTTTCCTTTTCGTCTTCGCAATTTATGGAAGTGACACTCATGGAATATTGCCTTGAAAATAAAAAATGAACACCAATGCCTCACCTGAAAGGATTTTGATTCAATTTAGAGTACATAACATTCCAATCGATTCTTTTTGTACGGAACTAAAATTGATTCCTAAAGAGTCAATTTGCCAAGAAAATTCAAATCTGAAAATTGCAGAGAAGTTTCTTTTCTCCATAAATAATTCCAACACCATGTTTTTGTCACCTTGAGTGCAAGGGTTGCAATTTCCATGTGAGACCCACTTTTCCTTTGCTAGACTTTGTGTTAATGGTTGACTTGGAAATTTGCATCTATAGTCTTTGCATGATGACTAAGTTAGTGAGCTTCTAATCAAGGCACGTTGGTCCATTGATAGAAATTATCATATTGTTTTCTTTCTTTCACATAGTGTTACATCATCCAAGAAGCACTTACTCTTTATTTTCTTTTTACTTTTGCCAAAAGCAACATTATACAGATTAATATTCTTGTTAAATAGTCTATTTTTGTTACCAATTTTTGTTTTTTGTCAAAAGAACAAAAAAAGCTTAGATGATGAAATACAACATCTTTTTCCTTTTCATCTTCATAATTTAACAAAGCAACATTTATGGAATATTAATCTTGAAAAGAAAATAGAACGTCAATGCCTCACTTGAAAGGATTTTGATTCAACCTTAACACTGCAAAAAAGTTTATTTTTTAATCAATACGAAAGCTAAGCATAAATAATTCAACACCGTGTTTTGACACCTTGACTGCAAGGACAGCAATTTCCACGAGATACCCACTTCCTATTTTCTTCAATAGACTTTGCTTTATTGGCTGACTTGAACATATGAGTGACCGACGACATACAACTCTTTTCATTCATATTACTGAGCCTCCGTCGCATAACCAATTAGCTAAAACTTTCATTATATCAGATCGAATGATAGAGAGACGATTCAATCTTTGAGCTCCGTATGCATGTTCAGTGTTTTGCTTCTCGTATTGCATGTTCTGCCACTATTGAGAATGAGTTACGACACAAAGAAGAATTACTTGTGTGCCGATCCATCTTGCGACGGGATTCATAACATATGCTATCCCTTTCAATTGAAAGGCAACCCAAAAGGATGCGGCCGCTCTAATTATAAGCTAGCTCATGAAAATAACTGCATTGTTCTATATCTATATGCCAACCAATGTTATATGAAATCGATTTACTACTGTTCTTATCTTAGCAATTTTTATTTGACGGCAAAATCACAGTGGTTAACGATGGACTTCAAAAAAGTAATTGCTCATCCCCCGCCCCTCGTTACTCGTTGGCGCCCTCCTACTTTAGTGGGCATGATCCATACGGTTTGTCAGCTGTGCCAGTGGCCTTCATGAAGTGCGAATAGCCCATTGCTTCTACTTCGTGAGTCAATACTGAACCATGTATTGAGGGAGCATATCTTTCCGATATGCCCCCTAATTTTTCCCAAATGAAGGTGTACTGATACTGTCACGCCTTGAACCCCGAGACACGTGAACATCCCACTGTAGTCATACAAATGTGACATTCCCATGTAGTGTCGCCGACCCAAATAATTCATTATGCGCATGCGGAACGTGTTAATTAACCCCTGACAAAAACTCACGAGATAGGAAAGCAGGAAATAATTACAATCATAAACGAACATACTTCCATAAACAAATAACCTCCCAAGGTTTACATATATACCAAAAAGGGGCCAGTTCACAAAAAGGGATCGGTTCACCAAAAAGAATAGACGGTCCTAGGACTACTAGTCGGACTCACTCTTCGATCCCACTTCAGACTTGACAGTCTCCAAGGGCGGTGATTCCTCCATCTACGGTCCTGAAAAATTTTGGTCCACGACGGGGTGAGACATCGTCTCAGCAAGTTCAACCCCCTAAACTCCAATTAGAAAGCAAATACACCCAGGGTGGCCTAGCCACCTCACACAGAAGACTTACCTCGTCTTAATTCCTTTCCTGCAGGTTAGCACAATTTATATCACACAATCTCAGGAAATAATAAGAATTTAAATAATTGGAATGGCATCACTTTCATATAAATTACAATCCCACTCAGCACACATTCCAATTATTCACTGCCACACAAGGGCATAGCCTACTCGCAATTCAGCTATCTACTGACACTCATGTCAGGCATCGCCTCCGCCCCATGGAGCACGGCTTTGTCACTACGTCGGCGGCATTCCCGAAGGAGCATGGATCCAGTTGGCCTAGCCTCTACTACGACTCGAGCCACGTCACTCATTGATGGCAATTCACAAGAGAACAGGTCTAGTTGGCCTAGCCACTACTGCGACCGAGTCTATCAACCAGCACACGACAAATCATTATTGACTTCCGGACACTCCGCATTTCATTAACATACTCCAATTTCAATAGTAAACCTTAACAATCAAATTTCTGCATCAAAAACCAACACTTGGGTTTTTATGGCTAAAAACCCTATTTATCACAATCAACACTCAATTTGCCACATCCATTCATCAAATTCAAATTCTAATTGCACAGCAACGATTAGCATGAAATTCTAAGTAATTGAGGTCAAAAATAATTTTTCGAGTTTTTTTTTTTTAGTAATAATCAACACTCAATTTGCCACATCCATTCATCAAATTCAAATTCTAAGAGCACAGCGACGATCGGCACGAAATTCTAAGCAATTGGGGTCAAAAATAATTTTTCGAGTTTTTTTTTATAAATAATAATATTTTAATGATTTTCGGAATATAATATATTATTCCATTTTCCAGAATTTCGAAACATAAAAATAAATAAAAAATAAAACCATTTAAGTCACATCAAGACTTATATTAAATAAACCTACTTAACCTTAAACTAAACACACTTAATACCAATTAAATCTCTTAATCCAAATTACACTTAAATAAACCAAACTAACCACCTAAACACAATTAACTTAGGCTAAACACACTTAGGGCATAATTAATCCTCTAATCAAGATTTAGTGAGCTAAACTCACCGGATTAGCGAGTCGAGCACACCAAAACGATCGGGCCGACGCGAGGATCAACTTTCCTTAAGGCGGGCTGAGCAACCGGGGTCGGGAAGCCGGCCAAAATGGGCCCCGAACTTCCAGATCTGGGCTGGAAGTTCAGCCCCCGTCCATGGCCGACTGGAGGAGGAAAGGAGGGCGGCTCGGGCGCGGAACGGCGGAGGAGGGCGACGGCGTGCTGGTGGCGAGCTCCGGCTGTGGCGGCGACGGCGAATGGGCGGGCGGCGTGACGAGCTGGGGCGGAGCGGCGCGCGGGCTGGGGTGGAGCGGCGCGAGGCCCGCGGCGCGGCGACGGACGGCGAGCGGCTGGTCCGGCGCGACGGCGAGCGGCGACCTCCTTCGGTGACGGCGACGAGGGGCGGCGACTGGCCGGTTGCTGGTCCGCACGAGCAGCTCCCTCCCTTCCTCTTTTTCTCTTCCTTCTCTCTCTCTCTCTTCCAAAGGTTGAAGAAGAAGTGAGCTCAATCCCCACCCTCCAAGTGTCAAAATCCTAGCCCTTCATGCCCCCTCCCATGACATCACTTGTGATGTCACACTCCACTCACTCCAACCTCCCACAACCTTAGTCCAATGGGTTCAATTTCATTTTCCGCCGGGGCACGAAATCTCGTACCTTAAATTTCTCAATTCCAATCAATTCTCTTCCAATTGAGCCCAATTAAAATCCATAAAATTAATACATGTTCCTCACAAAGTATGTGACACCCCAGGACTTCCAATTTCTTAATTCAGTCACAATTTCATGGTTAATTTCATTCTGGCACGATATTAGTGCGTCCTGATCTACCGGTTAACTTTTAGAAATTTTTATGCATTTGACCTGTGGTTGATAAATCTCAAGCCACAATGTACATCTTTGACACATTGGCGACCCTTGGTTGTCGTGAAAATCTCAAGGTTTCAAATACGGACACAAGGGACCCAATCGACAGAAAAGTCGGTCCAGTGCCGACCGACAAGAATAGTGTGATCTGGTGGAATCACCCACACTCGATCACATGCCTCTGTCGAGCCGAATTATCTCCGGCTTCTAATCGATTTTTAACTGTGCCATAATGACCCTTGCAGATTAGCCCGGTCGAAAGGTCGTTTCCTGGTCAAATTCTCGAGTCTGATGCATTAGAATTTCTTACCGGCTTCACCTGATAGACTGGTTTTCACATGCGTGGCCAACTCAAGGAAAAGAACTATATGCGTGTAGATGAAATGCCCGTCTCAATTTACTAAAAATAAAATTGGAAAAATCGGGATGTCACACATACATTGTACATGGGTTTGATCTCCGAGTAGGGGACATCAAGGATTCTTGCACCATAACCATGATGGCTTTAATACTGCATTATATCCCGGGGTAAGAAAAATTTGACTAATCATTGCTGAATATTTAATGCTGATATAGAAAGCAACTAAGGTATCATTGCGTGTGGAACTGCTCACATAACAAACCAATATCCAGAAAGGGTAATATGCAATAAAAAGAAAACTAAAAACGTAATCAGTAATAATGTTACTACAAAAAATTGAACATGTGCAGTTAAAACGTCAATGGATGCGTCAGTTAAAATAAACTTTGCTGTATTATATGGAAAATCCATTTCAGTCTCTTCAATTATACTTAGGTGTACGCACTAGCTTGAAAAATATATGGTAAGTGCTAATTACAACTATTTGAAGGCATGTCTGTTTCACTGAGAAGAATTTCTATGCAAAACTATCTCATGTTATGTTCACAATGGTAAATTGACCGATAGTCTCATTTGAGCTTACATGACACCAATTCCACACATTCAGATTTGGAAGATGATGATGAAGTGGGCAACAACATTTCTTTCATTTGATAAAATGACAGTATTATTGAAATTGATCAGTTCAATCATTAAGTGGTTCTGTTATAGGAAAGAGATGATAGTATTGTTCATAGATCTAGCACAATTGTGGGAGAGTGATTGAAATATTAAAGTTGACAATAAATAAATAAACGTCGCTTTATATTTCTAAAGTCAAATTTTGCATCTATAGTCTTTGCATGACGACAAAGTTAGCGAGGTTCTAGTCAAGGCACGGCGGTCCCTCGATAGCAATTATTGTATTGCTTTCTTTCTTTCATAACCTGTTCCACCATCCAAGAAGCACTTACTCCATATTTTCCTTTTACTTTTGCCAAAAGCAACATTACACAAGTTAATATTCCCGTCAATAAGCTATTTTTGTTACCAATTTTTGTTTTTTGTTAAAAATGAAAAAGCTCATACAATAATATACGATATGTATTTCCTTTTTGTCTTCACAATTTAAGAAGTGACATTTATGGAATATTAGCCTTGAAAAGAAAATAGAATGCCAATGCCTCACTCAAAAGGATTTTTGATTCATTTTAGAATACAAAACATTCAAATTGATTCTTATTTATGGTACTAAGAAAAGTCAATTTAGAAACTGCAGATAAGTTTCTTTTCTAATCAATGTGAAAGCCCTGCATAAATAATTCCAACACCGTGTTTTGTCACCTAGACTGCAAAGGTTGCAATTTCCACGCGATACACACTTTTTCTTCACTAGACTTGCCTTTATTGGTTGACTTGGACATTTGTATGACCGACGACTTGACGCTTTTCATTCATATAACTAGGCCTCCATCGCATTACCAATTAGCAAAAACTTTCATTACATCAGACCAACGATAGAGAGACGATTAAGTCTCTTGAGCTTCATGAGCATGTTCCGTGTTTTGCTTTTCATATTGCATGTTCTGCTGCTACTGGGGACGAGTTGCGGTGCGAAGAATAATCACTTGTGCGCCCCTTCATCTTGCGGCGATGTTCGTGACATACACTATCCTTTTCGATTGAAAGACGACCTGAAAGACTGCGGCCTCTCTAAGTATGAGCTAGCCTGTGAATATAATCGCACCGTTCTATATTTGTATGCTGGTCGATATTATGTGAAGTCGATTTACTATGAGAATGATCTAGGATATTATTTATCTGGTAAAATCACGGTGGTTGACGATGGACTGCAAAAAAGTAATTGCTCATCCCTCCCTCGTTACTCATTGGCGAGATCCGACTTTAGTGATAATGATCCATACAGTTCGTTATCTGTGCCAGTGGTCTTCATGCAGTGCTTACAGCCCGTTGCTTCTGCTCGGTATATCAATACTGAACCATGTATTGAGGGAGCATACCCTTCTGATACGCCCCCTAATATTTCCCATATGAAGGTGTACTCATACGCTATGTATGGGTTTCTAACATTTGGGGATTATGATCTACAAGTAGGGGGCATCGAGGATTCTTGCAACATAACCATGATGACTTTCTTCTCGGGTTATAACCTGACGAGGGAAATGGATCGGTATAATCGTGTGAGCCCACCGTATAAGGACCTCCACAACATGATGGCTGAAGGATTCGATCTCTATTATCAAGGATCTCCTTCTTCGCTGTCTTCGCGGTCTTCGCCATCTTCGCTGTCTTGGCTGTCTTGGCCGTCTTCGCTGTCTCCACTGTCTTGGCCGTCTTTGCCATCTTCGACGTCTTCGATGTCTTTTGCCGTCTTCCCCATCTTCACCGTCTTCACCGTCTATGCCGTCTACGCCATCTTTGCCGTCTGCCTCGTCTGCGTCGTCTCCACCATCTCCGCTGTCCCCGCCATCCTCGCCGTCCTCGCTGTCTCCACTGTCCTCGCCGTCTCCGCCATCTCTGCCGGTAATTTTCCAACTTTGCGTGATTATGTACCCAGCGGTATGGTGAGAACCATATTACTCCTGTAAGCTGACTTTCTCTGAAGCTTTTCTTCCTTTACTCTCTTACTTTCTTTCTTCTTCTTCTTCTTCCTCATCCCTTTCTCAAATGTTAGCTCTACTGAGGGAACGTATCAAAATTTACTTACTTAGTAATGTGGCATGTTTCTATTGGATATTGTAATACGTTGGTTCGATTTATTGAGTCATTACTTTCTTTAATACCCAATAAAAAAAATTGCCACATCCGTTTAGTGAAATAGTTTAGTAAGATTTTTTAGTAGATTTGGCGGGCATTGCTCTTTTATTTTACATATGTGGAGCTTTTTTGGACTTGACACTCTTTCTTTATTTTTTTTTCAGGCCTTATTCATTAAAAAAAACCACAAATTTAAGTTTAGTCCCAATTCTACTCCGAACTTTTTTTGTTTAAAAAAAACCCTAAACTTTAGGTCCAATCCAAATTTGCCTAGGACTTTTCTTTATCTTGAAAAAACCTCAAACTTTAGACCATAACTAAATCTATCTCTAACTTTTTTTTAGTCTAAAAGAAAAAACACCAATTTTTACTCTAATTGCAAATCTCCTCATCAGCCCTTTGATCGAAAATTACCGTTAGTCGTCCCTAATTCTCATATCTTAGAATGGTTTCATTTTGGAAATAATTTTCCATGTCACCTTACAGAAGTGGAGTTGTTATTGATGTGGAAATGTCATGTCAAATTGGGACCGGACCATGGGGGTCAATTTTGGAATATATTAAAAGTTGGTGATTTTTTTAAACAAAACAAAATTCGAGACAAATCTGGGATTGTACCTAAAGTTTGGGGATTTTTCTGAGACAAAAAAGGTTCGGGTCAAAATTGGACTAGAACTTGAGGGTTTTTTAGGGAATTAGGCCTTTTTTTGGGGGGGGGGGGGAAATTGTTTGATTTGATCGTAGCTTGTGTCCCTTGGATCGATGTTACTGTTATGGGGAACTTATGAACATTTGGTACATTTAGGAGAATAAAAGCGAAAATGTGTTTCTTCAAAAGAAAAGATCATGCAACGATAACATGGATTTCATGAGTGAAGAGAATAAAGTTGGATCTAAGCGTTATCTAGAAAAGTGAAACTCGTTCACTCTTTTTTTTATTCTAGACTTCTTCATTTGCAAATTTCAATTAACAAAAGTGTCTTTGCACTTTGCAGTGACTGTATGAAGTTATCCTTCACTTGGGGTATATCTTAACGTGAATTGCTTTTATTATTTAACTGCTAAAACAATGGATCTAGTTCTTTATTGATTGGTCGTTAATTCTAATTAACCATATCTAGTAATCTCTCGTGAATTCTCTTACTATCTACAGATGATTCTACGCGCTATATCATGAATGGTTTTGGTCAAATTGCCGTATTGAATCTCTTCTTTGTCTTGGGTATGATAAGTCCTTTTCTCTTCACACCTATGAAGCTCTCATTCAGCACTCTGAAAAACAAAAATTGTATGTGTAAAAACAATTATCACACTATGCTAATCGATGGCCAAATTTCTCCGCAGTCCACTTCCTAGCAGCAAAATTTATACTCGGAGCTCCGTGTGTGTTGATATTTCTAATCTTGAAGTGGATGAGAAGGCATCAAGCGACCGATGCAAACATCGAAGAATTCCTACAAGCTCACAATAACCTTTTGCCCATAAGGTACTCTTACTCGGATATCAAGAGGATCACAAAAAATTTCAAATGCAAGTTAGGTGAGGGGGGATATGGTTCCGTATATAGAGGAATACTTAGAAGTGGCAATGAAGTTGCGGTTAAGATTTTGAACAAACCAAAATGTAATGGCCAAGATTTCATAAGTGAAGTGGCCACAATTGGAAGGATCCACCACGTTAATGTGGTGCAACTTGTTGGTTTTTGCTTCGAATACTCCAAACAAGCTCTTGTATATGATTTCATGCCGAATGGATCTTTGGATAAACACATTTCCTATAAGGATGGTGATGATCCTCTTGATTATAAGAAAATGTATGAGATCTCTCTTGGCATAGCTAGAGGGATAGAGTATCTACATCGGGGATGCGATATGCAAATTCTACATTTTGACATCAAGCCTCACAACATCCTAGACCGACGTTTCACTCCGAAAGTTTCTGACTTTGGACTTGCAAGACTTTATCCCACTAATCGCAGTATAGTATCGCTGACTACAACAAGAGGAACCTTGGGTTATATGGCTCCTGAGCTATTCTATAAAGACATTGGTGGCATTTCTTACAAAGCCGATGTTTATAGTTTTGGGATGTTATTAATGGAAATGGCTAGTAGAAGGAGAAATATAAATGCACATGCAGAGCATTCAAGTCAAATTTACTTTCCTTTGTGGGTTTATGATCAACTCGGCAAAGAAAAGGAACTTGAAAGGGTAGATGTCATAGAAGAGGAAAGAGAAACAACAAGGAAGATGATAATTGTTGCACTGTGGTGTATACAATTGAGTCCTAATGATCGGCCGTCGATGAGGAAAGTCCTAAATACGCTTGAAGGAGATATGGATAAACTGCAACTACCTCCAAAACCACTTTTGTATCCGAGAGAGGCACCCATTGATGTTGTTGACGCTGAGATAGAACTTGAAATAGTCTCATCTTCGTCAAGTACTCCGATAGTTTCTAGCGGTTCCCAATTTTACCATGACCATGAGTTTTTGAAATCATGTATTGTGTGATTGTTTCCCTATAATGAGATGCAAAAATTATCAATAGTACTATCAACATGTATCATCATTCAAAATGTAATCTGTGGAGCTTTTACATGTTTTTCATATGGTAGTAGTGTTTTTTAGTAGACTCGTTATGTCCATATTTTATAAATGATGATGAATGTTGTATGGCATTCATTCAATTTTTGTTTCATGTGAATCGTCTTGGTATAACAAGGTAATTTTGTTCTCCATGTCAATGTTTGCATTTTGAGCAATGAATCTCTCTCATTTCCATCAAAACCTCTCATCCCCACCCTTCGACCTCTGTTTAATCACCCACGTCGAAGATAGCTACTTGCTCAAGCTATCTCCGACTTGGTCCTTATGTCACGGGATGGGTCCAATCCTAACCAATGAATAACTAGCACATGTCAAAGAGTAAAGACAGAGTAGGCTGACAATTTTGCCTTTATGATGAATGGAAATTGAACATGTGATTTTACGTTAGAGCATATTATGTATTACGAAAGCTCAATCCCTAAATGCAGTAAGAACTTGTGCGTTCACTCGATAATAAGACATGAGACGGTGCCTTGCATTCTTCAGAACAAGCATCATATTCCTCACTATTGTCCCCTACACATGAGTTTTCCTACTAAGCAAACATTCCTCGAGACACCAATGTTCATAAGGAACGTGTTTCGTTAAGAGATCGTAGACAGAGAAGTATAAATTTTAAGTGTTATTATTATCAAAATAAAGCAGCATAAAAATTTATGCTAAAAAAGTAGAAAATGGAAAAAATTAACAAACTTAATCTCTTTAGTGGTCGTGAAATTCCACATGAGAATGGTCCTCCATTCTAGACTCTAGCTCGTGTCCAGACTCAAAAAAGAATAGCAAGTGACACTCAAACTTGACAAAAGGACGGCTCGTTCAAATCGGGCATGCTCGTGGACCAGGGAAAACGACACCCAGCTATCATTTCGGTTCCGTTTTAAATAAAACCAAGCAAGGGAGTTTCCATAGAGATGACAATATTGTTCATAGATCTAACACAATTACGGGAGAGTGATTGTAATAGTGAAGTTGATAGTGAATAAGTAAACATCGCTTTTTTTTTTTTTTTTTTTTTTTTTCTGTGAACTTGAATATTGCATGTATAGTCATTGCGCAACGACGAAGTTAGTGAGGTTCTAGTCAATGCGCGTCAGTCCCATCACTAGAAATTATCGAATTGCTTTCTTTCTTTCATAATCTGTTACACCAACCAAGAATCACTAACTCATGTTTTTCCTTTTATTTTTGTTATACAAGCTAATATTCCCTTTAATAGTCTATCTTTGTTACCAATTCTGTTTTTTTTTTTTTTGGTCAATAATGAAAAAGCTTATACAGTGAATACGACATTTTTTTTCCATTTCGTCTTCACAATTTATCGAACCAACACTCGTGGAATATTGGCCTTGAAAATTAAATTGAATGCCAATGCCTCACTTGAAAGTATTTTGATTCAATTTAGAGTACATAACATTCCAATCGATTCTTTTTTACTGAACTAAAATTGATTCCTAAAGAGTCAATTTGCCAAGAAAAGTTAAATCTGAAAATTGCAGAGAAGTTTCTTTTCTAATCAACGTGAAAGCCACGCCATAAATAATTCCAACACCGTGTTTTTGTCGCCTAGACCGCAAGGGCTGCAATTTCCACGTGAGACCCACTTTTTCTTTGCTAGACTTTGTGTTGATGGTGGACTTGGAAATTTGCATCTATAGTGTTTGCGTGACTACGAAGTTAGTGAGGTTCTGGTAGGGGCACATCGGTCCACCACTAGAAATTATCGTATTACTTTCTTTCTTTCATAACGTGTTTACACCATCCAAGAAGCACTTATTTCTTATTTTGCTTTTACTTTTGCCAAAAGCGACATTATACAAGTTATATTCTTGTTCATAGTCTATTTTTGTTACCAATTTATGTTTTTTTGTCAAAAATAAAAAGCTTAGATGATGAAATATGACATCTTTTTCCTTTTCGTCTTCACAATTTAACCAAGATACACTTTTGGGATATTAGTCTTGAAAAGAAAATAGAACGTCATTGCCTCACTCGAAAGAATTTTGATTCAATCTGGAAACTTAGAGAAGTTTTTTTTTAATCAATGTGAAAGCTATGCATAAATAATTCCACCACCGTGTTTTGACACCTTGACCGCAAGGGTTGCAATTTCCACGCTATATTCACTTTTTCTTCACTAGACTTTGCTTTATTGGTTGACTTAGACATTTGAATGACTGAGGACTCTAGGCTCTTTTCATTCATATTACTAGGCCTCCATCGCATTACCAATTAGCAAAAACTTTCATTGCATTGGATCAAACAATAGAGAGACGATTAAGTCTCTGAGCTCCATAAGCATGTTCAGTGTTTTGCTTTTCATATTGTATGTTCTGCTACTACTTGGGACGAGTTGCGGTACGTAGAAGAATCACTTGTTTGCCGCTTCATCTTGTGGTGACGTTCGTGACATACACTATCACTTTCGATTGAAAGGCGACCCAAAAGGATGCGGCCGCTATGAACATAAGCTAGCTTGTGAAAATAATCGCATTGTTCTATATCTATATGCCAGCCAATATTATGTGAAATCAATTTACTGCCGTTCCAATCCTAGCAAATGTTTGTTCGACAGCAAAATCGCGGTGGTGGACGATGGATTGCAAAAAAGTAATTGCTCATCCCTCCCTCATTACTCATTGGCGCTCTCCAACTTTAGTGATAATGATCCATACGGTTCGTTAGCTGTGCCAGTGGTCTTCATGAAGTGCTCACAGCCCCTTGCTTCTACTTCGTAAGTCAATACTGAACCATGTATTGAGGGAGCATATTGGACGGTCTTCATGAAGTGCTCACAGCCCCTTGCTTCTACTTCGTAAGTCAAAATTGAACCATGTATTGAGAGAGCATATCCTTCCGATATGCTCCCTATTTTTTCCCAAATGAAGGTGTACTCATACGCTGTACATGGGTTTGATCTCCGAGTAGGGGACATCAAGGATACTTACACCATAACCATAAAGGCTTTAATACCGCATTATATCCCAGGGTGGAAAAAGGATCAGTGTAATCGTGTGAGCTCATCGTATAAAGACCTCCACAACATGATGGTCGAGGGATTCACTGTAATATTAGGTTAGTGGGCCCCAAAAGAAGAAAAAGAAAAAGAAGTTGAAAAGTCAATAAAGCAAAAAGGAGAGGGGAGAGGGCTCGGCTAAATAGAAGCTGAGAGTCCCTCGACCAGAAAGAAAAGAAAGAAAAGAAGAAGAAGAAGAAGAAAAAGGGGAAGAAAGGAAAGGGGTTTTGGCACGTGCACGCCACGGATGCCTTGCCAAGCTGACTCGACTCCATAACGCAGCACCCGATAAGAGATTAGGCCCCTCGTTCGTCCAATTGAAGTAATTTATGGGTTTAGGGCTCAAATTCGGAATTTTTGGAAAATCGAGCGGTGAAGTCCAATTTTGGAGTCGTTGAGCTGCGTATTTTTGTAGTAATGATAGTTTAGGGTGTTGTGGAGCCGTGGGATTTTACGGATCGTGATTTGAGCTTGTGGTTTGTCCGAAACAAAATTTCAAAGTTTCCCGCGCACAGTGAACAGTACGCGTCCAGCAGCTTTGGGCCTGTATTTTGTCACCTTTCGGCTTGATTTTGGGATGGTGAAGTTGGGATTCTTGTAATATGTGTCAAGGGCTCTCTATTGACTATAAATACATTCGGATTGGGGTTCGGAGGAGAAAGTTAAGGCGCGATCAAGTTTTGCGCTTAAACTCCGTGTTGCGAACGGCTTGAACAATCACTTTGGTTATGCGATTTGTTAGTGCGTAGAAGTCCTTTTGTTATAGTTAAGGCGTTATTTAGTCGTTTCGTGGTTGAGATAGAGTTTTATTAGATTTTAACATTATTCCTCAGTTATTTGATAGGGCTGTGAGTTCCACGATACAAGTATTGTCCGTCGTTGGGTTGTAGACGACGAGGTGAGTGGTACTATATCTTCTTTGGTTTTGTAAAATCATGTCTTGAAGTATCTATATATATTGAATCGAGAAGAGCATTTTTATTGCATAAAAGCAGGATCGAGCAATTGCTACTCTTTGGTTAATTGTGAATGTTTGAAAAGTGTGTTATACAAAGTAAGTGGAGAAATATATATGAAATTGCTTTGCGACTGATTTATGGAAAGGTTTATGATGATTTGAGAAATGGATATGAAATGGATGACGGGCTATGCTGCAAATGTTATTTGTTTGGTTTAAGAAATTGATTTCTGGATTGCTAGTATTAGAGGATGGTTATTTATGCTCAATATGACTATGAACCCAGTGAGGGGTTTTTGAGGTATGCATACCAGGTTTAGGGAGGTACGAACACCTGGAGTGCCAAAACTTGACACGGAGGGACACTTAAATGCCAAAACTTTGGAAAGGTACACTTGAGTGCCATAATTGGAGTAAAGTGGATCACTTAAGTGCCACTCCAGCCAAAATCCGGCCAAATTGCTAACGTGGCAATTTTCCGACGAGTTGCGATGTGGCGAGAAAATGCAAAAACGACGTCGTTTTGGCTTTGATGTGTAAATAATTAATATAAAAATTAATTAAATTAAATTTAAAACTAAATTTATTTAAAATATTCTAAAAAATAAAAATGTGTAAATAATTAATATAAAATTAATTAAATTTAATTTAAACTTAAATTTATTTAATATTCTAAAAATTAGAAACTTAAATTAAAAAAAAGGGGTACCGAAGGGGGCGGCTGAGGGCTGAGCCCTCGTCACCGCTGCCTCCCTGTCGCCGTCGGGAAGGGCCAGCGACGGAGGGGGGAAGGCCGGCCAAGGTTGCCGACCCCCGGCTAACTGGAGGCGAGGGCCGCGAGCCCTCGCCGAATCGCAGCGAGGGCCCACGAGCCCTCGCCTAGATCCGGGGCGAGGGTCGCAGCCCTCGCCCAGATCTGGGCGAGGGCTTGCGGGCCCTCGCCGCCCGGCCGGCCGGGGGCCGGCGACCCCGCTAACCTTCCCCCTTTGTTGTCGGCCCTTCCCGGCGACGGCGGGGAGGCGGCGAGGGCCCACAAGCCCTCGCCCGATCCGAGGCGAGGATCGAGGCCCTCGCCGCAATCCGGCGAGGGCTCGCGGCTCACCGCCGATCGGCCGAGGGCGGCGACCCCGCCGACCCTCCCCCTTCGTCGCCGGCCCTTCCCGGTGGCGGCGGGAGGCAGCGGCGGTGAGGGCTCGCCCTCACCCGCCCCCTTCAAAGACACCCTTTTTTTTTAATATAAATTTTAATTTTTAGAATATTAAATAAATTTAAGTTTAAACTTAATTTAATTAATTTTATATTAATTATTTACTTATTTTTATTTTTTAGAATATTTTAAATAAATTTAGTTTTAAATTTATTTCTCAGCCGCCCCTTTTTTTAATATTAAGTTTTTAATTTTAAGTTTTTAATTTTTAGAATATTAAATAAATTTAAGTTTAAATTAAATATAATTAATTTTATATTAATTATTTACAAGTTTTTTAGCTGGTAGTTTAATTTTTATTTTGTAGACGACGTCGTTTTGGGTGAGTTTGAGCCGAGTCAGCTCTCCGGCGAGCCACGTAGGCAAGCAAAAATAATAAAATATTGCAACGTAGGATTTTCGGCAAGATTCGCCGGAGGTGGCACTTAAGTGTCCCACTTTTCAAAGAAAGTGGCACTTAAGTATATCTTTTCAAAGTTTTGACACTTAAGTGTCTCCTCGTGCCAAGTTTTGGCACTTGGGCTGTACTTTTGCCCAAGTTTAGAATATCCTTCTTGGCCCAGCCATCGGCTTTGTAGGTGGAGACCTTGCCAAGGGGAAAAACTTGGTCGCCTTGTCACCAGGCATTGTGTCGTGACCATAGTAGAATATTGAGCAATAGATTAATCAATGGATAGACCATTGATATGTGATATTTGATGGAGATTATTCAATGGACTCAACCATTGATACTTGACTTTTGATAGTGATTTAAATGAGTTTTCCATATTAGTATAAAGTTGATGATAAGAAATAACTCTAATATGATTCGATATGTATTTTTATATATAGAATTGTCGTTATGAAGTTTGGTATTGCTTTGTATACATGCATAGTGGTTGTTCGATTTGCATGGAAGATATGTACTACTCGCTGAGCTGTTGTTGCTCATTCCACTCTTCATTTAATCTTTTCAGGTTCCTCAGTTAGCGGCGAATAGAGCGAGTGCGCCGTCGGTGAGAAATTTTTGGGGAGTTCTATTTTTGGGTATGGTCGAAGGAAGTGATGCACATATTCCTTGCTAGTGGTTGGATTGTCTGAGTTCTAATTGTATATTTCTTTTTGGTGGATTATAGAAACTCTGATGTTGCAACCAATATGTTAATCTATTTGATATGTATATATGGTTTGAAATATATATATATAAGTTGATATCAGGTTGTTGGTTGTGTTTGAGGCTGCGTCCTTCATGTGGAAGGACAACCGTGTCATCCCTATTTTTTGTAGTTTTGGGGTGTGACATTCACCATCTCCTATAATAAACTCTCGCCACAAACAAGTTTCAACTTTAGAATACCAAAGGGCGAGGTGCAGACACCATGATTCCCGAAAGCTCACTTTCCCAGTTCTTTCCTTGTTTCTTTCTTCATCCTCATCCTTTTCTTAAATGTTAGCTCTACCGAGGGATCGTATAAAAATTTACTTACTGAGTGATGTGGCACATTTCAATTGGATCTTGTAATAGGTCAGTTAGATTTATTCGAGAAAAAGATGAGATTATTTTATAGGTGAGTGATTGACTAATCCACAAGAATAATATTTCAATTGACAGTGAATAAGTACGTATTAGTTTATTTTTGTGCATGCGAATATTACACCTATAGTCTTATGCGCGTGTCAAGAATGATGAAGCAAGTGAATTTCTAATCAAGACCTGCATCGATTGATCATTGGTTGAGAAATTATCGTATTGCCTTTTTTGTTGAGATCAATCTGTTCATTCATTAAGTGGTTCAATTATGGAAAAGAGATGATGGTCATATTCATAATTATAGCACAATTACAAGAGAGTGATTTTAAAATTTAAGCATAGTGAATGAGTAAACATCGCATTATTTTTATGAATTCAAATGTTGCATCTATAGCCCTTGCGTGTGTCAATCCACGACGACGCAAGTGAGTTTCTAATGGAGGTGCATCGGTCCCATTGCTAGTTGAGAATTTATCATATTGCTTTCTTTCCTTCATAAAGTTTCACAACATCCATGAGCAAGAAGCGCCCACTCCTTATTTTCTTTCTATTTTTGCCGAAAGCGACATTATACAAGTTAAAATCTATGCACCCGTTAATTAACATCATCCTCTTTCTTGGTTACTAATTTTGTTTTTTTCCTCAAAAATGAA
The DNA here is from genome assembly GCA_014182715.1 of Eucalyptus cloeziana. Lineage (NCBI taxonomy): Eukaryota > Viridiplantae > Streptophyta > Magnoliopsida > Myrtales > Myrtaceae > Eucalyptus > Eucalyptus cloeziana. The sequence continues at coordinate 12,789,218 of CM024641.1, forward strand.
AAACCTTATACGATGAAATACATCATCCTTTCTCTTTTCGTCTTCAAAATTTAACGCAGTGACACTTACGAAATATTGGCCTTGAAAATAAAATAGAACGCCAAATGCCTCACTTGAAAGGATTTTGATTGATTTTAGGGTACAAAACATTAAAATCGATTCTTTTTTATGATACTAAAATTAATTTCTAGAGAGAATTAATTTGCCAAGAAAAATCAAATCTGGAAAATGCAGAGAAGTTTCCTCCCTAATGAATGTGAAAGCTCATTAATTCCGTGTTTTATCCAGGCCGTTCTTTTGAATTTTTTCTTTGCTGGACTTTGTTTTAGGGTTGACTTGGACATTTCGATGACCGACGACTCCCGACCCTTTATCAAGCCTCCCTCGCATTACCAAATGAGCTAAAACTTCCATTGCATCAGACCAAACGACAAAGAGATGATTATTTATCTCAGCTCGATATTTATGCTCTGTGTTGTACTTCTCATATTGCATGTTTTGCTACTATTAGGGATGAGTTGCGGTGCGAAGAACAATCATTTGTGCACCCCTTCATCTTGCGGTGAGATCCGTAACATAAGTTATCCTTTTCGATTGAAAGGCAATCCAAAAGACTGCGGTAACTCTCGGTATGAGCTAGCTTGTGAAAATAACCGCATTGTTCTATATTTAAATGCTGGCTGATATAATGTGAAGTCAATTCATTACATTTTCTATATTCACCAATATTTCTTTGGTAAGATCACGGTGGTTGATGATGGACTGCAAAAGGGTAATTGCTCGTCCCTCCCTCGTTACCCATTGACGTACTCCAACTTCAGTGGTGTTGATGGATACACTAGTGGATCCGCTACGGTGGTGGCCTTCATGAAGTGTTCCCAACCCATTGCTTCTACTTCATATGTCAATACTAAACCATGTATTGAGGGAGCATACTCAGCGGACACGCCTCCTTATTTTTCCCAAATGAAGGTGTACTCATACGCTGTACAGAACTTAAAAGCAGGGGATTTCAAGGACTCCTGCACCGTAACCATGACGGCATACGCATCAGATCAAATCTCGGGGCGGGAAGGGGATCGGAATGGGAGCTTAACATACAAGGACCTCCACAACAAGATGGCCGTGGGATTCAATCTCTCCTATGGGCGATACTTTTGGGCCATGTCAGGAAGAATTTTTAGGTGTCGCTACTTAAGTTTCGGATACCGAATGGAGAGTTGCGGTGGCATTCAGTTCCGCAAGGGATTTTCCTTTAAAGGTGTTCTTTCTTTCTTTCTTTCTTTCTTAAATCCTAGCTTTCTTCTTCTTTTCTTAAATCCTAGCTTTACTAAGAGATCTTACCAAAATTTAGTTGCCAAGTGATGGGGCAAGTTTTAGTTGGGTGTTTTTAATACAATCCACACATTAAGACACTAGTTTCTCTAAAAACACAACAGAAAAAAAAAAATTGCCACATCACCAAAGTTGAAAAGTTTAATAAGATTTCTTAGTAGAGTCGGCATGCATTGATCTTTTTAATTTTACAATTTATGGACTTTTTTTTTCCTGGATTTGACACTATTACTTTATATTTGTTTGGGGAAAAATGGTTGATTTAATAGTTGCTCGTGTCCCTTACATGGCTGTTATTCTTATGCGGGTGAATAAATTGCACGCGTCCTGGATGATGTTTGTAAATTAGAACTATGCCGCAGTGAGATGTGAACTTATGAATCATTTGGTACTCCTTGAAGACAAAAGCGTAATCGTGTTTTTTTTTAGAGAAATGGTCATGTTACGATAACATGGATTGCCCAATAGAATAAATTGCGATCTGAGCACTTATCCAGGAGAGTAAATTATTTTCTATGTTTAAATGCTAAAATGATAGATTTAATTATTCATTTATTGATCGTCGATTCTAATTAGTTATTTTCGGTGACCTTAGATTATGTTACGTGGATTAGATATTTTGCACCATATGTGGGCCAGAGCCTCGCCGTTGTCTTGGGTATGACTTCTTAGCCCTGTTCTCCTCACAACTATGAAGATCTCAAGCACTACTCTGATAATTAAAAAAAAAAAAATTACGTTCAAAATCCTTTTATTGCACTACGCTAATCTATGGACAATTTCTACGCAGCCACCTACGTCGCAGCAAGATTCATACTCAGAGCTCTATGTATGCTGATACTTCTGATCTATAAGTGGATGAGAAGGCACCAAGCAATCGACGCAAACATCGAAGAATTCTTACAAGCTCACAACAACTTTCTGCCCATAAGGTACTCTTATTCGGATATTAAGAAGATTACAAAAAATTTCAAATGCAAATTAGGTGAGGGGGGATATGGTTATGTATACAAAGGAATCCTTAGAAGTGGCAATGAAGTTGCGGTTAAGATTTTGAACTGTTGGGATCGACAGATCCCCATAAAACTGGATTCGACACTAAATCGAATCCCTAAATGAACGCGGAAGACAAGCCTAGGAAAAATCACGCATCACCGATCGTAAAGCACACCACGGATTCGAGCGTACCTTATTAGCCACAGATTAGACACCGACGCCGAAAAGAGGAAAAGAATTCAGCCCTGTTCGATCCGATGACGACGATTTGCCGTGGAGGGAAGAAGAAGTCGCCTTTTGCCTTTGTTCTTCTTCTTGAGAGGAGAGGGAGAGAATTAACGTACGTATGATTCCAACAGGTGTGTTCTCCCTCTCTCTCATCCCTTTTATATGTCCCTCCATCCACGGGCCTTATTCCTGTGGGTCGGGCTTTTAGGCCCATCGTGGGCGGGCCAACTTAAGCCCATATAATTAAAACCATCATCTCCCACTCGCACATGGTGGGCCAAAACCAACATGGGCGGATAGGCCCAATTTAGGCCCATCAATTGAAAATCCATCAACTCCCACTTGCATGGTGGGCCGAACAGAATCCTCTTTTTCTCTTTCAACATTCATACCGGTGAATAATCCGTGCGACCAGCATACTTTGAGAGCTCGTTGCTATATATCTGTTAGGAATATATAGCAGCTCATAATGGGCATCACTTTCCGAGTAAATTTAGTATTCAGTACCCTAGACCGATCGATCACATTTATATCTCTCTTGATCTCTTTTAAACAATGATATATATATATATATATATATATATATATATATTCACAATTATGATTATCCCAAAGACAGTCATAATTGGTCGACCAGTGAATACAAAACCACAATATGATTCTCCAAATCCGATCTTCCTCTTTCTTTCAAACTCTCAATTTCAGTTCAACTTGCTTTTCTAGAAATGTCCCATTAGATCGAATCAACTCATGACCATTGGCAACATTCTAAGATAGCAAACACTAAATAGAAATCTTGAGAATAAGTAAGAGTCATGAGGGCACTAAAATTGAGGAACTCTATTCCTCAAGAGTCTCACACGTCATAAAAGTTGAGATCAAACTTTTGCCACTCTTATAGGTCGTCTCATGCATACGTAGTATGAAATACGTATTACGGTATTAACTCATTTCCCATGGAGCGTATGTCTACACCATAAATACCGTACAGATGATAGTTCAGACATACCCAATGTCTAACTTGAGTTTACGTATTTACTCATTCACAAAATTCATCAGAACTCACATCTGGCATCTTAGACAGATAAAGTAAAATGTGTGGGTTATTCTACTTTCGGACATCGTAAGTACTATGTCCTCATCTTAACATTCAGTTAAGGCGACATACGTATTTTAAGCTTGAGCTCTCGATTATCACCTAGATAATAAGCTTAAAAACAGTCTCATCTCTATTTATCACACATTAAATAGAGGCGATTACCCGTGTGAGTGGGTTAATCTCTTATCTGTCCGACATACTTTCTCAACTTAAAATAATGCACTGAGCATTAAGATGCATAAAGATCAAACAAAGACTCATAGGCATTAATGATGAAAACACAAATTCATTAAATGTGAACAACTCAGGGAAATTACAATATTCAATACATCAGACTCTACGCAATCCTAGAGATTTTACATGACCACAAAACACATCTCTAGGTATTGGCTTTATCATAGGATCTGCTACCATTCTATGCGTAGATATGTACTGCAAGTTCACATCCTTTCGTGCAACCATATCTTTGACAAAGTTATACTTGGTATCTATATGTTTGGTCTTGCCATGATATTTTGCATCTTTAGTGTACGCTATAGCTGCTTGGCTATCACAGTTAACCAATAACGGATGTGCAGCTTTCTCAATAACACCTAAATGATCCAAAAATCTCTTAAGCCAAACTCTTTCTTGTACTGCTGCTGATAATGCCACGAACTCAGCTTCCATCGTGGATAAGGCTATACACGTTTGCTTCTTACTGCTCCATGATATGGTGCCATTGTTCAGTAAGAAAGCAAATCCAGAGGTAGATTTCCTTTCATCTAAATCTCTCCCCAATCAGCATCTGAATAGCCTTCAAGTCGCAGATCCTTTCCCTGGTAATTCAACTTGAAATCAGCAGTTCCCTTCAGATACCTCAGTATTCTCTTAACGGCTTTCCAATGTGCTTTGGACCCGGATTGGATTGGTATCTACTCACCATTCCAACTGCAAAACATATGTCGGATCTTGTACACATCATAGCGTACATCAAGCTCCCAACTGCACTAGCATAAGGAACATGTTTCATTTGTTCCTTTTCTTGTGGAGTCCTCGGACACAATCTATGGCTCAATCCTTCACCTTTCGCAATAGGAGTGTCTATGGGTTTACAATCTTGCATACGAAATCGTTCAAGAACTTTATTTATATATGTTTCTTGCGAAAGAGACAACGATCTCTTCGAACGATCTCTTGAAATCTTAACTCCAAGAATGTATGCAGCCTCACCCATATCCTTCATCTCAAAGTTGGAAGACAACCAACTCTTGACAGTATGAACAAACTCCATATTGCTTCCGGCAATCGTATATCATCAACATATAATGATATGATCACAAATTGATCCTTGGATCTTTTGATATATACACAATGATCCTCATCAATCATTGTAAAATCATATGCCATTATGGCATTATAAAAACGTATATACCATTGTCTCGATGATCGCTTAAGGCCGTATATCGATCTCAAAAGTCGACATACCTTTTCTTCTTGGCCTTTCACTATGAAACTAGTAGGTTGTTCCATGTATATTTCTTCCTCTAATTCTCCATTGAGGAAAGCAGTCTTTACATCCATCTGATGTAACTCAAGATCCATACTAGATACTATTGCCAGAATAATGCGAATCGAGGTAAATCTCACTACAGGAGAAAACGTATCTTCATATCAATTCCTTCCTGTTGATTATACCCTTCGCAACAAGGCAAGCCTTATGCCTTTCTATCGAGCCATCAGCCTTTCGCTTTATTTTGAGAACCCACTTGTTCCCAATAGCTCTGCGTCCTTTTGGAAGATCAACCAGTTCCTAGACTTGGTTTGATTTCATTGACTCCATTTCCTCTTCCATTGCATGAATCCATTTTTCCTTACTAGGGCAATTCAGAGCCTCATTAATATTTCTTGGCTCATCCTCATCTTGTGGAGCAACCATAAAAGTTTTCCCTTCAATGTCAAAACGTCGACGGGGAATACTTTGGCGACTTGTTCGCCGTATGGGAGTTTGTACACTTTGCACATCATTCCCCATTATGCTCCCACTTGGATTAGATAATGATGATGTCGTCTCATTATGTGGTTGCAATTGAGAATGAGTTGAATTCAATTTATCACTTCTCATATTACTCCCACTTGGACGAACTCCACTAAGATCATTATCTTGATCCGAGGTTTCAAATAGGGAGTTGTCTTCCCCTATTTCGCCCTTCTTAGGAAATTCATCCTCTAAGAATGTGACATCCCGTGATTCAAATTCAGTTATACTCCCACTTTCCTGCTCACCTATGAACACATACCCTTTTGAGTGTTCCGAGTATCTTATGAAAATACTCTTCTTTCCTCTGGGACCCAATTTCCCAAACTTGTGAGAGGACTCATGTGTATAGGCAGCACAACCCCATGGCTTAAGAAAACTTAAGTCCGGTTTTCTACCTGTCCATAACTCATATGGAGTGGAAGTAACTAATTTGGAAGGCACTCGGTTAAGTATATAGGCAGCAGTTAACAACGCATCACTCCAAAAGGTGATAGGTAAGTTAGCATGCGCTATCATGGACCTAACCATTTCCAGTAGGGTTCTGTTTCTTCTCTCCGCAACACCATTTTGTTGAGGAGTATATGGAATAGACAACTGTCTTTCTATTCCTTTTTCATCACATAATTTTCTGAACTCATCAGATAAATATTCTCGACCTTGATCGGATTTCAATGCTTTAATTTTCTTGTCTAATTGATTCTCTACTAGGTTCATAAACCTTTTGAAACAACTTAATGCTTCAGATTTGTGAGAAATCAAATAGACATATTCGAATCGAGTATAATTATCTATAAAAGTGATGAAATAAATAGCCCCATGCCTTCCTCTCACATTCATTGGACCACAGACATCAGAATGGATTAAATGCAGAGGAAATTCAGCTCTTTTACCTTTTTCCAAATGGTTTCGTTGTCGTTTTCCCTTCTAGGCAATGCTTACAGATGGGCAAATCGACTGTTTCAATATTGCCCAACAAGCCCTCTTTGGCTAGTCTATTCATACGCTGTTGGCCAATATGACCAAGTCTAGCATGCCATACATTCACATCATTATCATATGAATTATGAGATGTGAGAAAGGAATAACAAACATTTGCATTAACATAGTCAATATCTAATACAATGAAACCATCCAGAAAATAACCATGACCATAGTTTGTATCCAAATTCAAATCTACACCTCTATTATGGAAGTTCACATTAAAACCTAATTTAACCAACACTAAAACAGACACTAAATTCCGACGAATCTCCGAAGCATACAACACATCATGTAGGAACAAAGTGCGTCCACCACGCATATTTAGTTGGCAGGTGCCAATTCCTTTTACTTCAGCTCTGGAGTTGTTTCCCACATAGATCCACTTAGTTCTAGTCGGAACTCGTCGAAATTCCACGAAGGATCCTCTATCCTTCGCTACATGGTCTGTCGCTCCTGAATCCACAGTCCACAGAGGATTAGATTCAGTCAAGAATACAGAACTTGACACATATGCAAAGTTCCCAATTGTACAAAGGGTGTGTACCTTCTTTGACTCACGACAATCGCGGGCATAGTGACCCTTCTGGTCACAGTTGTAACATTTCACCCTTGAGATATTCTTCACATGAGGACGTTTTCCTCTCTTTTGTTGGTTAATTTTTGGTTTCTTGCAAGGAGGACTTGATCCCTTGCATTTCTACATATTGAACGAATCAATGCGCTTGCGCTTAGAGCTTGAAGCCCCTTCTGAGCTTAAAGCAACACAGAAAATATCTGTTTCCTGCTCTAATGCCTTGAGGCGATGATCAACTAGCTCAAGGTGGCGCACAGCATCCTTTAGATCTTCCATAACATGGTCAAGAGCTTTTAGTGCTTTTTGCTTTTCCAGCACATATTGAATTTTCATTTGCCAAATTTCATAGTTGTCACCTTTGAGCTTTTCACCTTTGCTCAGCTCGGCAACTATGCTCTTTGTGGTCAAGCCATTGATCCGAACACATCAGACATATATGCACGAGTTATTAATGCCCATCACTTATGCATCTATTTTGCATAAACCCATCACATTAATTAATAATTTTAAGTAAGGTTTCAGAATCAAAAGGTCACTATGTTTCCAATCATCCTCCAAAAAACTTAACTTAAAACTATCATTAATATGATTGTCATATGCAAAATCAATTCTATGAAGCTACAAAAACTTCTATAACTACCCACAACTAACTACCCACACAAGAACCAAAGAATTACGAAAGCAACAGATAATTGACATACAATATAATAATAATGCTTTCACATAATACAGCTAACATATAGGTTGCTACAACAACAACAATCAGGTAGTAATCATTACATAAGATGTCCACAAAGCACACTTAACAAAAAAAAAACAGCTAATACATCTAACACCAAGCCAGCACACGAACTGGGAAAGATCCTCTTTTGTTCAAATTCTGGATCTTTTCCCTTGTAACAATGCAGTAATATTCTTACACAAAATCCATCACAATTTTCTTATAAGAAGCAGCTCCGTTGACATCCCATATGCGATTCAACACATCTTGCCATTCGGTGGAAGAGTGTTAATGAAAAATCGCACCATCTCTCGATCGCTGGCATGGGACGATCATTCCATATGACCTGTTGTATCTTCCCGTTGACTTCAAGAACATGATCAATTAAGTCACCATTCTCCCATCGATAATCAGTCAGCTTAGCTATCAACTTAGAAAGCCTTTCCTTTTGTTTATCAGTAATCACGCGAATAGGCGTACGTAACTGAAGGGGAGGCATTGTTCCTGCAACAAATGCAGAACAAATAAGGGATTACATATAATCCACATTGACTCAATTGGAAAAAAGAAACAAATTCTTTTTTTTTTTGTCAACAGTCAACGGTCAACGGAAGTCAACGGTCAACGGTTAACGGAAGTCAACGGTCAACGGTCAACGGTCAGGTCGTCGGACGTCGAACCGGTCGGACCGGTCGAGCCGGTCGGACGGACCGACTGCACGTGCCGCGCGCGTGCCAGGCGGGTCGGTCGGGTCGGGTCGCCGGCCGGCCCGCCGCCGCCAACCGACGTCGGCGCTAACGTCAGCGATGACGTCACCCCAGCGGTTACCGACCGTTGGGTGACGTCATGCTGACGTCAGCACGCGTCGGTCCATGGACCGGCGCGTGCCGGTTCGCCAGCCGGTGGCGTGCACTTGCCGGTTCGCCGACCGGCGCGTGTGCCGCACGCGCTGGACGAACCAGCGCGTCTGGGCGCGTCGTGCCCACGCGCAGCGGCTTCTGGCCGCGCGTGTGGGCGTGTGTGGCGTCTCCCGGCGGCGTGTGACATGTCACCGAACTCGTCTCGACGTCTCCTTGCTCCCTATGCCATCAGAATTCGATTTCGACTTATGAAAACTCGAAAAAATCGACGAACAACACTCGGGTGTCGGGATTTCTCGCCTCGATCCGTACGGCCGAAACACTTTTGCGAAAAATCAATCAAAAACTTCAAACAGGTCGGGAAAAACGTGAACTAAGGCTCTGATACCAATGTTGGGATTGACGGATCCCCAGAAAACCGGATTTGACACTAAATCGAATCCCTAAACGAACGCGGAAGACAAGCCCGGGAAAAATCATGCATCACCGATCGTAAAGCACACCATGGATTCGAGCGTACCTTGTTAGCCACAGATTAGACACCGACGCCGAAAGGAGGAAAAGAATTCAGCCCTGTTCGATCCGATGATGATGATTTGCCGTGGAGGGAAGAAGAAGTCGCCTTTTGCCTTTGTTCTTCTTCTTGAGAGGAGAGGGAGAGAATTAACGTACGTATGATTCCAACAGGTGTGTTCTCCCTCTCTCTCATCCCTTTTATATGTCCCTCCATCCACGGGCCTCATTCCTATGGGCCGGGCTTTTAGGCCCATCGTGGGCGGGCCAACTTAAGCCCATATAATTAAAACCATCATGAACAAACCATGTCAATGTAGTGCAACTCGTTGGTTTTTGCTTTGATTACTCCAAACAATCTCTGGTCTATGATTTCATGCCGAATGGCTCTTTGGATAAACACATTTCAAATAAGGATGGTGATGATCCTCTTGATTATAAGAAAATGCATGAGATCTCTCTTGGCATAGCTAGAGGGATATAGTATCTACATTGGGGATGTGATATGCAAATTCTACACTTTGATATCAAGCCTCACAACATTCTCCTAGACCAAAGTTTCACTCCAAAAATTTCTGACTTTGGACTAGCAAGACTTTATCACATCAGTCATAGCATAGTATTGTTAACTGCAGCAAAAGAAACCTTAGGTTATATAGCACTTGAGCTATTCTACAAAGACATTGGTGGCATTTCTTATAAAGTCGATGTTTACAGTTTTGGGATGATGTTGATGGAAATGGCTGGTAGAAGGAGAAATATAAATGCACATATAGGGCATTCAAGTCAAATTTACTTTCCTTTGTGGGTTTATGATCAACTCAGCAAAGAAAAGGAGGTTGAAAGGGTAGAAGTCATAGAAGAGGAAAGAGAAACGAGGAAGATGATAATCGTTGCGCTATGGTGCATACAGCTGAGCCCTAATGATCGGTCGTCAATGAGGAAAGTTCCAGATATGCTTGAAGGAGATATCAATAAACTGCAACTACCTCCAAAACTGCTTTTGTATCCGATAGAGGCATTGACTAATGATGACAACAATGAGATAGAACTTGAAATGGTCTCATCTTCGTCAAGTGCTCCGATAATTTATGGTAGTTACCAATTTGACCACGACAATGAGTTTACAAAATCATGTATTGTGTGATTGTTCTCCTCTTGTAGAAATGAGATGCGAAATATAATTAACACTATCAGCACGTACCATCATTGATAATGTAATCTGTGAAGCTTTTACATGTTTTTCATATAGCATTGGTGTTTTCTATTAGACTCATTATGTCCATATTTTATAAATGACAATGAATGTCGTATGGCATTCATTATAATTTTTGTTTCATGTGAATCCTCTTGGCATAACAATGTAATTTTTTCTTCATGTTAATGTTTGCATTTTGAGCAACGAATCTCTCTCATTTCCATCAAAAGCTCTCACCCCCACCCTTCAACCCCCGCTTGATCAACCAACTCGACATCAACTACCTGCTCAAGCAATCTCTGACTTCGACCTCTTGTTTCTAGATGGGTCCTAGCCTAACCTATGAACGATTGGCGCACGTCAAAGAGGATAGATAGAGTGGCTATCAATTTTTGCCTTTACGATGAATAGAAATTGAACACGTGATGTCATGTTAGAGGATGTGATGTATTACAAAAGCACAATATTTCAATGTAGTAAGAATTTGTGCATTCACTCGATGATAAGTTATGAGATGGTGCCTTACATTCTTCCGAACAAGTACTATATTCCTCACTATTGTCCCCTGCACATGAGTTTTCTTGCTTAGCAAACATTCCTCCAGACACTGATGTGATAAGGAACGTGTGATATCCACTTCACTCAGATATTGCAGACAGAAAACCCTGAACTGATGCCGAATTAGCAAGGTACTCCTGAATGGAAGCTACAAGCAATGCCATTCTTCAGGAGTAAGAATACATAGAGAAGTGGCAAAAGCGCATGCTACTACTTAGGGGTGTGCAAAAGAACCGGGATCCGCCCGGACCGCCTGGAACCAGCGGTTCTTGAGGGAACCAGTCCGGTTCTCAATTCCAATTTATAGGAACCGGTGGGTACTGGTCCGGTTCCCGGTTCCATGGGCGGATCCGCCCACCCGGACCAGACCGATTATATTATAATAATATATTGATTTTTAATATTAAAATAAATTTTGAAATTACTAATTAGCAAATCTAAATTTTAGGGCTCCATCTCCTCTCATGGTTTCCATGTTTTAATAATAATTTAGTAAAGTATGTAAGCTACCTTTCAACAACTCAACAAATGACTCCTTTGAATAATACTTTCGGGACTCACATATGACACTATGTTCAAGAAAATGTGGAGTACCAGTACCAGTGGAATTGTTTCTACAAAAAAAAAAAGCAGTAAAGCAAATGTTGTAAGAGATTGAGCATTGTCAGAGGATAAAGGAAAAGATGATCTACATATGACAATCATTCAGAATCTTGAACTTAAAGAATATTTTAGATTTCAACTGAAATGATTCAAAAATAGGAAAAAAAAAAAAACCTATCTCTCTTCTTTGGTAGTGTTTTCCAATAAAATAAAGAAAAATGGCACCCTTAATTAAGCCGGTTCGACTTAAAGAAAAATATTACTTGATATGAAAAGTACTCACGGCGGAATTTGGAAAACGATATTATTATTGGTGAGATGAGTTCCATGGATCCACCCGGGAACCAGACCAAACCGGCGGTCCAGTTCTCAGGTGGATCCATGCAACAACGGGTGGTTCCTGGTTCTAATTTTTTGGAATCGGTCCTTAGCAGGCAGTTCTCAGTTCTAGGCCGGGAACCACCCACCCGGACCATCCACACCCCTACTGCTACTTAAACTTGGGTCACCTCGCCAAGTACAACAGCAATTAACTTTTTCCGCATGGTCTTTTCAATTACTTTAGATGGTTTTTAAAGTATCTAGAAAAAGATAAAGCAGGAAGGACCTTCCTAGTACAAGGTCAGAAATTGAAGGCTTTCAATGACTCTGAACAAGTCTCGATTTGGAGTAGAGGTGGCAAATGAGTGGGTCGGGTCGGGTATGGGTCGAGTCGAAAATGGGTCGACCCATATTTGACCCATTTAACCCGTTTTGACCCATATTTTTGTAATGTAAATCTAGTGACCCATACCCGACTCGACCCATATTGCTAAAACCTATTAATATTCTAGAAAAACCAACTTCTACTATATGCTAATTGGATTAAAACTTCAAATTAAATTTAAAATAGTAAATAAAAAAATTTAAAAAAAAAAAACCTTATAAATTGAAATATTTATAAAGAATTAGACTATGTACATGCTTCTCTTATTTGAAGTGAACATACTATTGAATAACTAAAAACGTAACATGAAAATTTTTTAACTAAACCTAAAAAGCTCATTTTTATTATTTTTTATAAAAAAAGTATTGTTAAAATTTTTTTATGCAATACAAAATTTTTAACAATTTTTATGCAATACAAATTTAATGAAAATTTTTTATAATTCTTTTTAAAATATTTTTAAAAAATTGAATTTTTAATTTTTTTTAAATATAATTTTTAATTTTTAATAATTATTTTTAATTTTTCTCTTTTCTCTTTTCTTTTTTTTTCTTTGGCCAGCTGCTGGCCACGACGACGGCCGGCGACCGACCACAAGCGAGATCGAGCTCGCCGGTGTTAGGTGGGGCTCGATCTCGCCGATCCGGCGAGGCCGAGGCGCCATTCGACGCCGGGCGAGCTTGAGCCTCGCCAATCGTCGGCGAGGTTGAGCCTCGCCAGATCTGGCAAGATCGAGCGCCTAACGCCGGCGAGCTCGAGCCTCGCCAGTCGTCGGCGAGGCTGAGCCTCGCCAGATCTAGCGAGGCTCGAGCTCGCCGACGTCGGGCGGGGCCTCGACCTCACCAGCGGTGACCTGCCAATGAGCTCGAGCCTCGCCTGGCCTTTCACTGGCCATCGGCTAAGGGATGAAGAAAAAGAGAGAAAGAAGAAAAAGAGAGAAAAAAGAAAATTATAATATAAGAAATAATTATAATTTCGATTTTTTATAAATAAATAAATAAATAAATAAATAAATAAAACATTTTATAAAATTAAAGAAGGCCATAGCCCATGGGTTCAAAGTGGGTCTTAAATGGGTTATTAGTAATAACCCATTTAAGACTTTTTTTTTGTGCTTTACTTTCTTAAACCCATTTTTGATCCATATTTAACTTTCACTTGACTCATATATGACCCATTTAACTAAAAATGGGTCATAATATGGGTTTATGACCCATTTTGCCACCTCTAGTTTGGAGAACACGAAATTGTTTGAGATCACTGCTGAAAGCTGACTCTCGAATAGCATATTAAAAGCTTTTTTCAGATTTGTTGCACCACGAGTCGAATGCACTGATGGGTAAAAGAACAGAACTGCCGTGTCTATGCAACTATGCTGACAAGTAATATTCCAAGCCAAACCTTTACATGAAGAGATTCGCCAGTAGGTAGTCCAAACCAAGTACGATCGACAATGCAGAATGTCGAGCTAAGTGTTAAATATCATAAATACCTTCAGAGAAAGTAAGGGATAGGGTATGAATCCAAGTGGCTCAAGCTTCGAGCCATTAAAAGTCTGATGGTTGGAAACGTCCCCTGAAGTTTGCAGCCCGGTGGCTGTTGGCAATGAGGTTCGAGAGATGAGAAATTGGTGCATGTGCAGCATCTAATGTAGCATTTATTCTCATTCCTTGTTCTTCCACTGAAGGACAAGCAAGATTACCGCCAGGTACAAGATGTGGAGCAGACCTTACCACCTCTTCTGATCCAACAAAACTGACAGGATTGGCTAGTAGCTTGTCAGATTCAGCTCTGTTCATCAACATTTTAGAACCACAAGTGCGAGCACAGTTAGCATCGCAACTGGAAGTTGAAACTACGTTGTTCGACTAGAATGCACATAGCGACTATCATGTTGTTATTGGTAGTGTGTTCTACCAATGAGTAGCAATTATGATCATCTAAACAAACGATTCCTATCAAAAGAATATTCAGGTCCTCTGAAGCATCACTCTCAAAAGAATATTCAGGTCCTCTGAAGCAACACTTTTGACGAGGCAAAAAAACAATTACGCCATGCCTCAAAGGCACTTGCGCTCTCGAATGATGCATGTATTTAAACTAGTGCAGATGACAGAATTCGCCAAGTAAGATAGTGTGCACAAGCAGGTAATTTATATTAAGAATCCTATAAATGTAGGTAAGTAGCTTTCAGATTGAAATGAAAAGTTAAGCTAATCACTAGAGTAGGTACTATGTTCGACGCAATGGAGAAAAAGTAAACGATATGAGACAGAAACATCTCAAGAATCGAGTTTCTTACTTATTCCTGCAGTTCATCACGCTCATTGGAGAATCATCCTGATGAGAAAGACCATTCATTGTGACAGGAGGCCGTGGAACTGTCTCTTCCAATTCCTTTGACATTTGTTGCTCTGCTGCACCATGAAAGGAAGGCAAGAACAATTGAAACCTCATGTAAGTGTTCGAAGTACGACAACAGGACCCGTCTAGTGTACAGCAAAATTCATAGGCTGAACTTCAAGGTCTCCATAAACCGACTTCCAGAAGCAAACGATCATATACAGATGGCCTCACTTAGAAGAGCCCTCGATAACAGGCTCGAGGAGCTGGAAGAGATTCATGGAAAACCGTCCCCAAGTGAAAGGTGAATAGAGGACAATTCGAGCGTAAATTGCGTATCAATTCCACTTGTGGAAGAAGACAAAATATAAACCAAGTGACAGCAAGATTTGCATCCACAAATTTTGATGGCTAGGCAAAAGCTTAGGTTTTTGCTTTTATTTTTGGGTCTTCTGAATTTTTATTACATCCACCTTAACTTAATTTCAACGAAAATTTCAACTGTCTGAAGTGGATTTGCACTGTTGTAGATGAGTCTGCGAAATTAATCTTTTGCACTTGGAAAAATGTAAGATAAAATTATATAATATGTCTAGAGGGAATATTAATTTTTGATATATTATCAAACTTCGCTTTCAATGGTGGACGCCTCAATAAATAAATGAAAATATCTTTTAAATTTTGAAATCGCCTAGGAAGACCACTTGCTCAAT
>CM024641.1:12804765-12824857 GCA_014182715.1 Eucalyptus cloeziana
GATCCCATCCTCTTTTGGGAATCCAGTTTTGGTGTGAATAGAGTGAATCAGGAGATTGACAAGGGTTGTGAATTGTACTGTTTAGTGTTGTATATAAAAGTTTGGTTATAAGCTTCAATGTGAAAATTATAGCCCTGCTTTTCTATCCCATTGTTTTATTGTCTGGGGATTTTCTTTATACTTCCGCTTACGCATATTAAATGAACAGGGTCGGCGATGCGTCCTGGGACGTCGCTATTAATCGACCGGATGAGGGATGGGCACGCGTTCGAGGATCGGGGCGTGACAACCTGCTTCCTCAAGAGTTGGGTTTATAATTAGCTGCAGCTGGTGGTGTTTACTTTCTCTGTTTTTATTATGATGTTTTAGGTGCTTTCCTCCCCTGTTTGATCTACTGTTGGTGAGAGATATTACAAAGTCACAGGAAGGTCTAAAGGTTATTGATGAATCATTACATAATATTAGAGAAGCTGTCAAGTATGTGAGAGCTATACAAGGGAGGAGAGTAAAATTTGCTGAATGTATATTGCAGTCGTGCTTAAAGACCAGTAAAAAGGTACGTCAAGATGTGGCTACTAGATGGAATTCTATGTACCTAATGCTTGAGGGTGCCCTTTTCTTTGAATGTGCATTTTCACATTTGAAGTTAATTGACTGTAACTTTGTCACATGTCCATCTTCCAAAGATTGGGTCAGAGGAAAGAAAATTGCTTTCTTGTTAAAACCCTTTTATGATATTTCTACTCCATTCTCGGAGTTAGATATCTGTTAACATGAGTTGTCAATTAGGGCCTCAATAGGAGAGTTTTTCTATTTAAGGTCTTTGTATATATGTATCTTCGATTTGTAGGAGATCTCCGATTTGAAGTGATTTGTAGGAGATCTCTAGATTTGTAGGAGATTCTAGGGTGGCTTCTGTCGGTGTATATATGTGTGGTTATATTCTTGTAAAAAGATAAGAACATAGAAGGAAAAAAAAAAATTATTTACTGTTCAACATGGTATCAGAGCAAATGATCTAGGGATTCCGTGTTCTAATCACAATCTGAATTCCTTGCTATGGCGTAGCCGCGTAATGGTTTCATGCGGATTGCCACGCTGACTGCACCTTTTATTGGGATTCATGGCGGATGACAATCCACCCATCGAGATAGTTCCTCCGA
The DNA here is from genome assembly GCA_014182715.1 of Eucalyptus cloeziana. Classification (NCBI taxonomy): domain Eukaryota; kingdom Viridiplantae; phylum Streptophyta; class Magnoliopsida; order Myrtales; family Myrtaceae; genus Eucalyptus; species Eucalyptus cloeziana. The sequence goes on from CM024641.1 coordinate 12,805,929, forward strand.
CTCCAGTGGAAGGCACTACGAAGTTTCTGGGCACTGTAGTCCCGCATTAGGCTCTAGGAGGGACTTCCACTACTGATGCACTCCTTGAAACCTTGACGTCCAAGTTGACACAAATCTTGACTCATCATCAGGCCTCACCTTCTCATGCTGCAAACTCTGCCCCACCAATTGCAGTCAAGTAGGATGGCCGTAATTATGGCATTTGGTCCCAAGTTGTCGAGATGTATATCTCCGGGAAGGACAAATTGGGATATATCAATGGGGATTTTCCACCCCCACTTCCGACCGACCCTAATTTTTGGAAGTGGAAGACTAACAATAGTACAGTTAAAGGATGGCTCATCAATTCCATGGACCGAGCGTTGATTGGAAATTTTATCCATTTCCCAACAGCAAAGGCGGAATGGGATTCGGTGGCTACTACGTTCTTTGATGGCACCAATGTCTCCCAAGTGTATGATCTAAAGCGACGTTTGTCCCTACTGAAGCAAGCAGGTGGCCCAATTGAAAAGTATTATAATGATCTTTAGGGTTTATGGCAAGAGGTTGATTTTCAACGGCCTAATCCCATGACTTGTCCTCGTGATATCAAGCGCTACAACGCTCTTGTGCAAGAAGACCGTGTATATCTTTTCCTTGACGGGCTCGATGACCGCCTTACAAAGTCAGGGCTGATGTTCTACAAATGCATCCCTTTCCGACAGTGGAGCAAGCGTATGCCAGGGTGAGGCGAGAGGATGTACGCCAAGCTGTTATGTTATCTTCAATTGAACCATCTAGCATTGCGACAGCCCTGGTGTCGCGTGGTAGAAATGTTATCTCACACTTTCTCGAGGCCAACAATGAGTCCAAAGCTCTCCAGATGGTCCCTCCTAATACTGCGTTTGATGGAGAGAGGACTAACAAAGGTTCGAAAGCTAAACCACAACACCCAGGAGGCTGTACTCATTGTGGTAATACTAAACATACAAAAGATACATGTTTTAAATTGCACGGTTATCCGGATTGGTGGAAGGAGTTGCAAAACAAGAAAAAGACAGAAAATGTTATAGGACGGGGGCGGGTATCACTGGCTACCGGGGCCTCACCCCTTTCTTTGGTACCGCAGGTAAACGCTGCCAATACTTCTGATGCGGCTCCTGAAGGTAACACCGGGTGTGCACTTGTTAGTAATTCTCAGTGTGGTGGGGACGGGTGGATTATTGATTCTAGGGCAACGGATCACATGACACCCAATTGTAACGATATTATATGCTACACCACTCCGAGGAGACAGAGTATCTATAATGCGAATGGCACTAGTTATCCTATCACTGAGGCTGGCAATGTTGATCTTACACCTTCTTTATCATTGTCTCATACTTTATTAGTGCCATCTCTATCTAACCGTTTACTCTCTGTCGGCCAACTCATTGATGCTTTGAAGTGTTGTGTTCTTATGTATCCATCTTTTTGCTTATTTCAGGATATCCTCACGAAGGAGATTATTGGTCATGGTACTAAAAGGGGGGTGCTGTACTATGTTGATGACTTTCATGCAGGCCGAGCACATCACACAAGTAATGGGTCTACTAATAAAGAGAAAGCGATTTGGTTATGGCATCGTCGTTTAGGACACCTGTCTTTTGCGTATTTAAAACATTTATTTCCAGACTTGTTTAATAATTTGTCAGATATTGAATTTCAATGTGAGACATGTATTTTGGCAAAAAGTCATCGTGTCTCTTTTCCTTTGAGTTTTAATAAGAGCACCAAGCCATTTTCTTTGATTCATTCGGATGTGTGGCGCTTCACCACTTACTACTCTATCTGGGATTCGTTGGTTTGTAACATTTGTGGATGATTATACCCGGATGTCCTAGGTTTATTTAATGAAACATAAAGATGAAGTGGCAGCAATATTTCCTATGTTTCATCGGATGATTGCAACGCAGTTTGGGACTCAAATTCAAGTACTTCGTAGCGACAATGGTGGGGAATATATTAATCAGCATCTTGCAGCTTACTTTCAAGACCACGGGCATATACACGAAACGTCGTGCATTAGGACACCCCAACAAAATGGTATCACTGAGAGGAAGAACCGCCATATCCTCGAGACGGCACGGGCACTTCTCATAGGTGGTCACGTTCCATCTCGTTTTTGGGATGTCCCCGTGGTTACAACGGTACATTTGATGAATAGAATGCCCTCTCATGTGTTGAACTTTCAGACCCCACTTCAAGCACTTGCATCCTATGTTCCTCTTCCTTCCATCATGACACTACCTCCCAAAGTGTTTCGGTGTGTGGCATACGTCCGTCTCCATAAGAACCAACGGACAAAACTCAATCCGTGTGCGGTGAAGTGTGTTTTCATTGGTTATGGCACTCATCAGAAAGGATACCGTCGTTACAATCCGGCTACCAAGAAAACCCACATCACAATGGACGTCACCTTCGTCGAGTCTGAATTATTTTTTCTCACACCCAATTGTACCTTTCAGGGGGAGACTTCTAGTGAAAGGACAAATTGGTGGGAAGGTGGTGTGATGGCGGGGTTGCGGCTGATTTTGCTTTTAAAAAAATGAACCCACAGTGCCACACACTGGTGACACAAGGACTGGTAACACACAAGCTAAGGTGCAAGTTGACAAGCGGGTTCACATGTTGTGGCAGGCAGCGTTGGCCAACAATGGTGCGGTCACGGATCATGGTGGGACACTGGAAAATTGGCAACAGTACACTAAGGAATTTGATCATTAAGTTGATTTGGTGCAAGAGACACACGAACAATCTCAAAAACAGCTCCCTCCACTTCAAAATACCCCCTCTTTAGTACCTAACAATTCTCTTGAGGATACTCCTGAGGTAAGTTCTCCTACCACATAGAATTTGTCTGTTGATATTGATGTAGTTGTTTGTTATAAACTGCCCGACAGACATAATCGTGGCAAGGCTCCTAATAGGTACTCACCAGACGTGGAAGAACGAAGGTCGAAGTATCTGATCACCAATTATGTTTTGACAAAGTAGTTGTCAAGACCTTTAAAGGAATTTATCTCAAATGTCTCTGCAAGAAGAGTTCCTAGTGGAGTATAAGAGGCATTGAGGGATCCCAAGTGGGTTCAAGCAATGTAAGAAGAGATGGAGGCTTTATAGAAAAATAAGACTTGGAGACTTGTCGAGTTACCGAAGGGAAAGAAGGCAATATGATGTAAATGGGTCTTCACCATCAAATATAAAGCATATGGTTTTGTTGAGAGGTACAAGGCACATCTGGTAGCAAAGTGATATACCCAGACCTATGGCGTGGACTACCAAGAAACATTCTCTCCAGTTGCAAAACTGAATACTGTGCGGGTATTGTTATCACTTGCAGCAAATTTGGACTGGCCCTTACATCAATTTGATGTAAAGAATGCGTTCTTACACGGAGATTTGGAAGAAGAGATCTACATGGAAATCCCACTAGGATATGCGTGTGCTGATAAATCGGAAGTGGTATGTAAACTCGAGCGGTTGTTGTACGGATTAAAGCAATCACCACGGGCTTGGTTTGGTCGATTTAGCTCTGCAATGAAAAGGTATGGGTACACTCAAAGTAATTCGGACCACACGTTCTTGAAACGGCAGCATGACAAAGTGACAACATTGATTATATACGTAGATGACATTATCATCACAGGGGATGACCTTGAGGAGATCACAGAACTTCAAAGGAAACTGGCAAATGAGTTCGAGATGAAGAACTTAGGGGCTTGAAATATTTTTTGAGTATTGAAGTGGCCAAATCAAAGGAGGGTATATTCTTATCTCAACGAAAGTATGCGTTGGACTTGTTGGCTGAGGTGGGGATGTTGGATTGCAAACCTACTGATACCCCTATAGTATAGAATCATAAACTTGGAGTTTTCCCTAATCAGGTATCGACCAATAAGGACTGATATCAAAGGTTGGTAGGGAGATTAATTTATCTATCACACACCCGGCCTGACATTGCATATGCTGTAGGAGTTGTAAGTCAATTTATGCACGCTCCTAGTGAAGATCATATGAATGTTGTAGTTCGGATTTTACGCTACTTGAAGTTAGCACCAGGGAAATGACTTTTCTTTGCGAAGAATAATCACCATGAGGTGGAAGGATTTACAGATGTTAATTGGGCTGGCAATACCTCAGATAGGAGATCGACATTAGGCTACTTCACATTTGTGGGAGGAAACTTGGTTACATGGAGGAGCAAGAAACAGAAAGTAGTAGCTTTGTTAAGTGCTAAAGCCGAGTTTCGAGGGATGGCTAAAGGATTATCTGAGCTTTTATGGCTAAAGAAGTTGTTGACAGAACTTGATTTTCCATCTAAGTCAGGAATGCAACCGTTTTGTGATAATAATGCCGCAATTCAGATTTCCCACAACCTAGTTCAACATGACCGCACTAAACATGTTGAAGTCGATAGGCATTTTATCAAGCAAAATCTAGATGATAAGGTGGTGAGTTTTCCATTTATCAAATTTGAAGACCAGTTGGCAGACATACTTACAAAGGCTGTATCGAGTCGAGCATTCCACAACTCACTTGTCAAGCTGGGTATCAAAGATATTTTCTCACCAGCTTGAGGGGGAGTGTTAACATGAGCTGTCAATTAGGGCCTCAATAGGAGAGTTTTTCTATTTAAGGTCTTTGTATATATGTATCTTCTGATTTGTAGGAGATCTCCAGATTTGTAGGAGATTCTAGGGCGGCTTACGTCGGTGTATATATGTGTGGTTATATTCTTGTAAAAATATAAGAACATAGAAGGAAAAAAAATTGTTTACTGTTCAACATATCCCACGACGAATTTATATTTTTATGGAGTATGGCAGATTCAACTTCATTTAATACAAGCAAGGGATACTGAGGATGAGGCTATTAGTTCTATGGCTAAGGCAATGCTCAAAAAGTTTGAAAAATATTGGAAGTGTTATAGTGTTTGTAAGGACTAGAATTAGCACCTAGAGGGGGGTGAATAGGTGTTTAAAACAATAAATTAAATCCGAATGAGATATTAATAACTTAAAACAAACAATTGCAGCAAATGAAAACAATTAACAATATAAAGGATTAGGGATAGAGAATCAAGACTCCAGATTTATAGTGGTTCGGCTTAGATTAAGCCTACGTCCACTCTCCCGCACGGACAGCCTTTCTGGCTGGATTTCACTAAGAATCAACAAGAGTGATTACAGTCTCATGCTCTTGAGTCCACAGTGTAGAAAACTCTACTACACTTCCTCAAGGTCTCACTACAATATGATCTCTCTTTTGATTACAAATATCGCTCGAAGAATGATATCGCAAAATAGAAAAAGGAGATTCAAACTTTGGAATTCTTCTATCCGCACCCTTCAACAACTAGAGCATCTCTCTTATATACTTCTTTATGCCTTCAATACCGTTGGCACCTTCCAAAGAAGTTCTTCCAATCAACCCGTTGGACAGAATCAATTAGAGAGATCTCGAGCTCTTTAAGGTAAGTGTTGATAGCCCATCAATCCCGCTCGCCCATACAATCGGGATCTCGGTTTCCATAAGTAGATACTTCCAAATATAAGATGCGAAATCTTTAGAGAATCTAAACATATTCCATATGAAAGTAAGATCGTTTAGTGCTGAATCCAGTAGAAAGATATCCACTAGTCGTTAGAATAAAAGATCATATAAGATCAGAATAAACGTCGTCCTGGAAACTGTCCATGTGAGTAGGCTTTGAAATATAAGTCTGGAGTCTTACTAGCTTCAGACTTTGATCTTCAGACTTTGTCAATAGAGTCTACGTAAGTCTTCGACTAGACCGATAAAAATGTTTTGTCAACTTCAAAATACTTTAAGAGAATTCATCCAACAATCTCCCCTTTTTGATGGTGACAAAACTTTCCTGCAGATTTGAATATTATCGCCCTGCAATACAACTTTTAAGCAAGCATCATAAAAGATTTTAAAAAAGATAGTAGAAGTTATCCTGTACACAGATATCTTGTACACAGACTTTCCCTGTACACAGATCTGCATTCACCAAAACCTCATTAGTCATAAATAGACAGTACTATCTAATTTACGAAGCTTAAAGTATTGCCATAGTGATCACACATTCAAAAGACTGCACACGTTAAAAACTCAAGTCAAAGTCAAGATAGCAAAAAGATAATATTTGGTTTGTTTTGAAAACAGAAAATCTTCGAAAATATGCAAAGTCTTCTCCCCCTTTTTGTCAGCATAAAAAAAATCATGGAGCTCGAGGAATGCGAACAAGTTGAAAGTCCTCCATAGACTTGACGGTGTCTTCCAACTTCCTCAAATCTTCCGTACTTGGGTGAGAGTAGTGTCCTTGCGGTATCCCGAATCGACGCCGAACATCTTTAAGCCGATCATGCAAAGTGATGAACATTGCATGATTTTCATTCTGCAAGTTCTGAAATTCATATCCCATGGCATAAATTTGACCTTTGAGTTCCAAGATGATCTCAAGCAGCCTTTGAAAATCTCCAGAGTTGTCAGTCTGAGTGCTTGTTTCAGCTCGGTCTGATGGTGGAGTCAAGCCAGTATGAATATCAGCAGGAAGTTCAGTGTGTGGAGATGATGCCTCTCCTTCGGAAAGCGTGCGGCATGAATATCCTCAGCATCAAGAGGTGATCGACTAACACCTGTTTGTGCATCCTCTTCTCTAAAAGTCAGCCGAAGAGGTGTGTGTTCTCTTTCTTTATCTCCCCCTGTTTCCATGTCTTCTGGAGGAGAAAAGAACTCTTCTTTCTGAGGAGTATCCTCGTGTGACAGTGCTGTTGTAGATCCTCCTTTTCTCTTTTGGAGAATCTGTTCATTCGGTTCATCTGCGTTTTTTCTTCTTCTCCTTCTTCCTCTTCCTCTCTTTCTTCCTCTGTCTTCTCTTCTTCTTTCTCTTCCTCTTTCTCTTTCTCTTTCTCTTCCTCTCGCAACTTGATGTTACGGAATAGTTGGAATAGATGCAGCAAATTGAGAAACCAGAGTAGAGATAGGTATAGTATCCTCATCATCTTCATCTTCCGGATGATTGCCCTTCTCTTCTTTGTAGAACCAACCACAGGTTCTTTCCCTTTCCTTTTGGCTGGCCGATGAGTCCGGGTCTAAGCTTGATAGGAGTCTTTTCCTTGAATTGCTCCAGCTTCTTGCTAAGCTCTTTCAGACGCATCTTGGTAATCATCCTCAACCCAATGACCATTTTATCAATAGTCTTCACTGTGAGAATATGAGGAGGTTGAATGTTTAGATGTACGAAGAGACGAGTAATGAGAGCAAAGCATAAGGAAGTTTTCCTTTGTCCTTTGCCATGCATCTGTACATGTGAAATATGATTGTATGCGGCAAAGAGAAGTTTAGACCAGTCTTGATGGCAAACATCAACTTGGCTTTAGAAATTGATACATTTGTCTTGGATGTCGATTTGGGTCTCGGACAGGTTGATCACAATCTTGTGCAGCAAAGTATTTGTTGCATTCATTCTGGAGTAGGAGAGTCGACCTTCGCAATTCTGTCCCTTGCTAGTTCAAGAGTAGCATGGCTTACGGACACACCGATTGATTGGAAAGCCCCTCTTTCCACACAAAGTACATCAGCCAAAATGTCCTTATCAACGACATACTCTTTATCCCTCACTTATTTGAAAGAAAAGCTGTTTGCATCAATGAAACCGAGATTGGAGTAGAAATACGTCGTTAATTCAGAATGTGCCATGTCACAGTCTGTGCAGAACTGATAAAGTTGCAGTTTTTCAAATTTCTCTCGCAGATTTATGCTCAAAAGATCCAGAAAATCGAAATCCACAGTCCGTGGGTTCATCACCCCACGCTTCAGCAATTTTTCATACTTCTTTATGTGTCCGTCTGAGCGGAACAGTTCATCCTTCTTCCCTCGAAGGTTTGCAGCCACACCCATCCATGGTTTAAAGTGTATGAACATCTTTTCGTCATCATCCTTTCCCTCAGGCTGATTCATACTACCAAACCTAGGGTCACTAGGAAAATTTGCAAATGCTTTTGCAGCAGTTCCCTCAGGCACAACTCCAGACCTTTCCATGATAGTAAGAAAGTGCGTCTCGTTTCTATAACCCTTCTCTTTCAGAAATTCATCAATGAAGGTCATCGCAGAACCTCATTCCTTTAATACAGAGTAGAGCCTATAAACAAAAGCAGGCTTAAGAGTTCTTACTGGTTCAATATCTTCAAAAACTGTTTCTGCATCTTGAGGACGAAGTTCTTGAGGTCTAGTTGGGGAAGACCGCAGTTGAGATCGTTGAGGAGTTTGCTCAGAAGGAAAGTCGCTTTCTTCAGTTAGATCGAAGTGCGTAGGCCCCTCACTAGATCTTTGTGGTCCCCTGTTTGCTATTCGGATGACTTCCTTTGATACGACATTGTGCTTTCTTTGGAGAAGCTTTCTCACTTGTGTCGCAAGAAAGTTGAGAATTTTGAAACGAAGAAGTTTTGGAGAGAAAAATACGGAGCGGTGAAAAGCTTTTGATCTAGGGTTTCGGGTAATGTAAAAACGAAGGAGAAGGAGAGTATAAAGGATAACGGATACGGGGGAAAAACCAATCGTCGTATATTTTGGAAGTCTTAAAATTTTCCTTTTTGAAAAATAACTGCCTTAATAAATCGATAACCACTCTTTTTAAATATAACCGCCTTAAAATAGACAGATAATCTTACCTTATCAATAAGACAGTTTCAGTAAATGAACTTACAGTCGTGTCGATTCGTATTCTCAGACTTTACCCTTTGAGTCTGATGCTCTGTCAGACTTTAGTTCGAGTCGAGCTTCAAAGCATTCTTCAAGAGATAAAATATTGAGTCTTGAGCGAATAGACTCAAATGAGCTTTTCTCAAGTGGCTTTGTGAAGATGTACGCGGTTGATTCTTTGAGTCTATGAACCTGTATCAAGACCTCTTTGTTCGAACATGATCTCTTATAAAGTGATGTCGAATCTCAATATGTTTTGCTCTTGAATGTAGAATAGGATTCTTTGTAAGATTGATTGCTTATTTGGTGTTGTCACATCTTATTTCGTGCAAGAGTCTTCAATGCCAAACTCTTGCGGTTGTTGTTTTATCCACGGTATTTGAGAACAAAGCAACTTCCAAGGGCTACATATTTCGCTTCGGCCGTTGAAAGAGCCACAAGTACTTTGTTTCCTTGAAAACCAAGATACGCCCTGTTTCCAAGCAATTGACAAGTACCCGAAGTGCTTTTTCTTTCAACTCTACAACCCGCAAGATCTGCGTCTCGAATAGCCAAGAAGTGTAAAGTCTCCTTCTTTGGGATACCAAAGACCGATCTTAGCAAAGATGGTAGCAACATATTTAATAATACGTTTAACGGCACTTAAGTGAGATTCTCTAGGATCGATTGAAACCTAGCACATATGCAAACACTAAATAATATGTCGTCCGGATGTAGTAAGATATAGAAGAGAACCAATGATACTCCGTATAACTTTTGGTCGATTTTCTTCCCCGCTTCATCTTTGTCTATCTTCAAGAAACTTGACATTGGTATGTCGGTCTTTTTGCAATTTTCCAGACCGAACTTTTTAACAAGTTCTTTTGCATATTTCTCTTGATGAATGAATATTCCCTCCTTTAGTTGTTTGACTTGTAGACCAAGGAAAAAGGATAGTTCACCCATCATGCTCATCTCGAATTCATCCCGCATAGACTTAGAAAATTTCTTGCACAAAGTCTCATTAGATGATCCGAATATGATGTCATCAACATAAATCTGAACAAGTAGAAAGTTTTTACCTTCCTTTTTAATGAACAAAGTAGTGTCTACCTTTCCTTTAGAAAAACCATTATGAATTAAGAAATTACTTAGCCTTTCATACCAAGCTCGAGGAGCTTGTTTCAATCCATATAAAGCTTTCTTCAGTCCGAACACGAGTCTGGTTTTTTGAATCTTCAAATCCAGGAGGTTGTTCCACGTAGACTTCTTCTTGAATAAATCCATTCGGGAAAGCGCTTTTGACATCCATTTGAAACAACCTGAAATTCTTATAGCAAGCAAAAGCAAGTAGTAATCGATTGCTTCTAACCTTGCTATTGGAGCGTAAGTCTCATCATAGTCTATCCCTTCTTCTTGCGTGTATCCTTTAGCCACGAGTCTTGCTTTGTTTCTTGTTACTTTGCCCTTTTCGTCAACTTTGTTCCCGAAAACCCATTTAGCTCCAATAACGATTTACCTTTTGGTTTGGGAGTCAATTCCCATACATCGTTAATACTTGAATTGTCTCGAGCTCTTCTTGCATTGCTTCAATTCAGCTTTCATCAGCTAAGGCTTCTTCAATATTTTTGGGTTCTATTTCAGAAATAAGAGCAACAGCACTAGACTCTTCTCGCCTTTTGGATCTTGTTCGAATTCCCTCATTAATGTTCCCAATAATGAGTTCTTCGGGATGACTAGACTTGTGCTTCCGATTCTTGGTCGATCGATAGATTGTTGATTTTCTTCTTGAGTAGATTCTTCATCGGTAGCTTGTTGTACCGATTCCGAATTAGTAACTTGCTTCAATGGAGTTAGATCTAGCGATGTGCGGAAGCAGATTTTGAATCTTCTGTCTCGTATCGCTGAACTTGTGGAGAGTCTTGAAATTTGACATTCATTGATTCTTCCACGGTCCCGAGTCTTCTTGTTGAAAACTCTGTAGGCTTTGCTTGTAGTTGAGTAACCAAGAAAAATCCTTCATCGATTTCTCTTGAAACTTACCAACACGATCATTAGCATTCTTTAGAATAAAGCATTTACAACCAAATACTTGAAAATAAGAAACTATTGGTTTCTTTCCTTTAAAAATTTCATAAGGGGTTTTCTCAAGAATTGGTCTTAAAAATACTCGGTTTATAATATAGCAAGCGGTTGAAACTTGACCTCGCCCAAAACCTTGAAGAAATTTGATTCCCAATTAAAAGAGTTCTTGCCATTTCTTGTAAAGACCTATTCTTCCTTTCCACAACCCCATTCTGTTCTGGTGTATATGGAGAGGAAAATTTGTGTTGAAAACCAAATTCATCACAAAATTTAGCAAAGTCTTGATTTTCAAACTCACCTCCATGGTCTGTACGAATGCTTGAGATAGTGTGACATTTCTCATTTTGCACCTTTTTAGCAAATTTTGAAAAGAGAGAGAAGGTCTCTGACTTACTTGAAAGAAAGTAGACCCAAGTGAATCGTGAATAGTCATCCACTATTACCGCAGACAAAACCTTTTACCACCAATGCTTTTCGTTCTAGTAGGTCCAAACAAGTCCATGTGCAAAAGCTGCAATACATGATTAGTGGAAACTTTATTTATTGATTTGTAAGAGTTTCTTACCTGTTTACCCAAGACGCATGGTGTACAAAGATCGACTTTGAGTAATTGAGAATAGGTAATCCTCGAACAAGTTTCTTTGAAGAAATCTTGTTGATTTGCTTCATATTGATATGGCCTAGCTTTTTGTGCCATAGATTTGCTTCATCTTGTGCGATATTAAAGCACTTTGTGATCTTTCTTGGTTTACATCCGGAAGATAGATATTTCCATGTCTTCGACCGTAAAAGATTGAGTAAAGTCTTTACCGATTCCGAGCACGTTTCTTCCCGAAAGTTGATCTTGAAACCGAGAATCACACAACCGACTTATGCTAAGCAAGTTGTAGTTTAATCCTTCAACTAAGGAAACATTATTGATAGACAAACTTCCAATCTTTCTTGTTCCGCGACCGGTAATCCTTCCTTTGTTGTTACCACCAAAAGAAACTTTTCCTCCGTCTATCTGGATAAGTCTTATGAAGCGAGCTTGAGTCTCTGTCATATGTCTTGAGCAGCCACTATCAAGATACCATTTAATCTTCTTTTTGATAGTAACCTGCAATTAACAAGAATTCAAGCTCTTTTTGGTACCCACACCATCTTGGGTCCGAATTGTTAGAACAATAGACAGTCTTAGCCCGGCTCCTTTTAACGAGGTCTCCAAACCAAAGGACATTCTTTCTCAAAATGTTCGAGCTTTTACACTTGGAACATTTCAAGGCATTTCGCCAACGGGTTTTACAAAACTTTCTGAAAATGATTCTTATAGACAGCTTTGGCTGGTCTCTGTCTACGATTCTTTCCTTTACCTTTGGGAAATCAATTAGTGGAATAGTTTCGAAGTCATACCAAGACCTAACTTATCAAAGTATGGTCTTTGTATTGAGAGAATCTTATCCAACTTTTCAGAACCATTTGAAAATCTTTTTGATGTATTTGTAATATCATTTTTCAAAAGACTATTTTCATTTGAAATAATGTCTGAGTTTTCTTTCACAGCAACAAAATCTTTTTCCAGCTTTTCAAACTTTTCTTTCATAAGTTTATCATGTTGCTTCAATGTAGAATTTTCCCTTTTCAATTCGGAGATCCTCTTAAGAGAGGTTTTCGAGACTAAGACAAAGTTCATCAATATATTTAGAAACTTTAACAGGAATTTTCAAGTTACTAACCTCGAGTTCGCTATCTGAGTCTGTGTCTGAATCAAGGTCTGAGTTTGAGTCTGATTTTGCCATTAAACAGATATTGGCATAATCATTGTCACTTTCTTCACATTCGTATCACTCCAAGTCTCTACTTTGAGTGTCTTCCTGTTTTTCTCGTCTTTCCTTTTCTCTTCTTTAACGAGAGGACGGTTGGGTCTCGATGTGTCCCTTTTTCTTGCATTCAAAGCAAGTCACTTCTTTGTTAGAATCATCTTCCTCCGTCGACCTGTTTTGAAACCTTTGAGAATTTTGTTTCTTCCAATTGAATTTCCTTCCTTTTCTGTTCAACTTTCTGAATCTCTTTATCATGAGTGCCAGTTCTTCATCATCTAGATCTTCTTCAGAATCTGTAGCATCAGAATAGTCATTAAACTTTAAGGCAATAGATTTCTTACCTTTTGAGTCTTCATCTTCGTTGGTCTGTTCTACTTCATAGGATTGAAGAGTCCCAACCAATTCGTCTACAGAAAGTGGAGCAATCCTCTGTGTCTCTCTTACTGAGGTTTTTATATAATTCCAGTCTTTTGAGAGTCCTCGAAGGAGTTTGTTGACATTCATATGTCCCGAGATTGGATGTCCCCGATATTCAAGACCATTCACAATTTCGGTAAAAAGCGACTAAACATGTCGGTTATTGATTCTCCCGATCTCATCTTAAAGACTTCATATTGTCCCAAGAGAATGTTGATCCTTGTTTCTTTCACACGATCAGTTCCTTCATAGGTAATGTGAAGCCTATCCCATACTTCTTTTGCTGTATCACAAGAAGATATTCTGTTATACTCAGTAGGGGATAAAGCACAATATAAAGAGTAAATAGCTTTGGCGTCAAGAGTCTGTCTCTTGGTGATTTCTTCTTGAGTCAGACGAGTAGAAACATCAATTTCTTTTCCTCTCTCTGATTCTGATGCAGCAGTAAGAATGATTCCCTTATCAACCACTTCCCATTCCAATGGATCTTTTGATCTTAGGAATGCCTTCATCTTATTTTTCCATATGCTGTAATCTTTTCCATCAAAGTATGGAGGTCGGTATTGCTTTGACCTTCAACCAACCCTGTAGGCAACATACTAGCCATAGATCTTTTACTTAGAAGTAAAGACACTTCTTATAAACAAGTACACAAGCTCTAATACCAATTGTAAGGACTAGAATTAGCACCTAGAGGGGGGTGAATAGGTGTTTAAAACAATAAATTAAATCCGAATGAGATATTAATAACTTAAAACAAACAATTGCAGCAAATGAAAACAATTAACGATATAAAGGATTAGGGATAGAAAATCAAGACTCCAGATTTATAGTGGTTCGGCTTAGATTAAGCCTACGTCCACTCTCCCGCACGAACAGCCTTTCTGGCTGGATTTCACTAAGAATCAACAAGAGTGATTACAGTCTCATGCTCTTGAGTCCACAGTGTAGAAAACTCTACTACACTTCCTCGAGGTCTCACTACAATATGATCTCTCTTTTGATTACAAATATCGCTCGAAGAATGATATCGCAAAATAGAAAAAGGAGATTCAGACTTTGGAATTCTTCTATCCGCACCCTTCAACAACTAGAGCATCTCTCTTATATACTTCTTTATGCCTTCAATACCGTTGGCACCTTCCAAAGAAGTTCTTCCAATCAACCCGTTGGACAGAATCAATTAGAGAGATCTCGAGCTCTTTAAGGTAAGTGTTGATAGCCCATCAATCCTGCTCGCCCATACAATCAGGATCTCGGTTTCCATAAGTAGATACTTCCAAATATAAGATGCGAAATCTTTAGAGAATCTAAACATATTCCATATGAAAGTAAGATCGTTTAGTGCTGAATCCAATAGAAAGATATCCACTAGTCGTTAGAATAAAAGATCATATAAGATCGAATAAACGTCGTCCCGGAAACCTGTCCATGTGAGTAGGCTTTGAAATATAAGTCTTGAGTCTTGCTAGCTTCAGACTTTGATCTTCAGACTTTGTCAATAGAGTCTGTAAGTCTTCAAACTAGACTGATAAAAATATTTTGTCAACTTCAAAATACTTTAAGAGAATTCATCCAACAGTGTTGTCCTATCATTTATTGTTATATTAGATCCTCGCTATAAGTTACACTTGTTAGAGTTGCTACTCAAAGTTGGATATGGATGATCATGTGGAATTTGTACAAGGCATTCGAGAAAAACTCTATACACTTTTTGATGAATATGTGACCTCTATGTCTAGAGATTATTGCTTTACTTCTTCAACTAGTCGAGGTAACATTTCAGTTGAGGGCATTAATGAGAACATTGGGGATGACATTGATGAGTATGATGCATTTGAGAGTGAACACTTTGGATCACAATCTACTAAGTCATAATTGGATTTGTATTTGGAGGAGAATAGGCTTGATAGAAAGAAGTTCCCGGATCTCAATATCCTTGATTATTGGAAAACTTATTCTCATCGGTATCTCGAGTTATCCCTCATGGCATGTGATATATTGAGCATTCCTATCACTACCGTTGCCTAAAAATCAGCCTTCAACATTGGAGGACGCATTTTAAACAAATATCGTAGTTCCCTTTCCCTTGAAAGCGTAGAGGCTAAGTGGTGCACTAGAAATTGGTTATTTGGAGTTCCACCTAAGAAAGATTTGGATGAGGAGTCTCTCATCATTGACTTTCAAGACTATTTGCATTAGGTACTTTTTTTCATCTCCTTCTGTACCACTCATTGACTGATGATGAAGTTGATACAACACCATTTCTAATCTTAAATATCAATATGTGCTGATCTTTTGTCACCAAAGGGGGCTAACCTGAATTTAATGCCCGTGACTTGCAATAAGTAGACTTAACCTCAGAACCTATGTCCTTCAGTTGTGTGAGTTTTTTATGGTTTTTACTTGTTTCATGTAATTTTTTACAGTGCTTATTGTGCCTTGCACTTGAAATAATTGTCAAGGGTCGATTGATATTTCTAGTTTTGAAATCTTTTGGAATTGGACACTCTATATTTTTATAATATCGTCATATTGATAGGAGTGAATGTTAGGACAGTCTTCATTATGTAGTTTTCTTTTTGCCACATCGAGTTTGGTGCGTGGCTCATTTATTTTTTTGTTTTTTTTCATGGGATACATGGGACATAGCGAATGCTCTTACTTTGATTTATTGGTCTGGTATGTGAAGTGTTCCTTTTGCTTGCTCTATTTTTCCCTCTAAGCTATATGGTTTTCTCTTATTGCAGACACATCGGACCCTTGAAATCCATGAAAAATGGTTCATTAATGAAGGCTATTTACAAATTCACATTGGTTCGCCAAAATTATGGTATGGGATGAACTTGTTTTCTGACATTTCTTTGAAAATGAAAACTGCCATTGAAGACAGTGTAATCTGCAAAGGAAATTCTAGTGTCCTATTACCTCTGTTCTGACTAGAGATGCGGACTCCTGAAGTGCCATAACTTGGCACAAGAGGACACTTAAGTGTCATAACTTACGAAAGGTACACTTAAGTGCCAAAATCGGAGCAAAATAGATCACTTGAGTGCCAATTCGGCCAAAATCCGATCAAAATGCTGATGTGTCAATTTTCCGGCAAAGCGAGTGCAAAACGGCATCGTTTTGGTGCGACATGGTAAAAATTTCAGCCGCCTCCCTTTTATTAAAATTTTTTAAATGTTTTAAATATTTTATATTTTATTTTTTAAATGTTTTAAATAAATTTAGTTTTATATTAAATATAGGCGAGGGTCGACGGCCCTCGCCTAGATCCGGCGAGGGGGGAAGGAGGAGGAGGGGAGGCAGCCGGTGGCTGAGGAGGAGGAAGGAGGAGGAGGGAGGCGATCGGCAATGAGGGTCGGGGCCGTTGAGCCCGGCGAGGGCGGCGGCCCGCCCAACCCGGTGGCGAGGGCTTGCATGCCCTCGACCGGGCTCGGTGGCCTCGACCGACCCTCCCCCACCTTCGGCGACGGCGGGGAGGCGGCGGTGGTGAGGGCTCAGCCCTCGGCCGCCGGCTGCCTTCCTCCTCCTCCTTTTTTAAAAAAAAAAAAATAATTATAAATTATATTATTATTTTGTTTTAAATTTAATTTAATTAATTTTTATATTATATTAAAATTCAAATTATGCCAAAACAATGTCGTTTTTGGTGAATTAAAGCTGACTTAGCTCTTCGGCGAGCCACCTCGGTGAGAAATATTAATATTTAATTGCCACGTATGATTTTCGGCTGGCTTCACCGGAGGTGGCACTTAGGTGTCCCATTTTTCTTAAAATGTGGCACTTAAGTGTCCCTTTGTGCCAAGTTATGGCACTTGAATAAATCTTTTACCGTTCGATTTGTTTAATGAAATTCATTTCAATTATCTTTACCACTTAAGATTGCTATCTTGAGACAAGTTTTTGGTTGGAATTTCAAGCTACTGTCATTGACTGTTGGCTGACAAATTTTCGGTTGCTTCTTCCAACAAGTAAATGAGACGTTTGCGAGAAGATCAAGATATGGACAACGGGCGATGTATATTTGGGAACAACATTGTTTCACCATATTCATAGATTGAATGGGTATATTTGTACAAACACTAAATATATACTAGAATGTTGGGCAAGAAAATCTAGTCCGATGGTCCTACATCGTTGTCAGCTCGAGCAATTTTCTTTGACTAGGAGTGAAAATGGGAAACTGAGCAATTTTCGTTGTCAGCTCTAGCAATTTTTAAATGGGTCATAAATGGGTTGCTTAGCATTTTTTTTTTTATTTTTGGTTGGTGGATTGTTGACGCCTAAAATTTCCTTTTAATTAATTAGGTTTTACTTTATTTTTATTTTTATTTTAGTTTATTCTATTTTATCTTTTTTCGGATAATAAATAAACAAATAACAAAAAGAAAAACAGAAAAGAAGAGCAGCGGTAGTAGCTCCCCCAGTGGGCCTCCACGGCCCGAGCGCAAGGCCCGGCCCCCTTCGAGTCTTCCCCTTCCTCGCGCCTCTGCAACTCACGCGCGGGGGGGCGACGCCGGAGGGAGATGGACGAACGGCGACGCACGTGGAGCGAGAGGAGCGGTAGCCGGATGGGACACCGGTCCAACCGTCAGGGGCCGCCCGGCGCGCGAGGGGGACCGGCGGTCGAAGTTCCGTTGACCGGCCACCCCCTCGCCTATAAAAACCGAGGCACCGCCTCCATCAAACGGCACGCACCAGCCAACGAAGCTCCGAGGATCCCGTGAGAGACTTCGGGGAACTCAAAGCGAGCAGGGGTGAAGCGATTGGGTCGCGAGCTCGTCGACCTCCCTCCGAGAGACTTCGGGGGGAGACCGGCAGTGAGCGAACCCAGATCCGCGAGCTCGAGGCCAAAGAGAGAGAGAGAGAGAGAAAGAAATCGAAGGAGAAGGCGCACCCTCTATCATCGCCGTCTCCACCGCTCACCGCCCACCACCTCACCACAGGTAGCCGCCGCCGTCGCCATCACACCCCCGGTCGTTTCTTCGCCATCATTGTTGCCATTGTCCTCGGCGCCGCAAATCGGGAACCCTTGCCGTGTCCGCTCAACCCTCCCCTCCTCAGCGTCGCGAATCGGGAACCCTAGGGTTCCCGATTTTTCGAGTCACGACCCGGGTCGTCGGGTCGGACTGGGTCGGGAACCGAGTAGGGTTTCGCGTTCCCCCAAAACAAATAATTTGTTTCGTAGAAAATAAAAATAAAAAAAAAAAAAGTCGCGGGCTCGTCAGCGTTTTGGGCGGTCGGCCCCTTTTTTATTATTTTACTTTTAAAAAAATAAAAAAATATATATTTTTTTCAAAAAAAATTAAAAAATATTTTAATTTCCAGAAAATTGAAAAATATTAAAAATTGTTAAAAAATATTTTATTTTCCAAAAAATATTAAAAATATTAAAAAATATTTTATTTTCCAAAAAAATGCCAAAAATCCATAAAAAGCCAAAAAGACTTGTATTTTCTTAAAAAATACCAAAAAAATAAAAAAATAAAAAGTCCCTTTTATGTCCAAAAAATAGAAAATGATCCAAAAATAGAAAATGATCCAAAAAAATGTTTTTCCTCTCCAAAAATGCATGGAAAATCCCTAAAGCATCCAAAAAAAAAAAACCTAAGGGTTTAAACAAGATTAGGTATCGAAAGGGCATTAGTGATTAACTAGTATAATCAAGTCCCCGATTCTAATTTCTCTGGTTGCGCAGGAGCGAGTATTTCTCCCAATATTTCGCATGGGTTTCTAATCAACCCACCCCAAATTGATTAGTGGCGACTCCGTTTTAAAAATTAACTTACATGTTAAATACTTAGACTATTAAAGTCGTGAATTGGTGAACTTGGGAGAGTTCGGGCTTAATAAATTTAGCTGAGTCATTAGCCTCCGCAAGGCGCCCGCCCTAATCGAGCGCCGAAAAAA